>JAANYP010004453.1:0-126502 GCA_020465985.1 Centrapalus pauciflorus
CAATCCGCTAGCCCGGCTAAGTCCAAAGGAATGTTAAAATGACGCACAGATCGTATCATCGGCAAAGACTCAGTCGGACCAGTTGGGGGTTCCATGGGTATAACTGGTGACATTCAATATTATACAACAATTCCACAGTACCACTCTTTTTGTTTAAAAACCGTTTGTTTGTGAGTTTGGCATATAACTAGGAAATATCCTTCGTCAGCCTTTCTACCAAAAACTTCGGTTGATATGTTTTGTTCTTAAAAGTGTACATGGTACTCCAAACGGTTTTCGAATCCAGTTACGTTGTTGGCCTCGTTTATTCAAATTTCATAACCTTTTGTTTTTTGTTTTTTTCCTAATTGTGTTGACGTAAGGGGATATATTTAAAATATGGCACGCGGTAGGTTGTATCACTGCCCTCCCCCAAAACCTGGTAGGAAGCTTTGAATCACGAAAGCATAGTCCTTGAGCCTCAATCAATGTTCGTTTTTAGTTCGGCCCCCCCCATTTGTTGTGGTATATTGGGCCTGAATTGCTGCCACGTATGCCCTTTGATAGGAATATACACCAATACAGAGTTTTAAATCAGTCCCATTTTTATCATAAGAATATGTTTACCCTTGTGCCGTAGGATTCTCCCACTTGGTCTAGCACCCGATGAGTTTGCAGCCGTCTCGTACTCGACCTACAAAGAAAACCCATGAAAACCGTGCGTAATCGTCAGTGAGAACTAAGCAAAACCAAACTACCCCTTACTCCTTTTGTTTATGGGCCGAGAAAAGGTCACATGCAAACAAATCGAATGTCCGAGGTTCTGGAGTTCAGCTTCTTGGACCTTGTTGTGTCTTTTATGTTGCTTGCCCTTCATGCACGGTAGAGACACTTGTCTCAAATTGCAAAGCTCTTTCAGAGGCACACCTTGCAACCAAACCATTCTTCGTTAGGTAGTTCATTTTCCTTAGGTGCAGTGAGCCATTCGTTGACTGCACAAACTAGATTCCGTCTCCGAATCTTTTTGCTAGTAAGCAGATCGTGACCCATTCGAATTTCTGGCTTTTTCATGTCGAGCTGTTACAAGTTATTCTTCCTTGGAGCCCGCTATCAATATTCCCAAAATCTCAGGTATCGGGAATCACGGCTTAGCACTACGCCTAAGTGTGTCAGTTAAAAATAAACACCGAGTTTTCTTATCACAGATTTTGATATACCTAATGGATTATGAACCAGTTTATCAAAGTGATAAACTTGATCCAATGTAATGTCCCATTAGTGCACTTCTCCAGTTCCAGTGATATTTCCTCCTTTGTTGCCAGCGAATGATACAAATACCCTAATTACCCCCCTTGAAGTCTGTGAGAAGACTTCTTTCCCCCGTCATGTGCCTGGAGCAACCACTGTCGACGAACCACTTGTTGTTTGGACCGGTAGTTATCTCCTGCACACGAAAGAAAATAGGTTAGTTATCACGGGGAACCCAAGCCATAACTGACTTGGTAATACCATTCTCGTCCGCATACTTGAACTCTTTCAAATACCCATCTCGCCTTTCAGGTGACTTGGGCCTTTGAACTGAATTCTGTTGTGGTGCCGAGTGATTTAGATTCACTCTTTGCCTTTGAGTAGGCATTTGTTGTGATGCTCTAGAATAAGTCCTATTATAATGCATTTCAGACTGAGATCCCTGAGCTTTTACCGGAACATATTGTCTAACAGGAGTATGTGACCTAACTGGAGTGCGTGACCTGCTAGGTGTGGTGCTCCTATAGACTTGTTGAGGTGCTGACCTAGATTGATTAAAGACACGATTCGGTGAATTTGTCCTAACCACTTCTTTTGGTCCAACCTTAACCGGTGTATGTTTCACAACAGGTTTTGGTGCGGCCTGCACAGTTTTCTCGGTACACTGAGAACTACTCGTGCTCGCCACACTTGGTGAAGGCTTAACAGTTGTTGGGTTCACTGTCTTAGGTGTAACATCAGCTTTCCTAACTGGACAGTGAGAAGCAACATGCCCTTTCTCATGACATCTAAAGCAAGACATCTTATCCATGGACTTTTTGGTTGGTCCCTTAGATCTAGGTGTCTCATTAGTGTCTATTACCTTTGGTACATCTACAGTGTCTGTCTCGTCGACTTGGTCAGCCCATGAAATTTTCTGTTGTCCTGCAGGTGTTTCACTGGAGGAAGACACAAATTTCACTTGCTTGACCTTGACAGTTGAGTCAGTCACCTTAGGTGTATTTTCAACTTTAGGCTCAGGTGTAGGTTCAGGTAGGTCCTCTAAAACTACTGACTTGTCAGTTTTCTCCTGAGGCTGAGGCACATAGTTATCATTGAAAGGTGGAGGAATTTCGTGAAAACCTAGACCTACAGGCTTCTTAGACTGTCTTTGGACATCTAAGACTTTCCCTAGGTTTAGGCTCGAATTCCTAAACTTTTCCAACTTACTATTTGCCTCTGCTACCTTAACCTTGGTCTCAGCTAGCTCTATGTCCTTGTCTTTCAGACTTTTAGTCAAGGCTTCTACGTGCTCATACATAAGTTCTATCCTAACACACTGCTCACTCAGTTTGTCTTTTAGAACGATTACATCTTGAGCATCAGCCTTAAGTTTTTCCTTTAAATCTTGTTTTATGTCATTTAGGCTAGCATTTTCTATTTTCAAGTTTTCATTTTGAGCAGCTATGGTCTTATGTGAGTCTAAGACTAGATTTAACCTATCGTTAGAAGTAACACATAAAGCACATAAATCACGAAATAGAGAATTAGAAAGACTAACCTTAGAGTTATCAGATTCCACGTTGGCCATCTGAGCAGCAAACTCCAGCACGGTCTGATCATTCGCTTTCTCTACCCACATCGGACTGTTGTCCCTTGTGGTCTGCTCATCCTCATCACAACCATTTTCCGTAACTTCAGCCATAAAAGCTCTAGCATTGGACTCCGGATGTGAACTCCAGTCATATGAACCATCTAGCTGTCTGTCAGAAGTGACATTTGAAATTAGACCCGCTAGATTGGCCTGACCGGATGAAGAACTCGGAAGATATCTCTGTTGGGACTGACTTTGGTACTGTCCTTGATGCTGACTCTGCCCCTGGTATGACTCTACCTTCGGTCTTTGACACTCCCTCGCGAAATGTCCCAATCCCTGACAGTTGTAGCATTTGACCTTGGACTTATCAAATCCTATCCCCTTGTTATTCATCTGTAGATTCCTTCCGGTTCTCTTTATGAATCTCTTAACCCGCTGGGTTACCATGGCCAGTTGCCATTTAAGATCCATCTCCTCTAAGTCATCAGGGTCGACCTGATCGTAATCTTCATCCCAAAGAGCCGGATCATTAATCTTCCCTTGAACGCAATTTCCATATGCGGCTACAAACGAAGCAAGCAGATTCAGATGTTCTTCCGCCGACTTTGCGCTCATTGGCATCTTTGAATAGTTCTGACTTGTAGATGCCTGATTGACTTGAGGTTGCGGTTCTTCCGATCTTCCCAACCCTAAGAACGCGCGATTGATTGAGTCTTCGGACTCTGGTGGCGATGACGTTTCTCCGGTGAAAAACGCTGTAGCACTCTTCTGATCAGCTGTCACTGATGATTTGGATGTCTTTCCAAAATACATAGCCGGATTTTGGACTTGCTCATAATCAGTCTCAGCCTTTATCATTTCGAAGTGATATGCCCTCAACGTTCCCACGATGTCATCTAGTGATTGAGCATAGTACTTATCTTCATTCAGCTTAATCATAGCCACATACATAGCCCATTTGGATGGTAGGGCATCAAGAAGCTTATTGTTCTTGTCACTGTCCGAGTACTCAATGCCATGACTTTCAAGCTCTGTTATCAGATGATAAAATCGTGTGATAATATCATCCAACTGTTCATCCTTAAGAGCCTTGAAAATTGCAAACTGTTGGGTCAACAGCTCTGTACGCTTTCTACGTACCCGTGGATTACCCTCACACCGTTTCTGAAGAGACTCCCAAAGCTCTTTCGACGTCCTCTGAGTCCGAAATGTGTGCAAGATATCTTGAGGTAACGCCATTCGGATAATAGAGAAAGCCTTGTTTTCAGCTTCAAATAGTTTCTTGTCATCCTCTTTCATCATTTGGTATGACAGAACCTTTTGACGGCCTTCTACCTCAGATACTGGTGGAATGTACCCTTCATCAATGCACACCCACATGCGCATGTCGTTGAATCGTACAAAATCCGTGAATCTATCCTTCCACCAGTAGTAATCCTCAACTTTCATCAGCTTAGGTGGTGCATTGGCCTTCCCAACTTCGTGATCCATTTCAAGGAATTTCTGAAGGTTCGACATCTTTTCTGAAAGAATTTGAATTTGAACTTAATTAATTTAATTAGAAACTGATTTAAATTAACTTATTCGAATCTAGATAGATTCGAAACTAATTAATGTTTAATCTTTTGAAATTAAATTCGATTAAGTCTTAAAGTTCAAGCAGATTCGAAATAATGTCAGATTCGAACAATCCCACAGATTCGAAGATAGGTCAGATTCGAAGAACCCCTAGACTCGAAGACCCTTAGAATCGAAGGCACAAACAGAATCGAAAATCAGCAGATTCGAAGCTCAGACTCGAAACAGTAATAAACTCGAAACAAACTCGAAAGAATATAGACTCGAGATCCAATTCGAATGTATTAACAGATTCGACACACCACAGACTCGAAACTGACTGAAATTGACTCGATAGGAGCGTATTTTGGTTAGACTCGAAAATAAAGTAAAACCCTAATTACTCCTATAGATTCGAGCGCCGCAAACTCGAAAAACGGCTAACACTTTGATTTTTTGACGTTTTACAGATTAAATCACTATTTTTCAAACGAAAAATAATGATTTCGACCAAAAACGTGAAAAACCACAAAGTGTTTCCCGAATATGAATTTGCTAAGCTCAAAAACACGTTTTTGAGAGAAAAACCGTCCAACTAGCGTCAAGAAACCTAGAATGTTTCTGATGAACACGAAGAACACCACGAACACTCCGTAGGCTCTGATACCACTTGTAAGGTCTACCACTGACAGATCTATCTAGACGCGGACCCGTTAACGAGTGCGGAATCCTCGTTGACGGTTAGACGGACAACTCTCAACCAACGGAAACACGGAGACTATTAGACGCTGAACGAACGACACACGAACGATCCTACGTACTAATTCTCTCCGAAACGGGACTCACCTAGCTGATAAACTCGAGATCGCCTATCGCTTAATTCCTCACGAATTCTGCCAAAGGTCTGCTAATGATTCGAGTCTATCCCTAATTATAGGCCCTGATTCGAGTCTGTTGTGGGCCAACCTCGAATCTGGCCTAAGGCCTCATTCGAATCTGTCCATCTGACAGATTCGAATCTAACCTATTCGAATCTAAGGATACATTCGAATCTATCACAGATTCGAATGTCTTCCTTAACCTATTCGAATCTAGCCAATACATTAAACACTTACGTGATGAAACTTATGTTTTAACTTATGTTTGACATACTCTTTGACTTTTATGTTTGAACTTCTTGTAATATGTTACATCAAGTTCAAACACACAATCAATAACAGACAAACACATTTTAAACATATATATCAAATTACTGGATAACTCAGAATATTACTTAAATCATAACGTAGATCGATTAGACTGCTATCGTCACACAGGGTGTACCAACAGACTCCCCCTTGACGATAGCTTCTAATTATTTACATGACATCAAATTTAAGTACTAGAGCTATAGATATTACTACCTGCATATAACCCTGCATCTATACAAACTTTAACTACCTTTTGGAACTTCCTGGCTTCAGATCTCCAAGGTTCAGTGAAGAATATAGGCTGATCGTGAAGCTTCTTCAGGTCGTCCTTAGATAGGTTTATCAAATGCAGTGGGTCGTATACTTTCAAAATTACCTGCTCGTCTTGATCCTCCATTATAGCTTCAGCAGTATCAATTTCCAGGTACCACCACTTCATGTTGCTCAAAACATTTTGTGGCATTGGCTTTATTGGCACTCTTTTCAAGCATTTCACCGGCTTATAGATCATTCTAGCCCACGGTCTTCCAGTATGAGGATCTATTCGTGATCCATCCTCGACCCTCTTGCCTGTTCTCGGCTTAAGCCTCTCAAATCTGCCTGATCGCCCTTCTTTCCTTATAATTCTTTCAATAACGCTCGCGTAGGGATCATTTCCAATGTTGATCAGCTCCTTCCAGGCTAACTCTTTAACTTCAATCTTGGGCAAAGAATTAAACGCTTTCAATGTCCGCCTCAAGTATTGAAGTCCATCCCTTCTCTTCAAAATGAACAGCTGCAGTTCTCTGTCAAAGAACCAGCTAATAATGCCTCCAGAGAAGTTTCCGGCACTTGGAATTTTCATCGTCTTCTTCATCTTCAGCTGTTCTTTCTTTTCTTCCTTCTTGAACCAAAGATTTATTAAATCAGCTCTAGATGGCTCTTTTTCAGCTTCCTCAAGTTCTTTATCCTCGACTGAGGCTACCTTGATGTAATCAATATCAATCACATTATGATTTGAGCTCTCATAAAATTCAGTGACTGGTTGTGAATTGATTACTACTTCGTTAACATTATCGTCCTCGTCCTCTATCACTTCATCATCTGATTTCCAGTCAGCGACATCATCTGGAATAAATTCCCCTTCCTCCAACTCCTCCATTTCATCTTCAAAATCAAACTCCATCAGCTCTTCTTCAATATCTTTTAGCGCATCGATCATGTCGCTATCTAAATTCCTTGAAGAACTAGCTTCTCCTCCCGCTCCTCCTACTTCTCCCCTTTTACTAGGCTCCCCCTCAGATTGAGCAGTCTGAGCAGCAGAAAAATCTACTGGCTCATTCTGTCAGATCTATCACTGACAGATCTATCTAGACGCGGACCCGTTAACGAGTGCGGAATCCTCGTTGACGGTTAGACGGACAACTCTCAACCAACGGAAACACGGAGACTATTAGACGCTGAACGGACGACACACGAACGATCCTACGTACTAATTCTCTCCGAAATGGGACTCACCTAGCTGATAAACTCGAGATCGCCTATCGCTTAATTCCTCACGAATTCTGCCAAAGGTCTGCTAATGATTCGAGTCTATCCCTAATTATAGACCCAGATTCGAGTCTGTTGTGGGCCAACCTCGAATCTGGCCTAAGGCCTCATTCGAATCTGTCCATCTGACAGATTCGAATCTAACCTATTCGAATCTAAGGATACATTCGAATCTATCACAGATTCGAATGTCTTCCTTAACCTATTCGAATCTAGCCAATACATTTAAACACTTACGTGATGAAACTTATGTTTTAACTTATGTTTGACATACTCTTTGACTTTTATGTTTGAACTTCTTGTAATATGTTACATCAAGTTCAAACACACAATCAATAACAGACAAACACATTTTAAACATATATATCAAATTACTGGATAACTCAGAATATTACTTAAATCATAACGTAGATCGATTAGACTGCTATCGTCACACAGGGTGTACCAACATATGATAAGAGTCGTAATAATAATTAAAATTTTTGTTATGTAAATCGAATTCAAGTAGGTAAAAATATAATCGAGTTTAAATATAAGTAATTTGTCAAAGGATTTTGGAAAACTCATGCAATAATGGGGAGAGCTTAAACATGTTTTTAGCCTTAAAAATAAGCCACGTATAGTCTAGATGGTTCGGGAAATTAAGTCCTTTGGGGTACCACTCATGCCTAATCCCCTAAAACCATCTTGTTTGGGTGTGATTGACCTAAATCTCGCATGGACCAGCTAGATAACTTGAGTTAGGAAAAAATATATAGATATAAGCATGGCATTAAAAAGAAAAATTTTGTCGTACACATGCATAGAGGGAAAAGATGGTGAAATGACCCACGTGTTTTAAGTCTTGTAACCTTGAGCTAAAATGGTAATTTCCAAGAGTGAGATGCATTATATAAGTTCTAAGAGAAGTATATTTTAACTGAAAAAGTCTTTGGCTTACGTATTAAAAAAGTTAATGCATTATTGCGAAAGCTAGCTTAACATAGAAGTGTTAGATACACTTCTAATATATTTGGTGCATATCTAGTTCTGATTCCAAAGGCTTGTTCGGGAACGACCAATAGTTATGTTGGGGAGGTTTGATAAGACTATAGTTTTATGTGTATATAGTATCGTTTAAGGGTTATTTTATGCACATGTGCTTCGTAACTACCATACTTTTACTCCCAAATTGTGATTCAAGATCAAGAAGTCTAATGGAAGCAGCTCGAGGAAATTTAGCGCGAAACGAGCCGGTCGGGGTGCAGACCTGTGCAACCCTATGCTTCAAAACATAAATATTTTGAGTTAGAGAGCACTTCAAGCGTAGACCGGCGTAGCCCAAGCCGTACCCCCCAGCGCAGGGCTGGGCGCAAATCTTGGAGTTGGTCTTGATTGGGATTCAAATCTTGGTAGAGTTAACGGGGGATAGATTCCGATGATGTTGGAATCTCAACTGAAGTAGGGAATTCAGGGGTTTGATTATTCAAGGGAGTGTCTCGAAAATTGGAGCTTGAGATTGTTGTACACTTTCAGATGGAATGGGTACTTCAATTGACGAAAATAGGAAGATCAAATGGTTGTGAATGATCTGATACTACTACAGGCTTTTCAGTATCCCTGTCAGGAACCAAAATAGGAAGATTAGTTTTGGTATTATTAAAGTAGTCATCATAAAAGTTTTCAAATAACATATTTGGATCATTCATATCATCTTTCAGCTCCGTTAACTTCATAGAAGTCTTCTGTTGAGACTCGGGTCCTGAACTGGCATGTCCAAGAGCCATAATGATGCCCTCATCAAATTTTACGTTGACAGTTTTGTTGACGGTCTTTTGCGTTTGTTGTAAACTCGAAACGCCACTGATTCTTTTGAGTATCCGATAAAATTCCTTCATCAACTTTCTGATTGAATTTCCCCAAGTTGTCTTTATCGTTTAGAATAAAGCATCTACAACCAAAGACATGGAAAAATTTGATATTAGGAATTCGTTTATTAATCAACTCATACGGCGTTTTCCGAAACGTTTATTTACGATCGATCTATCTGGGTAAAACACGCAGTAGCCACAGCTTCAGCCCAGAGGAACAACGGCAGATTCGAGTATGCTAGCATCGTCCTTGCAGATTCAATAGGTTTTTGGTTTCGTCGTTCAACTACACCATTTCGTTAAGGGGTACGAGCAGCCGAAAATTGATGCGATATTCCTACGGAACTAAGAAATGTCTCTACGGACTTGTTCTTAACTTCTGTACCATTATCAGATCTAATGGTCTGGACAGAAAGCTGCAACTTGAATTGTATTTTGCGTACGAAGTCAATTACAATCTCTATAGCTTCAGATTTAGATCTCAGGAAGAACACCCATGTATGTCTTGAGTAATCATCGACAATCACCAGAACATACTTCTTCTTATTTATGCTTTGTACTCTCAATGGCCCGCAGAGATCCCTAACCATCATCCCTATCTCATAGGTCGCACATAACTGCTCTTTTTGAAAATTTTAGAGTCGGAAAGCCTTTTACTAAACCACCTTTTACAAGGTTATTTATCTCTTTGACGTTCAGATGAGAAAGACGACGATGCTACAACCAGGACTCTTTTGTAGATGCTTTGGACAATAGACAGACATCTTTCTTCAGACTAATGTTGGCTAAATCTATTGAGTACAAATTCTTCTTTCAATTTCCAGCTAGAATTTCTTCCCTTCCACAGATCAGATACTACATCCATTTGTCTTAAAGTTGACTTCTAACCCTTTATGTTAGATCTAGAAGTTATGATAGTTTCAGGGTTCAAATTGAAATAAATGAAACTTAGTTTTGTGTTTTTGTAAGGTTTCAAAGTTCATTGTAAATGGGTTAAAAGACAAATAGGTCAACCCATGGGTATGGATAGTTTATATCTATTTACTTTCTTATAAAAAGGTTGTTTTAGGTTTTCATTTGAAACCATTTCAGCTGACTTACGTGGATTGGAAAGCAATTAAGGTTTATCTAATCTTTGAATGTTCTTATTGTTCTTCGAAATTTTTGATTAAACATTCTGCATTTTTTCTGAAAATTTTTACTGTTCTTGAACGTTCTTTGGTTTCTACGAAGAACACCTCTGTTTGATATTTGAATTTGAAATTTCTGAACTGTTTGTAATTAAATCTCCTTTGATACTATATTCCTTCGGGTGAAAATCTTACCGTTTAATCACAAATTCGTGAAATAAAGTATATTTGATTCAAAAATCATCCAGATCTGTGCTAAATTTCTGTTAAAATTTGTTGCATTCAAGAACTGTTCATCATCCGAGAGTTACAACTCTCGGATATAGCTGAGTTGTGTGTTATTTGCTTTATTCTTTTCTAAGTATTCTTAGGTTTCATGCCTCATTCGCAAGTTATAACTTGCAGATAACACTGCCTGATACTCACTAGTGTTACATTGCCTACGTACTTACCACTACATCCGCAAGTTCCTACTTGCGGATCACAAGGCACACACTTCACACTCGAACATTTTCTTAAGTTATCTTCATCTGCTGTTTCACCCGCGAGTTATAATTCGTGGATCCTCATCATCCGCAAGTTCCTACTTGAGGATCACATAGCAAACCCATTCAGATTCAAATTTTTTTCTAAGTCCCCCATGCACAACTCCATCCGAGAGTTCCAACTCTCGTATAAAACATCATCTGCGAGTTCATCCGAGAGTTCCATCTCTCGTATAAAACATCATCCGCGAGTTAACTACCTATAACTTAGAATTTTCTTCTGAATCTCACTTAGTGTGTTTGCTCAATTAAGGATATAATCACTTACCAATCTCTATCCAAAGAAGCTTTCAACATGAACCGCGACACTCTCGCTATGGGATCTGACGTCAAACCTCCAACTCTGTATCGGGGACGCTACACTCTGTGGAAATCTCGTTTCCTCGATTTCATAGAACGTCAAGAGCTAGCTAATGACATTCTAGACTCCATCTACAATGGTCCAGCTCAAATCACTTTACCTCAACCACCTCGAGCTACTTCCTGAAATGAGGAAATTCCTAAGATCGCTCACACGCATGAACAACTCAACCACATAAAGGCTGATAGGACTCATTCATCATCCAGGCTGTTCCGGATGAAATCTACATCATCATAGATAGTTTTAAGACTGCCCGAGAAATGTGGGAAGAAACTGAGAGACAAATGCAAGGAAATGATTGGAATGCCAAGCAACGTGCAGCGAATGAGTTAAACAAATATGACATGTTTTCATCTAAAGATGGAGAGACTCTAGAGACCAAGTATCACTGCTACTGCACGCTGATGAACGAACTCCGAAAGAACGGAGTCAACAAATCTCAAGTAGAACTAAATAGGAAGTTTGTGAACTCTCTGAAATTAGAATGGAAAAAATTCGTCTGGGTAATTCATGAGATAAATGACATCAGCATACATGATCTCTCTGATAGTATTGTAGTTTATCAGTCTGAAGTCTCGGGTAAGCTTGAACCCAAGATACCAAAGGAAACCGCCATATTTGACACCCTTGCACTTCTCATAGACAAGACACTTAAGTCCTTTACAGCTACTAAACTCCTCAAAATTCTCTCTGAGTCCTCTAAATCGGATACTGATGATGGCGACAATGATCCTGAGGTTACTGACCTTCAAAAGCAAATTTCATTACTCACACATGCCTTTCATAAGAAGTTTCCCAAATCATCCAACAAGCTTCGACGAGAAGCCAAGAGTAAAAAGTATGATGACAAGAGGGAAGTCGCTGAGAAGCCAAAGGAGGAGGACAGTAAAGCTAATGACAAAGAGAAGGGATGCTTCAACTGTGGTACACCGGGCCACCTTGCTCGAGAATGTCGTCTCCCAAAGTAGAAGAATGAGAACTACTATGTCAAGATCAAAATCAGCTAAGATTAACTAGTTTTAATAAATCAAAGTTAAACCAATAACCTTGTTTTGAATCAAAGTCGAATTAAGAAGTTTGCGGAATAACACTTAATTGTTTTAAAAAAACTTTCAGAACAATAAAGAATAGATAATCAACACAGAAAATCAAATAAACACACTGAATCCTTTATATTGCCAAACTCTGATTACAATCATCTCTAATCTGTTTGATTAGACGAAGAACACAAACTGTTCTTAGGGTTTTTCAACCTTAGAGGCTTTAGAAACTTTTATCAGAATGCAATTACAATACGAAAACTTGAGCACCACGATTACATGAAAAAGACCTAGTCTATCTCTATTTATAGCCTTCTGATTTTTTTCCTTAACGAACTGTGATTTCTCTGGTAGTAGATATCCTTGGAAGATCTTCAAATCTTGAAATATTTATCACTTCCTGAATTTTAGAACTTTCTGTTATCTATCTGTTGAGCAGCTTGAACTTTATCTCTAGCACTTTGAACTTTTGAACTAGCAGCTCGAGCTTTGTAATTACACAGAAATACTACTAACAGTTTGAGAATTCCTAACTAACAGTTTGACATACTTAGATTATTTCCCAACAATCTCCCCCAAACTTCAATTTTTAACAAAAGACTTTAACTTTCTATACAAATAAGGAAATAAGTACAAAGTAAAACGGTTATATACAAACTAAGGCATACAAAAACTTACATATTACAACTGTGCAAGCTTCTGCCTTATAGCTTTTATGAAGTCTCTTTTCAACTCCTCTTTATCACATTCAATCTTCATCAAGCTGTACAATCTTCACTTTCTTGGCAGCTTCTATATCCATTCTGGTGGATTCTGGATCAAACATGCTTCTAAGATCCTTTAAGTTATTCTGAACCCACACTATTGGTGACCTAGAGTGGCTAGTTCAACTACACGTCAACTAATGATGGTTCAGTGAAATTCGACAACAACGGTGTTGCTCGAATATGTGGCTTTGGAGATCTCGAAATGGAAAATCTAAAGATAACTCAAGTCTACAATGTCAAAGGTCTTGGCCACAATCTCTTTAGTATTGGCCACTTTGTGATAAACGACTTGAGGTATCCTTCAAAGCTACACGATGCAATATACGATCTCCAACAGGTTAGGAGATACTCGCCGGCCCTCGACGGTCAAATACAAGGAATTAACCACATTCCTAGATTACGTTGGTATCACCCACCAATATTCCGTTGCCAGAGCTCCTCAACAGAACGGAGTTGTAGAACGACAGAATCGAACTCTGGTTGAAGCAGCTCGTTCCATGATCACATACTCAAAGCTGCCTCCACACTTCTGGGTTGAAGTCGTGGAAACCACGTGCGGCACTCAAAACCGATCCATCATCAGTAAACGGTTTGGGAAAACACCCTATGAGATTATTAATAAACATGCACGTAATGTCAAACACTTCCGTGTTTTTGGTTGCAGGTGTTTCATCCTATACGACAAAGATAATCTCGGTAAGTTCAACGCCAAAGGAGATGAAGCAGTATTCATCAAATAATAAAAGAACTCAGCATCCTACCGGGTGTACAACAAACGGACTAGAACAGTTAATGAGAGTGTGAACATCACATTCGATGATTTAGCTGAGGCCAAGAACGTTTCTAAATACATCTGTTCAGAACCGGCTCCTCAACAAACGTCTGAACCGACTCAGACGTCATCTGCATCCACCCCTGCTACGCCAATCGGAGAAGATGATCTGCACTTAGACTCATTACTTGAACTCATATATCCAAACACGAACTCTAGTACTAACTCTCTTATTAATCTGATGCAGATACAAATGATGTCAGTCCAAGCTCACCTACCATTGACATATCTGAGCCCAGACCTACTGACACCACACTTACATCTCCCAAATCCCCAACTGGTTCTGTTATTCCTAACCTAAACCCAGATATAGCCCCAGAACCTTCTACATCAGTTGATGCTCCTCAAACCGATTCAACCCCATCTGATTCACCCCAATCCGCAGACGACCTCGTACCACTTCTACGCAAATGGATTTTATCCCACCCCGAATCTCAAATCATTGGGGATAAGTCTGCTCCATTTTGAACCTGAAGAGCTACCTACGCAGAATGCCTATTCGCTGCATTTTTGGAGTAAGGTCGAACCCACAACCATAACCGAAGCTCTACGAGATCCAGACTGGGTGAACGCAATGCATGATGAGCTACATCAGTTCGAACGCCTACGCGTCTGGAGGTTAGTTCCACGACAGATGATCGGTGCATCATCGGCACAAAATGGATCTTCAAAAACAAATGCGACGAGAATGGGATTGTCATCCACAACAAAGCCAGACTCGTGGCTAAAGGGTATGGACAATAAGAAAGAATCGACTATGATGAGACATTCGCTCCCGTAGCCAGACTTGAAGCAATTCACATCTTCCTGGCATACGCAGCACACAAAGACTTCACAGTCTACCAAATGGACTTGAAGACGGTGTTTCTCAATGGAAAGGAGGAGGTGTACGTTTCTCAAACCGAAGGTTTTGTCGATCAGTCTAGACCATCATATGTCTATGCTCTTGACAAAGCTCTATATGGGTTGAAATAAGCACCTCGACCATGGTATAGTCTAACTGAGTTCCTGCTCGATTCCAGTTTCTCCAAAGGTACGGTCGACAAAACCCTGTTTATACGGCATAAAGGTAATGGCATTCTACTCGTTCAAATTTATGTAGATGACATTATATTCGGATCTACAAAACCATCACTTGTGAAGAATTTTCAAAATTAATGGAATCGAGGTTCGAGATGAGTATGATGGGGATATGAACTTTTTCCTCGGATTACAAGTCAAACAACTTCCTAACTGGATTCTCATAAACCAGTCAAAGTACATCCATGATCTCCTAAAGAGATTTAAGATGGAAAACTGTAAGTCTATGAAAACTCCCATGTCCATTTCCTCAAAGGCTAATGCTGATCCAATGGGTAAACCCACTGACATCACGGCTTATCGAGGAATGATCGGTTCCTTATTATATTAAACGCTAGTAGACCTGACATAATGTTTGCTACATGCCTTTGTGCTCGATTTCAAGCCGACCCTAAAGAGTCACATTTGGCTGTCGTAATACGAATCTTCCATTATTTAAAAGGCATGCCTGACCTTGGTCTCTGGTATCCGAAAGGAACCAGTTTTGAACTAACTGCCTACTTAGAAGCAGATCATGCAGGTTGCAAACATGACAGAAAGAGTACATCGGGTCACATCCAGTTCCTCGGAGACAAACTGGTGAGTTGGGCATCGAAGAAACAATACAATGTTTCTCTGTCCACCGCTGAAGCGGAATATGTTGCTGCCGCAAGCTGCTGCACACAACTGAGTGGATGCGCACTCAACTCCGAGACTATGGTTTCGGACTTAGTCGGATTCCCATCTATTCAGTATCCCTGTACAACACTCTCGCGCTAAACACATAAATATTCGATACCATTTTATAAAAGATCATGTTGAAGAAGGTACGATAGAATTACATTTCGTAAACACTGAAAATCAGATAGCTGACTTGTTCATAAAGCCTTTGTATTAAAAACATTTTAATTTTCTGGTGAACAAGTTAGGTATGCTGAATTTGTTAACATAATTTAGTTTAAAATGTAACATTTTTGCAAAGTTTATCTGCCTTCTCAAAAGACAGATTTTCTTTTCGTGAATGTTACATTTTCTAAAAAATTATGTTTCGTGTTTATGTTATGTAATTCTATTCTTTGTGTTTGTTACATTATTTTTTTCTTTCATACATTATCGGGAGGCATCCAAGTAAGTCTTCGAGTGTTTAAAATTCCATTCATGCACACTCCGAGGAGGAGAAAGTGAATTAAATTTAATTGGTGTGTTTATTTTTTTAATCAGTGTGTTTAATTTCTTAAGTTTATTATTTATTAAGAAAATCCAAAAGTATTTTATTTTTTTGTGTTTATATTTTTATTAATTCATAAGTGTGTTTAATTTCTTAAGTTTATTATTTATTAAGAAAATCCAAAAATATTTTATTTTTCTGTATTTTTTTAATTAGTGTGTTTACATGTTTCTTATTAAGTTTATTTGTTTTCATTTAAGAGTATTTAATTTTAAGTTTATTAATTTAATAAAAAACCCAAAAAGATTTTTATTTCTATGCTTTTTTTTCTTTAATCTGTGAAAGTGAAAAGGAGAATGTTAGATATTGATCGAAGTGAGCATGAGTCGGGTTCCCCGACCGGGTTGGGGGGAACTGATTTTTCAAAAACTATAAAACCGCCCATTTCCTTTCTTCTTCTTCTTTTCACCTTCTCCTTCTTCGTCTTCTTCACCTCAAGAACACACACTCAAGAAACACAAAAAGATATCAACTGTTTCATCATCATTCAGCGATCTTGAAGTGTTTAAAGCGTTTTCATGTATAAAAGTGAGTACAAATTATGTTTTCGTTTATTTCTATTCACTTAATGCTACATTTCCTCACCTTAATCGAGTTTAAAAGAGAGTTTTTGGGTCTGAAATGTTTATCTTCGTGGTGAAGAAACACAAATGGTTTTGTAAAAAACAGCCATTTGATCGAAAATATTCAAACCTGATAGTTGTTTGTGAGAAATTGAAATTGCCTAAGTCTGGAACATGCGATTAACGTTTTGTCAGCGAGTTGCAACTCGCGGACGACCTATCATCCGCATAACTGGTCCTAAGTTTTTGCAAGTTAAAAGCATATCGTGACTTATCCACGAGTTGCAACTTGCGGATAACACATCAATCGCATGATGAGTTTCAATTTTTCTAAGTGACAAGGGATATGATGCTTAATCCGCGAGTCTCAACTCGCGGATATAACTCCATGTTCAAACATTTTAAAAGGCCCTAAACTGACTAAGTGAAACAAGCGACCATAGCTTCATCCGCGAGTTTCAACTCGCGGATATCACTCCATCCGAAAGTCTCCCACAGAGCAAAATGTTTGTGAAAATTCTAAGTTAAACCTGCGGCCAAAGGCTCATCCGCAAGTTCCAACTTGCGGATAACACTTTAACCTCAGGTTGGGGTCCTTCATGCCTTAGAAATTATTTTCAAAACTACACTCAAAGCTTCATCCGAGAGTTGCGACTCTTGAATGACCCTTTATCCGCATGTTTTGTTAAAAAATTTTCTAAGTCTGGTTTTTCAAAAGTGTTGAGCTCACTTGAAAGTTCACTTGTTCAGGGGTTTCAAATCTTGTTTTAAGGCTGTTTCTTGTGAATTAATCTGACTTGGGACTGGCCTTGTAGACTTTGGTTCTTCTGATGGACTTTTCTTCCCGAGAAGTCTTCTGTAGAAGCCCTTTAATAAATCAGTTTAATTCTATCAAACGCCTAAAACAAGAAACACTTCTGAACAAGTCGTATATTCCTTGATAATACATATCTGACTTTCAAATATTTTGACAGGTACAATGGCATCCCATTCCCAATCAGGAGAAAATGTACCGATCCCGAGCCCTCGGCACTCAAACCCTAACTAAGACTCCGATGAGGAAATCACCCCTATATCCGTAGCCCTACTACCTAGACCCTCAGAGCAGATTTTCCCACGGCAAATGTGGCTACCCATTAAACCTAATAAGTTCCACCTTTACCCAGCCTTCCTACAAATATCAAGTCGTCCCAGACCTCGCCCACCCCAAGTTTATGTTCAGCAATTCTGGCATACCCTCGCCTACAACCCCAAACGAACTCACATCACTGTTGATATAGAGGATCATACAATCGAGATCCCATTCCCTAAATTTCGTCACATCCTTTGCATCCCTCATCGCCGCGACTTCCCAGGCCGTCCTAAGTACGACGACGAATTGCTTGAGGAATAAATCTGGAAGGAAATCGAACAGCTTGGCTAAGATGTTCACTTCCGCAGAGCCTCCGAACTTTTCTATCGAAAGCTCCTAGGACATGGGTACTACTTATACTCAATCCTTGACCGTTGTCTTACTGTCAAGGCCCCCGGAGCTGACCGAGCAAGTCTCAGAATTTTACGGATCTTTCACAAGATGACCTACAACCGCCATCACAACTACGATTGGACCTTGTGGACAGAATTGCTAGAGGTCATCCAGGTTAAAGGGACAAGACGAGCGAGAAAGTTTGTTCAAGCCCAGCGATTCCTTCAACTGCTCATCTCACACTGCATGACGCAAATCCCTGATATCAAACGCAGAGACCATGAAGTCGGGGTGAGAGATTTCCAAATAAAATGCTTTCACGATCCGATATCTCTCCCCCCCCCCCCCCCCCCGCCCGAGATACAAGTCATGCCTATTCCTGAAGAGCTACTCGCTTACGCCGATCCAGAGTCTCAGGCTGTTAGGCAATACTTAGAGAGAGATGCTCTTATGGCACACCTAGAATTGGTTGCGCCTGACCAAGGAGCAAACCTCAAGAAGTTAGGTATAGGGGGAGAGTTGAGGGAAAATTAATTAGAGAGGGAAATTGAGGGAAGAGGGCCGGAGATACCATAAGCAGGAGATGGGGAAAGTAAGAAGACGCATACAGGACATCTTTCACCGCTTAATATTCCCTCTCCAAATGATGATAATAACGATGACGATGATGATGATGTAACTCCCCCTGCCCAAGTTCCAATGCGTTCTCTCGCAACTCTGTGAGAGATAATCAAGAGTCGAGGGGAGTTAGGAGAATGGCAGAGAGTTCCCAGCCAGAAACAAGTCGGGCCGCCACATCTGCTACTAGCGCTCATGTGTTGGGCGCCTATATTGAAGTAGACACCACTAGCCCAGTGGTGCAAGCACAAACCCCCCCAAGACACTCACCGGTTTCTCAACAAGTCGGTGTTTCATATTCTCAAGGGGATCAAGCACATACACTATCTGCGACTCATTTGGAGTTCGCGGATATTGAACGACGCCGACAGCAGCCCTAGTAGCCGCCTTCATTTCTTGCACATTCGAGTCTAGAGCCTGTTATTATTGAAAAATCTTTGGCTAAGACACTTAAGTCGCTCCACAAAAAACGTATGAGTGACGTTGTCGGAACACTTGAGTGGAAGTCCTGTCATGGCCACATCAATGCCAACCATGAGCACAGGCCATTAAGGGACCTCTTCGGAGACTCCCGAGATGCAAATAGAGAGCCTACGTGGCCCTGGGTTACACCCGGATTCTGTATCCAAAACCGAGTTTGCTGAGTTTAAGGCGCTCATTTCACAACAATTAAGTGACATGTTCACCTTCATGAATCAGCAGTCGGTCGTTCCCCAGGGCTCCCACTCTTGATGAAGCCAAGCGCACCCTTCACTCCATACTTAGAGCTTCATCAAATCTGTCATCCACAAATGCCTTGTTGTTAGAAATCTTGAACAACGACGCCTCCGGCTCCTCATCTTCGACATCAGCAAATCCCTTGGTGACTCAAATGGTCGAGCGCTTAAAAATAATTGTTGAATCTTGTAAAGGTTCTTCCTAAGGTACCAAGAGAAAGCATGATGATCAGGATGATCCTGATCACCATGAGGGGGAGAAAAGAGCCAGATCCGGTGGCAAAGCTCTGATGATAGTCGAAGAATCAGCTCCTCCAAGTCCAAAACAATTTGCACCATCTCAACAAGCCGGGCCCCAGCAAATTGAAACAGAACTTCAGGCTAAGTCTCTTGAGGAATCACTCTCAGGAGCTCAGCTTACTGTCTGGGAGGAAGCTGAGAATTTCACTAACTTCATCGAACAAGAATAGATATTAACCACCGTTTCTTTGAGGATATTCGACCCTTCAGAAGTTATCATAATTGAATCCGATGAAGAGGAACAGGAAGCAAGGGAAGTTCAGCTGAAAGAGTCGCTACGCATTGAGTATGTTGGTGAAGAAGGGGTATAACCAGAAGATTTCGAATTTGAGTTCCCTTCTAATGATCCACTATGATCATCTCCGTCTCCGTCTCCAGTAAAAGTGCCAACGCCAGTTCCATCTCCAGCTCCAACTCCGACAGTCCAACGAGCCTCCAAAAGTCCATTGATAATTAAGGTTAATCCAGACCAATCTTTTCAGCCGGCTGAATCTTCAAGAATATTTCCTATCTTCCAAGAGCGATCTGATGTTCCACCTCTTGCCTCTGCTGCTCCACATGTTTTCAAAGAAATCACAAGGCTGCAAGCGGGAACGTCTGGAGGTGCTAGTTCTTCTAAAAAATGAGAAGAACGACACACTGAAAGGCTAACTGCCCAAGCCATTGACTGGGTGAAGAAGAGGGTAAGAAGCCCATATATGGAATAGAAGTATAGGAGTATGTTTGTCCGTGAGTTAAAGACTGTAAGAGCCGACCTAATCTGGTCTGTAGAAGGTATGGAACAAAGAGATAGATCGGTGTATGTTGCAATGATCGGAATTCTCAGAAAGAGCAAAGAATCTGTTAGAATCCGATATCTGATTGTTAAAGTATTAAAGATAAAGTTCGACAAATTCTTGAGCATATTCTATCCCATTTTTGAAGTTGAAGGGGAAGACCGAACGATATCTACATTCACCGAGGCAGACATTCCTAACCTCTTCTTGCAGGATCTTGAGTTTTTATATCTACATCTGCTAAACAACAAGAGCAGAGATCCTATACACATGAACGCACAAAGTAGTATTATCAAGTTTCTTCGTCGTAATCTCACTTTGTCGATCATTTTTTATTTTCAAATGGCGTTAGATACAAGACAACGGAAGGTCAATATACTTGCACCGAATCAGGATACTCCGGCCCTTGAACGTTTCTCAATTTCGAAAGTACTTACGTCGCCAACGGTCGGAGTGGTCTATCTAAATTCGCAAAGAAAGAAATCACTGATGAGAAGAGATGAATTGGAGAAGTACTGCGATAGGACGTTATACATGGTTAGAAAAATGCTTATGATCAGAATTGACAATCTTAAGGAAGCATTAAAACTTGGTACAAGAATCTGGGAACTTAAAGTCGTACTACAACTCGTCAGAGACTTCCAACAGGATGTCCGAGACAAGCTAGAGAACAGGATGACTGTCAGACGTCATGACGAATACTTTGACCAAAGGAAGCTGATCACCAACCTGAAACCAAGATCTGAAAGCTAATCACAAATGGGGAGAATGTTATATCTAGAAGTTCTGATAGTTTCATTGTTCAAATTGTAATAAATGAAACTTAGTTATGTGTTCAATTTGTAAGGTTTCAAAGTTCATTGTATATGGGTTAAAAGACCAAAAGGTCAACCCATGGGTATGGATAGTTTATATCCATTTACTTTCTTATAAATAGGTTGTTTTAGGTTTTCATTTGAAACCAATTCAGCTGATTGTACGTATGTGGATTGGAAAGCAATTAAGTTATCTAATCTTTGAATATTCTTATTGTTCTTCATAATATTCATATATTGTTCATTGTGTTCTTCATGTTTATGATATTATTGATTATATTGTTTAATGTTGAATGAATGCTTCTAATACGGGAATTACACGTTATCGCACAGTTAACCAATACTGAACGAGTTATGGCCAAGACCATCGACAAAAACACTTTCTGTATTGTGACCTTCTCGTATTCTAGACTTCCATATCCTCCGATCGGACGGAACTGATCATTGCCGAATCTGACCGTCCCCGAGAATTTATCCACATAATTCATGAGGGGTTTTGCTGTCCGGTCATGTGCTTGGAACAACCAGAATAAAGATACCACACATGATTTACCTACAAGACGAAGAAAACAGTGAGGTACCCATTTATAGTTGGGTACTTTTGATTAGGTAAATCATGTGGTGGTACATCAGGTAGAGAAACAAATATTTTCTTTGCTTTAGGAACCCACTTTTTGATAGTTTTCTTGGGTATCCATTTTTGTAGAGTTCTTAGAGGAACTGGTTTGGTATTTGTTTCTTTGGAACCCTTTTCTGTCTAAAATTGGGGACCTTGTCCTTTTCTACCCATACATGCACATTCGAATTATACAGTGATTTATCATTCAAACTATGGCAAATAACAGTATTAAAAGACAATAGTTCAGCACGAGAACATTTGGAACAATGTTTAGCATTTGAGTTATTACATACAGATTTCCCTATGAAACTAGTCTTATCTGTAATAATTTGGTCTTTTATCCTCCACTCTTTTTGAAAACTTGTCTTTGTCTTTTCAACTTGTTTCTTTCTGCACATTTGCTTCAAAGATCTTTTCGCAATATTATCTGACATAAATGAAGAACGAGAATTAGTACAATTAGAATTAGCTTTATTCTTTAAAACTTTCTTACCATGAGAAGAATCTGATCTCTTTGCATTGGTAACCATCGAAGAAGACGATTCACCTTTTTCAAATATAGGAGTAACAAAAGAAACTTTTGCTTTCTCCTTTCATTGTAAAACAGGTGGCGAATTTGATTCAACCTTAGAAGTTATAGGTATTCTTTTCAAAATACTTACTGGTCTTTCAGTTTGTTTGTCATGAAGAGATTTTATAAATTCATCAATCTTGACAAACATTTCATCTGAGGAATTGAATTCAGAGTTCATGAACAAATCAAACTCTTTTTTGGAATCAATGGAGTCAGATTTAATTGAAGTTTTATGATCAGGTTGAGGTTTTCGTTTAGGCTGTTCTTTAAGCTTTATTTCTAAATCTTGATAACAGCCTGAAGCTTTACTTTTTCATCCACAAAAGTTTTTATTTCAATTCAAGATCAGAATTAATCTTCTCAAGAATTGAATATGTCTGAATATACTCTTCTGGTTTTGGTGGGTTTTATAACATTCATTCATAATGTTATAATCCAGATTAAGTTGCATTTTATCTTCTTTCAACCTTTTCTGATATTCACCTGATTCCACTTCATCTGAGGCTTTTAAAAACACCATTTTTAATCCTAAATTCATGTATCTAGTATCATATAAAGTTGGAGAACACGAAATTGCTTTCGTTAGATACTTAGGATTTTCACAACCAATGCCAGTTTTTGAATTATAAAAATATGTGTATTTTGGTTGATTTAAATGGATTGTCTGCTCTGTTTGACCTCTTTTGAGAAACTCATCTTCCATGGCTTGGATTTTCACGTAAAGTTTCATTCTTTCAGCAAAGATAGAATTATAATTTATAGAATAATTTGCAGATTCTAATTCAGCTGATTTCAATTTTTCTTAATCAGCTTTTTGTTCTCAAGTTTAAGATCATTGTAATTTTCTTCCAAATCAGATTCAGATTTTTACGCGAATGCCTAATCTTTGGAAAACTGTAACAATAATTCATGTTCAAGTCTTAATTTGTTTTCCAAAGAATGGATATTCTTTTTCTCGACTTTCAATGATTTTTCAAATCGTTTCAGCATGTAAGCCATTTGAGCTAGTTTTTGTTCAAGTTCACAGGAGTTATCTACATCTGAGTCAGGATTAGAATGTACCTCAGGTGACTCTGATTGATCTGAAGTATCTGATTCTGACCCATCATTCTCTTGATCTTTGCTGCACTCAGCTTCTCCAGTAGCCATTAACGCCACATTATCTCTCAATTCAGACTCCAAATCAGTATCCTCTTTATATTTCTCTTCATCATCTGTTAGTCCAACCCAGACTTCATCCTCGGTAATCATAGCAGATTCACTTTGTTTAGATCTGTTAAAGACTTCTGACTTCAAGCATACGTGAGCCTCTTCATCCAGAATATCCTTATCATTAGAAAGTTGGAGCCAGTGGTCATCTTCCGCCATTAGGGCCTTTCCAGCTTCCTTCTGTTTGGCTAGCATAGCCTTCCTAGTGTAATAATCAGAATTTTTGACTACTGGCCGTCTGCATTCTCTAGCAAAATGGTCTGAGTTTCCACAATTGTATCGTTTTTGCTCATCTTCCTTCTTAGCAGTCTTCTCTAGCTTTTCAACCTTCTCATACTTTTTGCCAGTGCTTTCTCTAGTTTTTTCATATTTCTCTCCCTTCTCATACTCTCTAGACCCAGTTTTGTATCACATCTTGTTGTTCATGGGTTTGCGATAGAATTTCTTTTGAAATGCCTTTGTCAGAAGTGCCATCTGCTTCATCATCTGTTCTATTTTCGGGTCTACTGATGAGTAAGTTGATTCAGACTCTGAAGAACTGCTTATTACCACTCGCTTTTCCTTTTTTAATTTATACATACACTTCTTGTCTGCTAGGAGAGCCAGTGGATCAACTGTGGCTTTTTCAGCTTGCTTCTTTCCTGATACTTTCCTCAAAACAGTTGTTTAAATTTTCAAAGACCATATGGATGTCCATCTGATCTATTTCTTTGGTATTTTAAATTAACATTGTATACTTATCCACTCCGGGTTCAGAATATTTAGAAACTTGACAATTATGTCTAAGTTAGACTTTGTAACCCCATTTCTCTTTATCTCAGTGACTTGATTGACGAACCCTAAGTATGTGGTTTCCAACAATTCCCTTCTCTCGCTCTGAAACTTTCAAATGATATTAAACTGTTCCTTTCTCTATTTGTAGCAACTTTGTCTGAGCCCCTCTTCAGTTTGCACACCTCATCCTAGATGGATTTGGCTGTTTTAATGTTTGTCAGGCTGATGTATATATCATTTGGGACTGAGAGAAGTAAGAATGTCCTGGTTGTCTTATCTCCTAATTTCATTCTTTTCTGAGCTTCTGACAGATTGGTAGTTGTGACCTCCTCATTCTCTCAGGTATCGAAGGATTGCCATTTGGTACTGCTGGAATTGTGACAAAAATTCTTGCTGGACCATTAGTCTGTGAGGTCAGCATCTGATTAGATAGATCATGAAAACTAATAAACTCGAGAAACCTCTCTCTCCATTAAACATACTCCCCTCTGTACAAAATTGGAGGTTTGGTCTCTGAACCAATGGCAAGAGCGTCCTTTGACATGATTAATTGCTGATACTGAACTTCCAAGATCTTTTAAGGAGTTTTAAGTGATTTCTGATTCAACACCAAGAACATTGTATGAAACTCAAAGAGTATAGGAACAAACTCGAATGAAAGAGTAAACAAACTCGATCTATGAAGGATCAAACTCGATCAATGAAGGATCAAACTCGATCAATGAATGATCAAACTCGATTAATGAAGTATCAAACGCGAATGGTACAATGAGTAAACTCGAATGACAAATGAGTCAACTCGAATGAATAATGAATGAACTTGAATGAATTATGTTTGAACTTGAAGACTTTTGATCAAACTCGAATGACTTACTGAGTAAACTCGAAGAGTGACTCGATGTTCAATTGAGTAAACAAAAACCAAGTTTTATCAAACTCGAAAGAAATGGAAACAAAGTCGGTCAATTATTGAACAAACTCGGTCAATGGGTGATCAAACTCGGTCAACTCTTTGATCAAACTTGGTCAAAACTCTGATCAAAGTCGATTCACTCTTTATAAAACTCGGTCAAAACTAAAAGTTTACTGGTGCCTGAGTTTGGACAGAAACTGATAAAACCAACTTCAAATTCACAATTGTAAACAAAAACATCCACGAATTGATATGAAATTAATGTCCAAGGTTTGGTTTTCACTTAGAAACACTTTTTGAGAGAAAACTTTGTCTAATCTCCGATTAAAACCCCAAAAATAGACTAACGAGAGAAAACTTTGTCTAACGTGAAGAACACACTTTATTTTAAAAAAAATCAGTAAAATCCAAATCAAAAATTGTGTGTTTGGAATTAAAATTTGATACTTATATCAATCAATTCGTCTTTAAAAAAGCCACCTTCGATCCAATTATCACTTCATTTCATCCAGAGAATCAAAAACTCAACGAGATTTTCTGATTTTGGAGGGTTTCGATAAAACAGCGCTTGAAAACTTGATTTTCAGATTCAAATATCACTCTGATTTTGCCATATTAGGCTTTGATGCCAATTGTTATTACAATATCGACAATTAACAGAATGATTTAAGCAATAATAACAAGAAACACATACACAATCGACCATATGATTGGATTCAATATGAAAGGAATTACATACGATGTTCTTGATTGCACAAAATACCAAGTTGACCTAGCCGTATAATTCCTTACAGTCCGTGCAAATCCAGTACCAAAAACGTACATCTACAGTATGACCCCTTCTACTACAAGTACGACTAATTAATTACAAAATGCACCATGGACTATTACATTCATCAACAAAATATTAATCCCAACATACACCTCTCCTCTTAATCCACATGGACTTGTTTGGACCAGTTAATGTCTCAAGTCTAGGAGGTAGAAGATACACCTTAGTAATGGTTAATGAGTTCTCCAGGTACACTTGGGTGATATTCCTAAAGACTAAAGGATAGGTTGCCAGAGAAAATATTTGATTTATCAAGAAGAATGAAGTTCTGAACTCTGCCCAAGTCAAGCAGCGTAGAAGTTATCATGTTACTGAATTCAAAAACAGTACTCTTGAGGACTTCTGTGAGAAAAGGGGATTTCTCAAAACGTTTCAGCTGTAAGGACTCCACAACAAAATGGAATTGCTGAAAGGAGAAATAGGACCCTCATAGAAGCTGCTAGGATGTGTGGATCAGGTCTCCCTTCATCATTTTGGGCTGAAGATGTTAACAACACTTGCTTCACTCAAAAGAGATCCTTGCTGTTAAAAAGTTTCAACAAAACTCTTTATGACTTACTCAAAGGAAGGAAGCCATATATAAGCTAATTCCATGTGTTTGGATGCCCTTGTTTTATTCTGAATCAAAGGGATCAGTTAGCCAAATTTGAACCCAAAGCTGATGAAGGAATGTTTATTGGATACTCAACAGTTTCCAAAACCTATAGAGTATACAATCCGAGGAGAAAGGTGATAGATGAATCCATCAATGTGACCGTTGAAGAGTCCGTAAATCCTTCAACCAAAGTTGTTCCAGAATCAAGTTCAAAAAATTTCAATTTTGATGATCTCATGCATTACAATGCTGAAGAAAAGGACTCAAATGCTTCCACATCACCCAGCGTGGAACCTATTAACCACAATGGACATGATGATGACTATATTGGTACACCCTGTGTCAATAAGTGCATTGAAATAGTTAATGTACCATGACTAGAACCAATCAATGCTGATTTCCCTGAATACACTGTTGATGTGTTCAACAACAATGGTTCATCCTCAACAAGTGAACAGGCTCAAGATGTCAGTGTGTCTGAAAATCAAGAGAGCTGTCCTGCAAGACCTGCTAAGAATGAAACTAATACAAAGGAATCCTCATTGAAACATGATCCTAAGTGGATCAGATGTCACCCAATTGATCAAATAATTGGTGACATCAATAAAGGTGTGCAGACAAGATGAGACAGTCTTGGGAGCTTTTGTATGTTCTCAAGTTTTGTGTCCCAAATGGAGCCAAATAAATTTGATGATGCACTAAAAGATGCCAATTGGATCACTTCCATGTAGGAGGAACTCAATCAATTTAAGAGAAACAAAGTATGGAAGTTGGTCCCTGTGCCTAAAGGTAACACAATAATTGGTACTAAATGGGTTTTTAGAAACAAGATGGATGAGCAAGGTCAAGTCATTAGAAATAAGGCAAGACTAGTTGCTCAAGGGTATTGACTATGATGAAACATTTTCTCCAGTGGCCAGGCTAGAAGCAATTCGTTTGTTTCTAGCTTATGCTGCTCACAAGAGTATGAAGGTATTTCAAATGGATATAAATAGTACATGTTTGAATGGCAAGCTATAAGAAGAGCTATATGTTAGCAGCCATCAGGTTTTTAAAATGTAAATCATGCAGGCTTTGTCTATAAGTTGGACAAATCAGTCTATGGTCTGAAACATGCCTCAAGAGCCTGGTATGATACTCTTACTGATATCCTTATGAGCAATGACTATTACCGAGGTAAAGTGGATACTACATTGTTCATAAAGAACATGAAAACTGATATTATGCTTGTTCAAATTTATGTGGATGACATAATATTTGGTGGGTGAACTAACTTTCTCTCTAGGATTACAGGTTAAATGAACCTCAAATGGAATTTTCATAAATCAAAGAAAGTATACATTAGATCTCTTGAAAAAGTTTAAATGTGATCATTGTTCTCCCATCAAAACCCCAATGGCAACCAATGTTAAATTGGATGCTGATACCTGTGGCAAAGTTGTTTCTGTAATAGCTTACAGAGGTCTCATTGGGAGCTTGATATATCTAATTACTAGTATATCAGATATAATGTTTGCTACCTGTCTATGTGCTAGGTTCCAAGCTGATCCAAAACAATCACATCTAGCTGCTGTGAAAAGAATTTTCAGATACCTAAAGGGTACACCAGGTTCGGGTCTTTGGTATCCCAAAGACTCCAGCCTTGATCTAATTGGCTATACAAATTCTGATTTTGAAGGTTGCTCGCTAGACCTAAAGAGCAAAATAGGTGGATGTCAACTCCTTGGTGGAAAGTTGATTAGTTAGTGTAGTAAGAAGCAGAACTCAGTTTCAACTTCTACTGCTGAAGCTGGATACATTGCTGCTGGATGCTACTGTGGGCAGGTTCTATGGATGCAGCATCAGCTTGAAGACTTTGGTCTTGTATATAGGAAAATTCCTATTCTATGTGATAATACAAGTGTCATAGCCATCTCCAACAATCCTGTCTTCCACTCTAGAACAAAGCATATTGAGGTCAGATATCACTTCATAAGAGATCACATCCAAAAAGGTAATGTGAAGGTAACTTTTGTTCCCACAGAAGAACAGCTTGCAGATATTTTCACCAAATCTATTGATGAAAATAGGTTTAATTCCCTTGTATGCAAGCTGGGAATGTTAAATAGAAGTGACTAAGTGTCATTGATGTTTTAAAAGCTGCTTAATCAAATCTGATAAAATCTTACAAACAAGCTTTGACAGAACAGGTTTCATCTGCTCTGTACTTAGCCAGTTTGTTAAGAATTAAACAGGTTTGACAAGTTATAGGTTTGCCAAATTAACAAGTTTTTCAAAACTAAGTTTTTCTCTCAAACCTGTTCTGTTGTCTAAACCTGAAACCTGCTCACTCTGTATTCTGTCATACAAGGCAAAGCCTTTTAATCTGTTCAGCTATTGAACAGGTTTCACATTGTGTTCTCATATACCTGCTCAGGTTTGAAACGACAGGTTACAGAATGAACAGCGTTTGATGAAATACTTTCATCACAGGTTTGAATAACAATTTTGAACATCAGCGTTTAATTAACATTACTTCACATTTAAGTTACTTAAATTATGTATTTATTTATCTTAATTGCCTGCGGATAATGTGTGTAATGTGTATAAGTGGCGAAAATGGTGATGTTGGTCTGACAAATGTGCTGACATGGCAAACCGTTCCGTTTTCCGTTAGTCATCATATTTCAAAAAAACAGCCCTAAATCTTCTCTCTCCCACTGTCTCACATTAAAATCCTATAAATACCCATATCACTGTTTCGTCATCTTCTTCTTCCTTACTGCATCTATACCCTCTGCAAAATGCTAAAACTTGCAAAAGACTTTGTGTCCAATAATCGTGCATCCTCAGCTACTCCTAAAATGGCCTAAAATACCCCCTTCATTCCTATATTCCTTGGTGATGATGTTGTAAAACACCCATCAGTCACCACCATGTTAACCATCAAACCCACAAACTATATGGCCAACCTACCAATTCCAAAAAACTATGTCAGGAAAGGCTATGACCAGATGGTTGAATTCCTGATGGCTCACCCTCTTAACTACCCCTTGACAGCCACCCCTGGTGTCATGATTCTGGAAATGGTCTATGAGTTTTGGTATACCAGTTCTTATGACCATTAGGGGGACTATTCTCAACAACACAGAATGTTGAGATAACTACTGCTCTTCTACAGGAGGTGCTTCATCTTCCTGCTGTTGTAAAGTATGATAAACCATAGCCTGAGAATGAACAAATGGCAAATTTGCTACGCTGATGTGGTGTATCAGCTCCACGGGTGGGTGCTACTTTATTCAGAAAAGGATCTTGCACCAAGTTACAGTTTTCTCTTTGCCTCTATGGTGATGAGTCTAAGTTGTAAGGTTGGTTCTTTTGATCAGCTTAACCATGATGAAGTACAAATAGCACTGCAGTTTTTGGATGGGACCACTTTGAACATGCCAAATGGATATTATCTAATCTGAGGGCTTTTGTGGAACAAGAACAGTGTCCCCCTTGATGTAAGATATCCCAGATTTCTAAGCCTTATATTCAACCATGTTTATGGAGTTCATCTGTAAAACTCCCAGCCATTCCTTAAGTCTATAATGTTTCCTGCCATTGGAAACAAGGTATTTCATGCTCATATCTCTGCTGATGATCCTCCTCTCTCAACTCCAATGAAGAGGTTGCTTGGTTTGGTGGAAGGACCTACTCAGGAGGTGAATCTAACTCCTGCTCACACAGGAAAATCCAAAGCACGGACTAAAAAGGCAAAATGTGCCTCAAAGTCTAGTGAAGCTGGGCCTTTCACCAAGAAGGCCAAAACAACAAAGCTAGTGGCTGGTCACCCAGGTTCATATGTTGAACCAGAAGCCTTTGTGGCTAGTGGATCTGTGTTGACTGAGACTATGGAATAGGTTTCACCACCTGTTAACATCCCAGTCTCCTGACCAGTCCAAACACAACAACTCATGAACCTTCAAATTGAATTTTGAACTCATTTTTTTATCAATTTGAATCTCTACTACTCGTAGTTCTCCATCTTCCCCATCCATGTACTCCAGGCAAAGGAGAAAGTCCTTATCCAGAAAGAAAACCACCAGCATACCAACTCATCAAAGCCCCTCTGACCCCTCTCAAAAAGAGTCAGTTTAAAAAGAAGCAAACTCTGTTGTATCTCCTTCTCCTATTTTAGGAGAAGGTGCACCGTCTTTGGAGCATGCTTCACTCTAGCCTGAGTTAACCCAGCGTCAGCCTGAACCCTCTGGTTCCTCCCAACAGGAACCAGTTGTACAAATGAAGATAGCCACATCGACTATCCCTTCCTCTCAACAGGTTGGGGATATTGAAAGACAAGAGCACTCTCCACTCCATACTGAGTCCACACTGTGACGCCCTCATATTTTGATAGTATAATTGAAATCACCAAGATCAACAAAAAACCCATTGAATAACATGATAATTAAAATTGATGCTTAATTCAGATTTCAGCAGTTCCATACTAAAGCAATAAAAGTATATATGTCTACAGTGATTAAGTGTAACTATTACAACATCATAATTGTTTTGAAAGCATGAAATCCCAGCCCAAAGCTACAAACATTCAGGTACCAATAGCTTCTAAAGTCTCTGGGATATTTAATTTAAATTGCTTAAGTAGAAGGTCCAGCTACACCTTTGCCTTTGCCTGAACACATTGTGAGTCAACAGTAAGCTAATTTGCTTAGTGAGATAACAGATTATACAAACAACACATATTTCTTTACAAACATAGTGTGACTACGGGCAGTGTAAGCCCCAATGTATGTGAAAACCATGCAGTGTAAGCATGGGATTGACAGTTCAAATGTTGATCGGGGATGTGCCAAACCTGACCAGAATAACGAGTGGGATGATCAATCCCCGACAGTGGCCTGCTGTCAGCCCCAGTCCAGGTCACATCAGATTGTGAAGTAATGATCATGCAGTGCAAGCATGATGTAAACAGATGCACTTTCAAATGAACACTGGCTACATGTGTGATACATGTCAAGTAGAGTGTGCATCATAACAACAAATCAATCATGAGTGCCAATTGATGTATATGAACAATGGGAACATGCCATTGAATATGTAAACGTGAACCCAAAGACAATAAATGTTAGAATGATAATCTATTACTCACAATGGGTTGTACAGTGTGATTTATCTCTGAATCAATGTGTGTTTTGATAACACCATAATGATCCGTCAAGTAAGTGTAATAGTGATTTAATGTCAGTAATTGCTTAAAACTTAGATTCTAAGAATTAAATGAAATGGCACTGAGTTCAAACCACATCCGAATTCGGATGGTCCAAAATCCGGATGGTCCGAATTGGGCTTTGGTCCGAAATGGGCAATGTCCAAAATGTGTTGAGGTCCAAATTGGGACACTGATCCGAAATGAGTTGAGGTCCGAATTAGGCAGGGTCCGAAATTGGTGGTCCGAAGTGGCTGGAGGTCCGAATTGGGACATTGATCCGAATTCGGATGGATCCGGACCGAATTCATCAGGTCCGAGTTCATACTTTAAATATTTTCCAACATTTTCCAGAAAATACTTTCGACCATTTTTGCATGTTTCAGCAACTGAAATTGCAAATATGAACTTAAATGTACTCATTTAACTTATAACATAACACTAACATACCAAATTAACCCATTTGAGTCCATTTTTCATCAAGTCTCGATGAACACACACACTAAAAACACACACTAAATTCAAAACCATACATAGAAACGGAAATTGAATCTGAAACTTGGTATATTAGATTATCAACCCTCGATTTTAACATTTCCATAACAAGTTTCAACATGCAATAACATCTCGAATCAAAATCCTACGATTCGGTTTTTATGAAAACCGAACCCAAACATCAAAAATTCGAAATATTGATTGATTTTTACCTTGATTTGAAGCTTGTAGTAGTTATAGTTCCTTAAATGCTACTTGAATCCAACTTCTTAGCCTCCATTTTAATGATTTTCAATGCATTTGATTTCCAATTGAAAAGAAACTCACGGTTTCTTTTAGAGAGAGAGAAGAGAGAGGATGAGTTTTGAAATAATGAGCCATAATCCCCTTTTTATTTGCTAGATTGTCATTTTTGCACATTATACCCCTCAATTTCGTATTTTCTTATTTAACAGAGTGTTAAATGTCCGGATCGGTTTCTTATGGTTTGCTTGCTCAAAAAACTACAATGAGGATTTCTCCTCATCTTTTCTTATTTTTAAATTTTGATCGAAATTTGCTTAAATTGACATAATAATCCATTATCGTATTAAACCGAGTCTTAAACAGTAAATTACAATTGACTAAAAATAGGGATGTTACAGCACGGGCTCCACCACGCCTATACTTCGTCCACGAAATCATGCTGTGCTAAACAAACTTGGGTACTTAGTCTTCATGTCTTCTTCCGATTCCCAAGTGTGGTTAGCTCCCTTATGATGCTTCCACTTGACCACCACCATCTTGATTTCCTTGTACCATAGTTTCTTGACTTTTGATTCCAAAATGCACTCCGGCTAACTCCGAGTTATCAGTCCATGGTTCCCTTTTGGGCACCAGACTCTTCCTTAAGTATCCAATGAGAAAGACCGGGTGAACTCCTGCTAGGTAGTCTGGTAAGTCCAAGTGATAGGACTGATTCCCAACCTTTTCAATGATGCGAAAGGGTCCTACAAATCAAGGAGATAACTTTCCTCGCTTTACGAATCTTGTAACACCTTTCATTGGAGAAACCTCTAAATAGACCCAATCATCCTTTTGAAATTCTATGGCTTTGTGACGGCGATCGTGGTAATTCTTTTGTCGATCTTGCACCGTTTTCATGTATTGTCTAATGAGCTGGATCTTTTCGTTGGTCTCTTGTAGCAAAGCTGGTCCGGCGATAGGTGTTTCTCCTGTTTCCCTCCAACAAGTTGGAGTCCTACACTTTCTTCCGTACAGGAACTCGAACGGTGCCATTTTGATTGTTGAATGGTAACTATTGTTGTAGGAGAATTCAACCAATGGGAGGTGATCGTCCCGGTTATCACCCAAATCCATTACACTGGCTCATAGCATATCTTCCAGAGTTATGATCGTTCTTTCACTTTGCCCGTCAGAATGAGGTCTGTAAGCAGTATTCATTGCGATATGAGTACCAAGACCATTTTGTAGAGCAGCCCAGAAGTTAGAAGTGAATCTACTATCTCGGTCAGAGACAATAGACTTAGGCACACCATGCCTGATGACGATTTCATTCAAGTAGATCTGGGCAAGACCATCCAGTGAATATGTTTCTCGAATGGGAATAAAGTGCGCAGATTTTGTCATATGGTCAACGATGACCCAAATGGCATCATGTTGACGACGAGTTTTGGGCAGCTTCGTTATGAAATCCATAGTAATATGGTCTCACTTCCATTCTGGGATAGGAAGAGGTTGCATACTACCATAGGGTTGCTGGTGTTCTGCTTTGACTAGACGAAAAGTTCTGCACCTTTCCACAAATTGACCAACATCTCTTTTCGACCCTGGCCACCAGAAATCTGCTTTCAGGTCATTGTACATTTTTGTGCTTCCAGGGTGAATTGAGAATTTGGGTTGGTGAGTTTTTTCAAGAATTACTTCTCGCATTTTCCCGAACTTAGGAACCCAAACTCTGCCGTACACACCTTTGAGTCCAGTTCCGTCGTCTTGCATTAATGGCAGTTGAACTCTGATGTTCTCGTCTTTAACATTTTCTTCTTTCAGAGCCTCCATTTGAGCAGCCCTTACTTCATCTATGATTGTTGATGTTAGTATTGTTGAAGTCAAGGCATAACAGTATGCCTTGCAGTATGCTTTTCTACTTAGGGCATCGGCCATTACGTTGGCTTTCCTGGGATGATAAAGAATTTCGAAGTCATAATCTTTGATCAGCTCCGTTGACCTTCTCTGTCTCATATTCAAGTCCTTCTGACAGAATATATACTTTAAACTTTTGTGGTCGGTGTAGAGCTGACACTTGGTTCCGTACAAATAGTGCCTCCATAGTTTGAGAGCGAAAGCCACAGCAGTTAGCTCCAAGTCGTGAGTGGAGTAATCTTTCTCATGTGGTTTGAGCTGTCTGGAAGCGTATGCTATGACATTTCCTCTTTGCATCAGCACTGCTCCTAAACCCATGCCTGATGCATCCGTATAGACAACAAAGTCCTCGTTCCCTTCAGGCGAGGCTAATACTGGTGCTTCACTTAGCAACATCTTCAGATTATCAAAGGCAGCTTGTTGTTCTTCTTTCCAAAAGAAGGTTGCATTCTTGCGAGTCAACTTGGTAAGAGGAACAACGATCTTTGAAAAGTCTTTGACGAATCGGCGGTAATAACCAGCCAATCCCAGAAAGCTACGAATCTCTGAGGCGTTACGAGGTGATTCCCAGTTCTGGATAGTCTCGATCTTTGCAGGATCAACAGCAATCCCAACAACAGATATCACGTGCCCCAAGAATTGGATCTGAATTGAATGTTTACAAGGTACAAGTTAACAAAGAGTTATAATTGGGTATAAGGATCATGAAATTGTTTGGAATGTTGAGACGTACCTGCCTCAACCAGAATTCACATTTTGAGAATTTGGCATAAAGTCGCTCTTTGCGCAGCAACTCTAGCAATTCTCGCAGATGTGTAGCATGATCCTCTTTGGTCTTTGAATAGATGAGAATGTCATCGATGAACACGATAACAGATTTGTCGAGCATTGGCCGACAGACTCTTTTCATGAAATCCATGAAAGCAGCCGGCGCGTTCGTAAGACCGAATGACATTACCACAAACTCGTAGTGTCCGTAACGAGTTCTGAAAGCCGTCTTTGGAATGTCATCTGGATGCACTTTAAGCTGGTGATAACCCGAACGGAGATCAATCTTCGAAAAGTAACTTGCGCCTTGTAACTGGTCGAAGAGATCATCAATCTAGGGCAACAAGTATTTATTTTTGATTGTGACTTTGTTGAGTTCTCGGTAATCGATGCACATACGCAGTGTGCCATCCTTCTTCTTGACAAACAGAATAGGAGCGCCCAAAGGAGATGAACTTGGGTGGATAAAACCTTTGTCAAGTAGCTCCTATAACTGCTTCATCATTTCCTGCATTTCTGCAGGAGCTAAACGGTACAGAGCCTTTGCTATTGGAGCAGCTCCAGGAGATCGATACAGAATTCCACTTGACGGTCAGGTGGCAATCCCGAGTTATCTTTTGGAAAGACATCTGGAAATTCTGAAACAATGGGAACGGTAGAAGGAGATTGAATTTCAGCCTTTGCATCGACAGCATAGGCTAAATAAGCTGAACAACCCTTAGCAACGTGCTTTCGGGCTTTTGCTATTGAAATGAGACACAAGTTGGATTTTGTGTCTGTCACCATAAATACATATGTCTCGGCCCTCGGGAGTGGTGATCTTAATCATCCTTTTCTTGCATACAATTTGGGCCTCATTGTGAACCAACCAATCCATACCTACTATAACATGAAACTCCTGGAACTCCATAGGGATCAGATCTATATTGAATACTACATCTTCTACAAGTAACGTGCAATTCCTATATACCCTGTCTGCCTTAACTAACATGTTGCTAGCAGTCTGTATGTCAAGTACAAATTGCAGTTTTGAAGTAGGCATATTGAATTGACGAGCAAATGACGTGGAGACAAACGAATGGTTGGCTCCGGAATCAAACGATAAACGTGCAGGAATGGAATTAACAAAGAACGTACCATTGACCACCTCTGGGTCATCTTTTGCTTCTTCAGCAGAGATTTGGAACGCCGTTGTTGGAGCCCTTTGAGATTGATCCCTACGAGCAGTGGAAGCTGCAGAAGTTCTTGTCGTTCATTGTTGTGCACTCTTATCTCGTGGGGGTTTTGGGCAATCCCTTGCAAAATGGCCAAGTCTGTGGCAGTTGTAACATGCATCATCTTTTCGAGGACAATGCTCCCAGTGATGGCCCTTCTGCCCACAGCAGAAGCAATACATGTCTTGAGTTTTGCACTCTCCAAAGTGTGATTTCCAGCATCGCCTGCAGTCTCTCATTTCTGAACTGGCCGAAAAGGCCTTTGCCTTCTTGGGTGATGAAGATGGTTGATTGGATTGAGGAGAGAATCGGGATGATCCAGACTCCCGCTGCCTTTTTGGCGGCGATGGTTGAGTTGGTGCTGTGGCGGTTGAATCGATGACATATCCTGATAATAAGACGATCTGCTCAACATTTTGAGCAGCCTCTGGTAAACCAACAAATGTTGTATATCGAACCCCACTCATGGTTCGGCGAACCTCATAATCTAAACCAGCCTCAAACCGGGCTATCTTTCTCTCTTCCGTGTCAACTTGATGGGGTGCGAACAGGCTTATATGAGTGAACTCAACGGCATACTGTGTAACCGTCCTTGTTCCTTGGGTTAGGTTCAGAAATTTCACCTCTAGACGGCGCTTCTCGTCGGCCGGACAGTACTGCTGAGAAAATACTTCCTTAAATTCATTCCAGGATATGTGTGACACTACCTCCATCATCAACACATGTGTCATTGCATCCCACCACATAACTGCGTCCCTTGCAAACATTGCAGTTGCAAACCGGACCATGTCCTTTTCAGCGCAGTCGTTGATTCTGAAAGTTCGTTCGGTGGTGGTGTTTCATTCCAATGTCGTGACGGCATCTCCAGTTCCATCAAAAGTAACAGCTCCATTACTTTTGAAGTCCTTAAACCTACAACCCCTTGATTTGTTAGAAGACCTAGTGTCTCCTTGTCTTCCTCTTGATCATCCTGTTGTTGCTCCTTGTTCTTTCTATTATCAGCCTTTCTCTTGGCTTCGGCCTCATCTCTGGCCCTTAATTGGTCAGCAAATGACTGAGCCTGCTCAGCCATTCTTTTGGATTGTAACTCATTGTTCTGTTCCATGAGAGCTTGCATCATCTGGAACATTTGTTGAGGAGTCATATCATCTCCTGACATGTTCTGAAATATAACAATTTATATTTAGAACATTTATTTGTAAGTCCTAAGTGTTTACAGTTACCCTTTATTTCTCCCCGTGTGCATGCCAATCCTATCTTAGTTCGGATCATTTCCTAGGAGTCCATTCTAATATCATAACCTAAGTTTGAGTCCAAGTCCTCACAGACACTTGAAACCTCAAACTGATGCTCTGATACCAAACTGTGACGCCCTCATATTTTGATAGTATAATTGAAATCACCAGGATCAACACAAAACCCAATGAATAACATGATATTTAAAATTGATGCTTAATTCGGATTTCAGCAGTTCCACACTAAAGCAATAAAAGTATATGTCTACAGTGATTAAGTCTAACTATTACAACTTCATAATTGTTTTGAAAGCATGAAATCCCAGCCCAAAGCTACAAACATTCAGGTACCAATAGCTTCTAAAGTCTCTGGGATATTGAATTGAAATTGCTTAAGTAGAAGGTCCAGCTACACCTTTGCCTTTGCCTGAAAACATTGTGAGTCAACAGTAAGCTAATTTGCTTAGTGAGATTACAGATTATACAAACAACAAATATTTCTTAACAAACATAGTGTGACTACGGGCAGTGTAAGCCCCAATGTATGTGAAAACCATGCAGTGCAAGCATGGGGTTGGCATGCTGATCAGGGATGTGCCGAACCTGACCAGGATAACGAGTGGGATGATCAGTCCCCGACAGTGGCTTGCTATCAGCCCCAGTCCAGGTCGCATCAGATTGTGAAGTAATGATCATGCAGTGCAAGCATGATGTAAATAGATGCACTTTCAAATGAACACTGGCTACATGTGTGTTACATGTCAAGTACGAGTGTGCATCATAACAACAAATCAATCATGAGTGCCAATTGATGTATATGAACAATGGGAACATGCCATTGAATATGTAAACGTGAATGCAAAGACAATAAATGTTAGAATGATAATCTATTACTGACAGTGGGTTGTACAGTGTGATTTGTCTCTGAATTGATGTGTGTTTTGATAACACCACAATGATCTGTCAATTAAGTGTAATACTGATTTAATGTTAGTAATTGCTTTTAACTTAAATTCTAAGAATTAAATGAAATGGCACTGAATTCGGACCACATCCGAATTCGGATGGTCCGAATTGGGCTTTGGTCCGAAATGGGCAATGTCCGAAATGTGTTGAGGTCCGAATTGGGACACTGATCCGAAATGAGTTGAGGACCGAATTAGGCAGGGTCCGAAATTGGTGGTCCGAAGTGGGTGGAGGTCCAAATTGGGACATTGATCCGAATTCTGATGGATCCGGACCGAGTTCATCAGGTCCGAGTTCATACTTTAAATATTTTCCAACATTTTCCAGAAAATACTTTCGACCATTTTTGCATGTTTCAGCAATTAAAATTGCAAATATGAACTTAAATGTATTCATTTAACTTATAACATAACACTAACATACCAAATTAACCCATTTGAGTCCATTTTTCATCAAGTCTCGATGAACACACACACTAAATTCAAAACCATACTTAGAAACGGAATTTGAATCTGAAACTCGGTATACTACATTATCAACCCTCGATTTTAACATTTCCATAACAAGTTTCAACATGCAATAACATCTCGAATCAAAATCCTATGATTCGGTTTTTATGAAAAACGAACCCAAACATCAAAAATTCGAAATATTGAATGATTTTTACCTTGATTTGAAGCTTGTAGTAGTTATAGTTCCTTCAATGCTACTTGAATCCAACTTCTTAGCCTCCAATTTAATGATTTTCAATGCCTTTGATTTCCAATTGAAAAGAAACCCACGGTTTCTTTTAGAGAGAGAGAAGAGAGAGAATGACTTTTGAAATAATGGGCCATAATCCCCTTTTTATTTGTTAGATTGTCATTTTTGCACATTATACCCCTCAACTTCGTATTTTCTTATTTAACCGATTTTTAAATGTCCGGATCGGTTTCTTATGGTTTGCTTGCTCAAAAAACTACAATGAGGATTTCTCCTCATCTTTTCTTAATTTTAAATTGTGATCGAAATTTGCTTCAATTGACATAATAATCCATTATCGTATTAAACCGAGTCTTAAACAATAAATTACAATTGACTAAAAATAGGGATGTTACACACACTGTCCCCCAAACATATATCTCCTTCACACCCTGAGTCTGCATAAGGTGTCAAAACTACTTGTACAAGCTAACCAGCTGATCAGCCTTCAACTTCTGCTCCTCATGATGCAATTGTTCAATCCCAACAGCTGCTGAAGGACCAACATCCCAACCTGATGATCTTCAGGGTACAGAACAACCATTTAGTGAAGCTTTTTCCCAAGATGAAATTCCATCATCGGTTTTCACCACTATTGATGTTGAAATGCACACCTCCTCTCCCCATGAAGATGTGCCTCTAATCCAAGGCACTACTGAGGGAACAACCCCTGCTCTTGATGAAGGTGTCACATTCCTAGTGACAACTGAAAGGAGAACATCTACTATCACCTCACCTCATGAAGCAGGTTTAGCCACTGCTGAAGGTATTCTTGACCCTTCTAAACTGGGTCACATGACTTTTGGCTATGGAACTTCTATACTCTGTGCCATTACCATCCCCAAATGAATCTACCACTCCTCCATCAACACCTTCAACTTCCTCCACTCAATCTAAACAATCCACTCATACACCTCCCTAAGCAAAAAAGACCTTTCCTTGAAGGAATAGCTTACTGTGGTGTCCACCAAGGTTAGTTCTTTACGACCTTCTATAACCACCCTTCCCTCTACTATTGTAGACTTCGTGTCTGCACAGCTTATAGGATTCTTGTTTCACTCAAGTCATCCTTTCCAACCCCCTCTCCCCAACCTGATTACTCCTCTAAGCTGCTTGCACTCACTACATAGCTACAACAACTATCCTCCTCCCTTTCCTCTCTTCTTTCTCACCAATAGGACTCTGTGTCCAGTCTGGCAGCTGTTTCAAAACAATTGTCCGGTATTGCTGAAACCCATTATGTATCACTACTCGCCACCTTAGCATGCGTAATACCTTAGTGGTATCCCTTTCAAGCACTGTGGCAACAGGCTTTGAGGATGTGCAGGAATCCATTGAACTAACTCTTGCACAACTTAAAAGTTTGATGTTCAGTGACTTAGATAGGGCTGCTATCTCCCATCTTTAGCCTCTGCTTCATCTCAATCCTCTTCTCATGAAACCTGTCTTGCCTAGTTTGCTGAGGTCAAGGACAACCTTGCCTTTTTAGTGCATACCCTAGTTGGTTCTAGGCCTGTTACCAAACCTGCAGTTGTCAAGACTGATGGATCCGTTCCTTTGGGCAGCACTGGTGTTGAAGGCTCTGTACCATCTCCTTCAAAGGGGGAGAGGAAATTTTCTTAGAAGACAAAGTCTAAGGGGGATATATCTTCATCTACCTCTAAGGAGAAATCAGCATCGTTTGGCCAGGCAGCAGGTCATTAACAGCTGGTGATGTTGCATGTACATCAACCATTTCTAGGACAGCTGAGCGTACTCAGGCCAGGTTTTCAAGCCCTACACTATCTAAGGGGGAGGAACCTCTGTCTGAGGACAGGCCTAGCAAACAAAAACAAATTGTATAAGAAACATCAGAAGAAGAAGAAACTCAAATAACCCTTTTTACATCAGCAAAAGGAAACGGTAAAGCTGCTGTGGACTCAAATGCTCAAAGGCTTCTGCATCTCAAGTTTGACAAGGCTCAAGCCAAAGAAATGAAAGTTCCACTAGAAACTTAATATAAGTGGAAACAAGAGCAAGCTGAGATTATGGAGAAAGAGAAAGAAGAAGCAGCCTCTATGAAAGCTGCTCTAGCTTTGGTTGACAAGGAGGCAAGAAAAGTTAAAATGCCATCCTTGGAAGTTCAAAGAAACTTGGTAGAACCAGCGAAGGGGTCAGATAGTGGGAAGAAGGGTGAAAAAGAGAAAAGCTCAAAGGTCTTAGTGACCAAAGAAAAACCTGTATCTTCTGCCTTCTCATCTGTGAGAACCAAGTTCCACTTTGACAACCTGGCAAGAAAAAAGTTCTTTGATGTAGCTGATAGTAGAATTGCCAGGGAAACCATTGTCAAAGTTGTTCCCATTTCTAGAAAGAATAAGCCTTGGAAGCTTCAAATCACAAGGCATGAGGTTGAAGGCCCTGAATTAGAAGCCTATGAAGCTACTACCATTGCTAGAATGGGGTACAGAGAATGGGTGGAGCTTGCAGTTGCCCTGAGCATCTCAAAGTCTGAAACTGCTAAAACTATCAGGGCATGTGTGAAAAAGCTGATGGAATACGTGAGAGAGTTAGGATTGATCTCAGAAGACATGATCAAAGGTACTTCACAAGTAGAACCTATGATCAAGCCTAGAAGACAGAAGAAGGACACAGAGGTTGAGGAGATAGTTCAGATGATTGAGTCGTGTCTCTATGCTACTCAAATCAGAGGGATTGATCACAGCTTGCCCCAAGGTGTTGAACCTGAAGAAGGCAAGTATATTGGAGAGCCTGAGGAAGGGGTATTCGTTGGGGATCCTCTGACAAAGAAAAATGTGCTTTCAAAGAGCTTTAGACCTTCATAAAGCTGGTGTCAAACAAATTATAGCCTTCAGGCTCTCTGATGCCTTTGCCAGACATGCCAGTTGGAGAGTTGTTATATGGTATCAGCTAACAGCATGCTATAAAAGAGGAGATCTGGATGGCCAAGAATTTCTCTACCTCAAATGTGAGGTGGAGGATGTTGAAGCCAGAAGAGAACGCATACTCAGGCAAGAACAAGAAAAGCTTCTCTAAGTTGCTGAGGATTTGGAGAAGAAATCAAGGAAAAACAAGGTCCATCTACAAGTAATGTGTAGATGAAGAATGGAAGTTGTCCATCAGTTGGACAGGCTTGCCAATAACTGCTCCCAACAATCAACTGTCCAAAATGTGATGTCAACTTGGAGCGGTGAACCTCATTGGATTTGAGTGAAACCACATGCATTTAAAAGCTAACACATATGAAATTTCAGAAAAAAATAAAGTTATTTGGAGCATTATTGAAAGATTTATGTTATTTACCAGTCACATGAACATTCTGCCAGATTTTCGCTTTATGCACACTTAACTTTAAAAATATGTTTGGGCATCCAAAACTTACTGGATTTTATTTGGGACTAGTTGGGTTTAAACGATAACTCATTAAAATAAAATTCAGAAAAAGAATAAGAATAAGATCATTTAGTGGAATAATTAGTGAGATATGAACACTTGAACTGGTGAGTGGAAGGTTGTCAAAAACATCTTGGTGACAACATGCTCCTTTTTGAAATATCAACCTGTGCATGTCTATAAATCTGAATTTTATAAGCTTTGAACTCATTATTTTGAATAAAAATGGTGTGAGGTATCTTCATAACACATTCACTCCAAATAAAATTCAATGAGTGTGGGATTTTTAGTGTTTGAACATTGCTTCACCATGCATGTGCATTTTTTATTTCATTTAACCCTCTTCCTATTCTTGACATGGTTTGATCATGGATCTTCATCATTTTTAGACACACTACATGTCTTTGATGATTAATCTACAAACATCAAGATCCAAGAAGGGTTTTGAAAGAAAAAGTAGCTGAAAGATGATAAAATTCAAGAAAAGTTAAGAAAAGAAGAAGAAGATTGGAACTAGTGTTTATGCAAGTTACATGAACACTTGTTCTTACCTTAGAACTTCAACTTGAGATATTTTTAGGATGAAGTTGAAGAAATATTTCAGCATAGTTTTAGAGACAAAATAGGGGTTTTCTAGTGAGAGAAATGAGAGAGAAGTAGTGGGTGTGATATGATGAAAATGGAGACGTACATGCCCATTTTACTTTGAAAAGAGGGTCACCCCCCCCCCCCCCGCACCACCACCCTTGCCATGGTCAGGCCTTAGGGTAAATATTCATGTTTTTATTTATTTATTTTCTTATAAATTTTGAAATGATGTGTATTTATAAGTTGGTTGCTTGTTCATGCACAGAACGTAAAGTTTATGCTCATTTCTTTCTAGTTTGTGGCATAAGTAATCTTTTAGCATGTGTAAGTTATAATAATGTAAATTTTAACTATCAAATTTATATTTTCTTATTTATAACTATTTATATATATACATACACACACATACACACACACACACACACACACACATATATATATATATATATATATATATATATATATATATATATATATATATATATATATATATATATATATATATATATATATAGACACACACACACACACACACACACACACACACACACACTTTTTATCATTTGTTGTTATATTAGCTTGATGTACTTATCTATTTGTTTCTATTTTCATGCATTGTATGAAAATTTTTAGAAAATTCTACGCCAAACGCAGAATACTAAGTAAACTATCAGAGGCTTCTAAGTTTTCACAACTAAGCTTCTATTTCAAAGGCTTATTGTTAATGTTCAATTTAGGTTTAGGTAGGACATTTGAATAGTTGCCTACCCTCGAGGTATCCATTTTCATGGTTGTCACAACCAACTACTTAGTTATCTCTCAAAATATGTTCGAATCGGTAATCACGGAGACATAGATCATTTTAATCGATATATTGTTTAGATATTATTGATATTCAAACAAGGAAGACATTTGCTCCGGTCTCTGACTTCATTTAATGCACATTGTGTCTAGAGCTTAATATATACACCTTTAGGACACAATGAGTCTAACAGTCCGAGTGACCATAAACTACTAGTCCAAGGTGACTAAGGCGGAACAAATATGAGTGACTCTTTCATGATAAAAGATTTCATGATGACTATTTGGAAATTCTACTAGGGTTAACATCACGCAAGCATTGAAAGTAGGTCACATATATTATGTCTATTATGCATATAGGTATTCTATGTGGACCTGGACTCGTTAATTTACAAATGGATGTGTTTCATTTTTCTCAAGTCAAGTTCAAAAGCTTTGAATTTGTTTATTTCTATGAGGAGAGAGTATCCATTTGAGAGGGGGTGATAGATTTGTTTAATATTGGGGGAGAGATCATAATGTAAGAGATGATATTGTTTTGAGGTGGAGACGGAGATAGAGTTTGTCATAATTCAGAGACAATTGCTGAAGAGTTTCAAAGACAACAACTGAAGCATTTAAAGTTAAAGTTTGAGCAGGTGAAGTTGTTTTATTGAAAGATGATATGTTGATTGGATTGATCAAGGGGGAGAATTGTATCTGATTCATAATTAAAGGGGAAGAGTCTTCATTTCTAAAAAGAGAAGAGAAAATCGGAGGAAAAAAGATATGAAGATCAGAGAGACAATGAAAAAGAAATGTTGTTTATTAAAGATATTATTTAAAAACTCAGAGATCAAAAAAGAAGAGAGTAGAAAAAGAGAGAAGAATAATAAATCAAGTTTCGAAGATTGTTTCTAAAGACTTGAAGAAATTTAGTTTTTCATTGTTTGTTTGAATTTTGTAAAGTCCTTGCAATGCACTTCAGTTGTAAACTGTTTTTCATCTCTAAGGGGGAGATTGTTAGGTACAAATTATAGATGTGAAATCAATATTGTGAAAGTGCAAGGACTATATATGTACGTAGTAAAATTTAGGTGATAAGTAAAAATATAATTTTCCAAAGGAAAATTATATCACTTGAAATAGAACTCTCATATCTTGAATGTGTTCTAAAAAGGTGTAAATTGAGAGAATCATTCAATCAAAGCAAGATTTGTACTTAAATGTGTTTAACCTATTAGATCCTAAGTTCTTTCACATAGAAATCCATACCTCTCAAAGTGAAGACAACTATAATTGGTGTTTCAATATTTGGATCATATTTGACCTAAACGATAAACAAATTATAACATTTCGAATTTAAGCTACAATAAATAATTTTTATGAAACATATATTACCTTGTTTTTAGATTTTTTTTCCTTCCTCAGAGTCTCTAATCAATCGTTAAAAGTTACTTGTACATGTCCAAACTGAAGCACTTATTTCTTTCTGAGTACAACTAAAGCTTCATATGTGTATACTTAAGATGCTTCTGACTCTAATCCAAGGGGTGTTAACTTTCAAGGTTGATGTCTTTGATTTCCTTTCAAGAATCTTTTGCCCATTTCTTTGCTTACCCAAAACAGTTTCATAATGATTAATATATGTACAAAAGTAGAAGGCCCACTCATATTTTGAACAAAAAAATGATTTATGCTTTCAGACCTTGAAGTAGTTTTCATAAGTCCAGACATTGGAATATCCCTAAAATACATTGGAATCGAGAATCCTCTCATTATCAATTTCTTAACAAACCATTCATTACTTTCAAAGTTATACTCTATCAACAATTAATTCCATTTTCTATCAACACCGTTCGGTAATCTGTTTCATTCCATATTAAGCTATGCCGCTCACTTTGAAAACCTCCTTCACCATAAAATTCTAATCTAGTATAGTTTGTTAAAATATTTGTTAAGATATTTAAATTTTACCATTCTAGGAATTTTTTTTTGTTATGTGCCACATGCAAAAATGATGTTTTGCACTTTTGAAAAAAACATGAACTACTTTCTTTATTGATGGATCTTCATTAGTTAAAACTAAATTAGGTTATTTTCCATAAATTTTCATAAATGCTGACACTATCCACTTATAAGACTCTATACTCTCATTTGAAAGTAAACCAATAGCAAATACAACACCTTTGTTTTGATTATCTATTCAAGTAAATGGAACAAACAACATGATGTACCTTAATTTTACACAAAAGATACAAGTTATCACATGAGTGTAATTAAATCAAAATAATAATAAATAATAAACTAAAAATACGACGAATATGGATAACCTTACTTGTTTAATTTGAATGTTGCATCAAAAGAAAGAACATCTCTAAAAGCTTTATAATTAAGCTTGCACATCTCATCACACCAAAATAATCCAGCAAGTTCATCTTTTTGAGTAGCAAAATACTCAAAAAAGAAATTTGGATTCGTTTCCTTATTAACTATAAACTTATCCACTATCATTTGTGCATCATCATTTTCTATAAATGATTGACATCCCTTGAGAAGATTTTAAAATCATTCTTGCTAGCTCTTACTTTATCAAAACAACCAAAAATTCTTTGCATAGATTAAAGGAAGCAACAAGACAAATGTTTGAATTTGAAGCTTATACTATAAGGAATTGTTTTGTATAACTCATAACTTGATTAGATAATTCCCAATACCTTTCCTCTTTCAAACAAAAACAATGATTGTGTTCTTCTATAAAACCATATACTTCATAAACATTTGAGGTTTTTAAGTGAATCTTAATTCCAACACCACATCTATTTCTAAAAATAGGATCATGATGTTTCTGATTTCTTTCTTTAGAATTCATTGTATCACTAAAAGTTTTTTTTTCCTTTCTCCTGCTTTGTTGCGAACAAAGTATTTTGTTTTAATTCTTCTATCAGCTTGCTTCATTTATGTGATTCTTCGAGTTACGAAACCTGAAGTTGAAGCATAATTCTTATAAAATTCATCAGCTTCATCAATTATTTTTGTTATCAATCCTTTAATTGGTTTTAAATGTTCTTCAACGTCAGGAACAAACTATTTATGGATATCGTAAGTTCACTTCATCATTTGAACTACTGGACATGTTGTCATTAGCAAAATAAACATAAAAAACTTATATAATCAACGGTAGATAACATATAGACATGAATATCAAATTATATAAAACACCAATAGCTAATTACTTATAATAATTTTGCTTCTAACATAAGGTTGTTGCTATTAACATAAAGTTGTTAAATTGAGGATGTACTATTGAAGAACAAACTAATATCTTAACATAACTCATATGATTTAATCATAAAATATTGCTTTTAAGATATAGTATGTCGGTATTAACTTAATTTAGACGATTATAAACACAAGCTTTTTGTTAACCTTAGTCACATGCTTGCCATTTTCCTGTTGAACTATGTTAAAATAAGTCATATTTCCTGTAAACATTACTCAGTAGTTAACAACGGAATACCATTCAAGTTAAGTTAAATCAGATATTGTAAACACAAGGCTATTGCTATTAAGATAAGGGTATGTTAGGCACAAAAAGGCCTCAATCAAACTTCTCTATATCATAGGGGGAGATTTTCAATATAACCTGTTTGATACACTTTAATGGAGAATATAAGGCTTTTTAATGCCTTATTGAAACCTGATAAGTGATTTGCAAAATAAGCCCAAAGTTGTTTACACTGTTACATTCGTTGTAACTTGCCAGATTGTCAAAGCTGTTCATAACTGTTGGATAGGTTTGACATAAACTGCCTAAGCTGTTCATATCTGTTGAACAGTTTTGACCCAAGTAAAGTGTTCTGTTCTTTGTAAACAGAACCTGTTCTTTGTGAACAGTTTTAACAATTATGGAATTTGTTTCCATGTCCTCATGCAAAGTCTTGAACAAGAAGATCAGTCTACAAATCAAAACAAAGTGGAAAATCAGAAGCTAAAAGTCCTGCTAAAGCTGCTCTGAAGCACGAAGACAAAAAGGATATTTGAAATGGGTGACAGACCATTTCTTATATTAAAATAGATATACATTAAGATGAAAGGATTAAAGTTGACAATCCCCTTCAAGGTAAAGCTATGGACTATAGAGACAAAAAGGAAAAGAAAAAAGATTATGCAACGTATGGAAAAAACCTGAGTTATCAGACGTGCAGAAAAGCATCATTGTCTTTTTGTAAAGACATTCCACTATCTCTGCAACCAATGAAGAAGTTTCACTAGATTTACTGAGTGAGTATAAAAGGAAGCTTCTAAGGAATTAGAGAAAATTAAGAGAGACATCAACAAGCTCAGAACGTGCAAAAAGGAATTGTGTTTTTCATGCATGCAAGTTCTGCTTTCAACATAGAATAGAATAGTAAGAGTGTGTCTAAGCTGTTCTACTTCAAAGTTGTCTGTCTGTGTCTTGTAACTTAGTGAGTACACCTTAGTGAGTGAATTCATTGTAACTAGTCTGAGTGAGTCTTAGATTAATTGATAGTCTGTTGTTTCTGTCATCTCTGTTGAGATTGGTTCTGAAACTGTCCATGAGACTGATTCTGTCCATGGTAATTTTCTACCTTCGGTCTCTGACACTCTCTGGCGAAGTGTCCCAAGCCTTGATAGTTGTAGCATTTGACCTTGGACTTATCAAAGCCAATTCCTTTGTTATTCATGTTCAGATTTCTTCCCGTGCGCTTGATGAATCGCTTAACCCGTTGGGTTACCATGGCCAGTTTCCATTTGAGATCCATCTCCTCAAGGTCATCAGGGTCTACCTGATCGTAATCTTCATCCCAGAGTGCAAGATCGTTTATTTTTCCCTGAACGCAGTTCCCATATGCGGCCACAAATGACACCAATAAATTCAAATGTTCTTCTGCCGATTTAGCGCTCATGGGCATCTTAGAGTAGCCCTGAGATGTTGATGCGGGTGTTTCCTGATGTTCCTGTTCTTCCGGTCTACCAAACCCTAAGAAAGCTCTATTCTGCACGTCGTCAGGCTCTGCAAGTGACGACGTTTCTCCGGTGAAGAAGGCTGTAGCAGTCTTCATATCAGCTGCCACTGAAGGTTTTGATTTTCCAAAATACATGGCTGGATTTTGGGCTTGTTCATAATCCGTTTCGGCCTTCAGTAGCTAGAAATGATACGCCCTCAGCGTTCCCACTACATCCTCCAAAGATTGAGTATAGTACTTATCCTCATCAAGCTTAATCATAGCCATGTACATTGCCCATTTGGCTGGTAAGGCATCAAGAAGCTTATTATTCTTTTCTGTATCGCTATACTCAATGTCATGACTCTCTAGCTCTGTCAGTAGATGATAAAAGCGTGTGATGGTGTCGTCCAGCTTTTCATCCTTCAAAGCCTTGAAAATCGCAAATTGCTGTTTCAGCAACTCCATACACTTCCTCCGAACCCTCGGATTACCCTCACACCTCTTTTCCAATGTCTCCCAAAGCTCCTTAGATGTCTTTTGATTGCGGAATGTGTGCAGTATGTCCTGAGGTAACACCATTCGTATGATAGCGTATGCGCGGTTCTCAGCTTCAAACAGCTTTTTGTCATCGTCCTTCATTTTCGAATACGTGACAACCTTCTGTCGCCCCTCTATCTCAGCAGTTGGTGGAATGTATCCCTTGTCGATACATATCCACATACGCATGTCGTTGAAGCACACAAAGTCGGCAAAATGATCTTTCCACCAATAATAGTCTTCAAGTTTCATCAGCTTAGGCGGAGTATTTGCTTTCCCGACCTCATGATCCATTTCCAGAAACCGTTGAAGATTTGTTATTGTTTCTAAGGTAATTGAATTTTAACTTAATAAATTTAATTCGAAATTAATTTAAGTTAATTCTTTCGAATTTAGGTAAATTCGAATATAATTAAGTTTAAACCTATTTGGGATTAAATTCGATTTAAGTTCTTAAATTCAATTAAATTCGAAATAGGTGACAAATTCGAAGGTCTCCAAACTCGAAAGTCCAAGCAAATTCGAATAACAGTCAATATCGAACCCCATTCAAACTCGAAGCCCCTTCTCGACTTTAGTCCAAACTCGAATCAAACTCGAACACTCTAAACTCGAAACACTCTTTAGCAAACTCGAAAGGAGTGGATATTTGGTTAGACTCGAAACTAAGCAAAACCCTAATGACTCCTAACAGATTTGAGCGCCGCAAATTCGAGAAACGGCTAATACCTTGATTTTTTAACGTTTTGCAGACTAAATCAATATTTTTACAAAGGAAAATATTGATTTCGATCAAAAACGTGAAAAACAACAAAGTATTCCCCGGATCCCAATTTGATAAGCTCGAAAAACACGAAAACTTGAGAGATTAACCGTCCAACAGCGTCAAGAAACCTAGGATGTATCTTTATGAACACGAAGAACACCCCTTTGTCTCTGATACCACTTGTAAGGTCTCGACTCTACATATCTATCTAGACGCGACACCGTCAACGAGTGCGGAATCCTCGTTAACGGCTTGACGGAAACAACTCTCACACAGAACACGGAGACTATCAACACGCTGTACGGACGAACACGAACGCACCTACGAGATGATTCTCTCCGAAAGAACACTCACAAAGCTGATAAACTCGAGATCGCCCTTTTGCTTAATCTCACACGAATTCTGCAAAAGTCTCTTAATGATTCGAGTTAATCCCTAATTATAGAGGCTCATTCGAGTTTGTCATGGGCCAAACTCGAATCAGGCCCAAGGCCCATTCGAGTTTGTCCCCTTGACAATCTCGAATCTGCCTTATAGGATTCATTCGAATTTACTACAAATCGAAATTCATCAAATGACAAATTCGAATTTATTCTAAATTCGAATTTCACATATTAAACTTATATTTGAACTTATGTTTTAACTTATGTTTGAATTTATGTTTGAACTTTATGTTTGAACTTTTTGTAATATATTACATCAAGTTCAAACATACAATCAATAACTATCAAACATATATAAACACATATATCAAACACTCGTTGATACCCAATACTTTGAAATATTATTTCAACCAGAATGCTAGTACACTTAGACTGCTATCGTCACACAGGGTGTACGAACAGAGTTGTTTAGAGTAATGATTTGCTATTGCTTGTAACTAAAATTAAGAACAAAGTAACTAACGACGAAGATAAACAATCAAGAGACGAATAACCATTCACGGAATCACCACGGCATAAGAATTACTCACTATAATTTCATGCAATGATCACATAGACATAATCAATTGCGCGACTAAATTAATCAAATGTATTTTAACCAATAACTCTCGGCATAGCGTATGCAACATTAATACTCGTCTTAATCCCTAAACTAATGGACATGGCACGAATAATAACACCACAATAAACTATCTTGCTTTTACCAATCGCAACACATAATCATAATCATAGCCAAATGTATATCATTTGCATACACATAATAGATCTAGCTCAACACGAATCCATCAAAAGATATGAAATTTAAAGAGAAGTAAACTTAGCCGTAGATCCTCCGCAAACGGATAACGGGATTAGCCGCTCATCGTATGCTCGTCACAGTCACAGATCTGAGCCATTGGGTAGCTTGCGAACCACTGTCTTCTTTCTCGTATCTTAGATCCACTCCGGCAAGGCTTCGGCACACTTGCACACACGTCGGGACTCCTCTCCAAAGCTGCCCCTTCACCCATATTTATAGGGAATCGAGATTAGGGTTGAAAAACGCGTTTTGGAGCCGCACCAGCGCAGGCCAGGCGCAGGCCTGCGCCCCCTCTGCGCCCGGATGTGGCTAGGGTTTAGCTGGTGTGTTCTGAAACGTATCTGGACAATTTTGGCGCTTTGTGGAGCACAGGGTGGCGCAGGCCTCTGCCCCCCTCAGCCCGATATGCTCTGAATTCTCTCGGATTGCTTCTTTTTATCATCTTGGCCTTGAAATAAAAACTTGGAGTAATAATATGGATTTTATGAAGTATCAGTGCTTAAAATGATCATAATATGACTCAGAAACCGTATAAATTATAGACTTATCAAATCTCCCCAACCTAACTCTTGGTCATCCCCGAACAAGCTTTTGGAATCAGAACTAACTAAGTAACGAGCATGTATCGGCAGTGTCTCTAGGAATTTTATGTTTAGCTAGCCTTCGCACTAATGCATTAAAATTCTTAACATGTAAATTGATGATGTTTTCAGTTAAAATATAATTTTCTTAGAATTTATATAATGTATCTCACTTTTGAAAATACCAATTTAGCTCAAGGTTACGATACTTAAAACATGTGGGTCTTCCGACCATCTTTTTCCTCTTTGCATTTTTACATCAAATTTTCTTTTTAACACCATGCTTCTATCTATATTCTTTTCACTAAATTAGCTAGATGGTCCATGTAACGAGATTTCGGTCAACCGCTCCCAAACAAAATGGTTTTAGGGGATTAGGCGTGAGTGGTACCCCTAAGGACTTAATTTCCCGAACCATCTAGACTAAAATTATCTTACTTTTGAGGCCAAAACATGATTAAGTTCTCCCCCTTATTGCATGGGTTTGCAAAATCTTTTGACACATTACTTATATTTAAACCTAAATAAATTTTAACGTACTTGAATTCATTTTACATGGCAAAAATTTTAATTATCACTACGAATCTTTTCTTAATTATAAAATAACCTGTCAACACTAGCCAATTCCCTCGCACATGTATATTCTAAGTATCATCATGTTCCACAGCCTGATCGGCAAACAAGACTCAATTGGGGAATAAATGACAGACTATATAAACATTATAAACTCTAAATAGGACTCGGCTAAGAACAAAAAATGAAATTACGATAAAGAAATTAAATGCATAACAAATAAAATAAAATGAAATAAAAGTCAGAAAAGTAAAGAATAAGGAAAGAGAGTACCCAATCATTCAAATGAAGGAGGCAGCGGAGGAGGACCGAAGACGCTGTTGAAGAAGTCGGTATACGGGTTCTGGCCATGGGTGAACTGCGCAGTTGGCGGAACAAAGTGAGGAGGCATCGGCTCTGGGAGGTCCTGCCTGCCATGCGCCGGATAGCTCTAATAAATATATACGACAGGGTTATAGGCCAGGTAGTTGGGCATCGTGTAATCCTCATAAGACTAATATGGCATACCGGCCATGGAGTCCTCGTGGTGTCGGACTCCCTCCCAATATGCCCAGTCATGGTGTTGGTAGTAGGCACTTTGATATGCCAGGGCTCTCTGCCCGTCCTGTAACTGATCTACCTGACCCGCTAAGTGATCGACCCTATAATAAACATGGGTCATACGCCCATTCATCTCATCTAGCCTCTGGGTCACATCCTCTCGGAAATCACCCTGACCCACGGCTATATCCTCAATCCGCCTCATCATGCGGTCAAAATCAAAACTGTCATTACCTCGACTGCGCGAGGTAGACGCACCTAGGTTCGGCTCAGAATGCCGAACTTCCGCCTCACTGGCGGCCTTCTCCTCTCTCTCTCTCTCTCTCTCTCTCTCTCTCTCCTCTCATCCTCAGTATAGTCCTCGATATACGACTCATTTGTCTCTTTGTCGAATATCTCGAACCCTTCGTCAACTCCCCTAAAAATCAAGGTAGGGAACATGGCTGCCATAATGAACGTCGCCGAATGGGGGATAGCAGGATATTGGGCGAAAGCGAGCCTGTCCTCTCAAGGAACTTGGAGATCAACCAAGCATGGGGATGATCGTCCTCTCTCTCGTGTCGTACATGGCCCATAAATCATTCATAATTGTCCATGTAAAGGAAAGTCTGGGCCTACCCTTAAGAAGGGCGAGAAGGAAAGTGATATCCCTATGACTGACTTTGGTCAGGTCACTATCACAAGGTAAGATGTTGCTCACAAGAATCTTGTGAACCACCTTACACCTCGGAGATAAAGCCTTTCGGTTGTAGGAAGTGGAGGACTCGGACTCCAAAATGGATGGGATAAAAACTCTATTAACCTGCTCTGTCCACTCCCCTGACCAAGTCATATATCAGTGAAGGCCAATTGGGCCTCATTCCTATACTCGTACCCCTGCTGGTTAGACCCTTCGTAGCCTACCCCAGTATCTAAATTAAATAATTGGCGAAGGATTTGTGCATCCATCGCCACGTCCCTACCATGGACGGTGCCTATCAACCTAAAGTCGTTCACTGAACGACCTGTCTCCCTTCGTAGGGTAGACATCCACTCGACTACATCAGACTGATAAATATCATTACCACCAAACTCAAACACACCTTCCCACCCCAAATAGTCAAAAAAGGTATGGGATCCTGTAATCCTCAAAATCACTCCTCTTAACCCTCTTTTCAATCAACACTTTATTTGAATAATTTTTATATAAAAACAAATGTATTCTAATGTGTTCGGGGTGTTGGGATAAAAGGAGATTTGAAGACCAATCTATTGGGACATTAACATTTTGGTTTCGTTGTATCGTTCTCCTTGCCATCTACAATTTGTGTCAACCAACCACAATATGTATGAGATAAATTAAATAATGTAACCTATAATTGCAATTTTCACAATTACACTTACTTAAAAGATACAACTATATATATATATATATATATATATATATATATATATATATATATATATATATATATAGTCTATAATTTGCCATTATTTTAAGCACTAAACATTTATCATATTTTAATAAAACATTTAGCACATAAAATTTATTTTTAAGCTAGTCACCTAAGTTTTATGATTTTAACAATATATGCACATTTAGGCAACCAACTTTATAACTTCAAATTAATTTCTAAAAATTAACCATGACAATTAACAAACTTAACACATAAACACATATCTCATGAAACATACATCAAGGTTATCATCAAAATCATGCAATTTCACATACTTTGACTCTAAAAAGTCAAAATCACCATGACTACTTCATGGATGACCATGAAGCTCCAGCTTTCATTTTTGCTCAAAAAGTATGAAATAAGTTGAAATAACTCAATAAAAACACTAACCTTGGTGATTGGAAGCTTTACTTGATACAAATCTAGCTTTTTTTCTTCCACACTTTCTCTACCCAAAAATCATCAACAATGGATGAAACTACCCACAAAGAGGTGAATTCTAGCCTAGATCTTTGATATTTATGAAAATGTAGGTGTTTTGAAACTTAAATTTGAAAATTTTGGGCACAAAAATGATGTTTTTGGGAGAGAGCCGCAAAATGGTGAATGTTTTTAAGCACTAAACACCCAACCGTGGTTTCTTGTTCTAGGGTTGTGAAAATGGTGAATTGGGGCTCAAAAATGATTTTAAACTCGACGGGACGCAGGGCCAGCGCAGGCCTGCACCCCCTCCCCTGCGCCTAACTCTACTGAAATTTCAAATTTTTACTGTTTTGGTACGCGGGGCTGTAAATCTTTCTAGTTTTTGATATGGAATGTAGTCTAAAAAATATTTTTGTGAGGGCTAAATTAATTGATTAATTTTATCATTATAACCTATCCTTCCCAACTTAGACTTTTGTGACGTCCTCGTCACATCAAGATTAATTTATCGGTTAAGAACATAGAAAGATAGATCGGTACATATTCCTTATTCAAATTAAACAAACAAATAATAAAACAAACAAAATTCAACTTTTATAATTCAACTTAAATAAACATCACACTTTAGAATTAAAATAAAAATAATTACTATTACAATCTGAATAACATAAATAAACAAACCAAACAAACCAAACCACCCCATTGGAAAAAAAATATATAAAAACCATACTTAATGTTTTAGCACACGTAATAAATATTCAAATAATTATAAAATTCATCATTCGGCTGGAGGTGTGACAGTTTCTTCCAACTCTCCGACAGAGTTCTGAAGGTTGGTGAGCCAGTCTGAGTGACATTTGAACAGCTTCGCATCCTTGTTTTGCTCCTCTTGCAACTTTTCAATATTCTTCACCAATTCTTTGTTTGCATTTAGTACGCTGCCCATGACATCCTTTAGAATGTTGATTTGAGATCTCATCAAATCTTCGATTGTTACTTTTTCCCATGATCTTTCATCCTCTCTGTCGTTTTGTTCTTCAGGGTTGTCGGGTGCAGTGAATGGGATTTGGGTTACTTTAGAAGTTTTTGGACAACGTATGATAGCCGAAATGGTTTTTCTCAAAAACTAGCCGTAACATCGTGACTCTAGTGAACCAAATCTTGTTTGGGTTGAGGTATTTAATTGGAAATTGCTCCGATATCGCTTTCCTAATAATGAATAGCTTAGTTAGCATACGGCATTGTGGATAATTCATCCTTTGCCCTGGAAAACTACTCTCCCAAAGATTTTCCATTATTATGTATCCTAAAGATATGGTCGGGTAACCAGTCATTAACGCATGCACTAGCAGTATCTCTTAGGATATAACAATAGTGGTGTGTTGACTTCTAGGAAGCAAGTTGAGGGTAACAAATTTCGACAACACTTTAGCTAATGGGCATAAATCACCTCTATTATAATGGACATACTCTCTCGCCTCTTCTATTGTCATTCCAGATACCGTGGCTAACATCCCATCCCATTTCTTAGACCATCCACCAATTTGCCTCACTCTACCCCCTAAAGATCTAAAGATGACAAAAATTCCCTAGGCCTTGGAATATCTTCGTCTATACCAAATTCCTCACAAAGGATTTTCCTAGATACTGACACTTTCTTGTTTCCTACTAGTCCTGTGAGCTCAAAGTCATGTTCTTCTTCCTCTTCTGTTTTCCGAATAGTAGCGAACCACAGTTGGATCAAACTAGTGTGGATATACGGAAGTTCCCATGGTATAGCTTTAGCCCATCCTAGCCTCTCAAAACACTCCAAAATTTCAATATTGTCAAAATCACACTCTTTTATGGTACGCGCTATGAGATTCCTAGGGGGTTTACCATTGTTAGTATTTGGTGGAATTTCAGGGAATTCCACATTAAGTGGTTTTTCAAAACGGACATCCCTAGGGTCGTGGGTTCTCATTCTAGGTTTTTGGGAGGTTCTAGGACGGTTACCATTTGCATGATATTGGGTTGACATCTATAAATAATGCAAAACAAAGGATAAAAAATGTGGTGTTTTTATATAAATAATGTATGATAATTTTAACACCCTTTTTCAATAATAATTAACTAATCCTAAGTCTCACCAACAATGTGAGCCCAATCTAACCCTATCAAATGCATGAACTTTAAATAATCAATAAAAATATCACCTTTTACGACAAAAAGTTTATAATTTATAATAAATATGGAAAAATGCATGATTTTTACAAAAGTTTTGCAAAAATAATTTTATACTAATTAAATGAACATTTGAAAATTATTAATAACCCTTTTTCTATAAAAACCATATAACTCCCAAAAACTCAATTCATGCATGCATGATAAAACGTAATGAAACTGATGTAGAATGAAGTTTAAGGGATTATAAGGAGTATACCTTGCTAAACATAGCGATAAACAAGCGTTGGATCAATGAATTGACGTAGAAAAGACGAATTTTTGATTTTTTTAGGCTTAGAAATTCGAAGTCGCCGCCATCTGGAACTGGAATTAGGGTTTTAAACTTATGGGAATGATCACTGTCATTTTTATAAGATTTTGAGTGCATCGGACCGCAGGGCAAGCGCAGGCCTGTGCCCCACCCTGCGCCCGGGCCTCTAGATTTGCGATCTGGGCCGTGCACTGGTCTTGGAACCCTAATTCTTTAATTTTTTTAATTTTTACGAATATTTTCCCCAACTTACGCTTGTATTATCGGGTTAAAATAATTCTGCTATGTGCTTAAATTTTTATTTTCTGATGTGGGGTCTTATAATTTAATTTAAATCCTAATTTCTAAACACAACCAAGTTCAGGAGGATGAATCCTCCACAACTTTATTGGGTACACACAAGTAACATAAATAAGCAAATAAACACACTTAAAAATAATAAAATTCAAATAATCAAATTACTCTGGGTTGCCTCCCAGAAAGCGCTATGTTTTACGTCTTCAGCCAGACGTACTGCTCCTAAACTGATTAATTAACCTTAGGATCTTGTAGTCTGATGATTTTAGGTACTAACATATCATTGGTGGCCCATTGAACATAAAATTTAAGTCTATGTCCGTTTACTTTGAATGGGTCACCACCTTTTAGGTCCTGTATTTCTACCGCACCGTGTGGGTAGGTATTCGTTACAATATATGGACCTGTCCATTTACTTTTTAATTTACCGGGAAATAATCTAAGTCTTGCATTAAATAGCCAAACTTTATTTTCTTTGGTAAATATTTTATTTTTAATCATTCTATAGTGGAAAACCTTAGTTTTCTCTTTATAAATTCTCGCGCTTTCGTAAGCTTCTCTACGAATTTCTTCCAGTTCATTTAATTGGAATTTCCTATCAACACCGGCATCATGTAAATTAAAATTAGTGTTTTTGATTGCCCATAGAGATCGGTGTTCTAGTTCCACTGGTAGATGGCAAAGCTTACCATATTCAAGTCTGTATGGGGACATACCGATTGGTGTTTAAAATGCGTTTCTGTATGCCCATAGAGCATCGTCTAATTTTTGAGACCAATCTTTATGATCAGATCTGACGGTTTTCTCAAGGATTCTCTTAATCTCTCTATTAGAGATCTCGACTTGTTCGCTTGTTTGCGGATGATAAGGCGTTGCTATTCTATGATCAACTACATACGGTTTAAGGAGTTTAGAAAAATGCTTATTATTAAAACCCTCTATCACTGATAATAGCCCTTGTACCGTGTCGTGCTAAAATATTTCTTTTAACAAATTTACACACAACCCGATTATCATTAGTGCGTGTAGCTTCTGCTTCCACCCATTTGGAAACATAATCTACTGCCACTAAGATGTACTCATATCCGAATGATTTAGGGAATGGTCCCATAAAATCAATGCCCCATACATCAAATATTTCAACAATTAATATCGGGGTCATAGGCATTTCATTTCTTTTCGCGATGCCACCAGTTTGTTGGCATCTTGTGCATCCCTTAACAAACTCGTTGGCATCCTTAAATATTGTGGGCCAGAAAAACCCACACTGCAATATCCGATGGCCAGTTTTCTTTGCGCTGAAATGGTCACCACATGCATATGCATGGCAGTGTTTAAGAATATCTTCGTGTTCCGAGTTAGGGACACATCGTCTTATAATTTGATCTGCTCCTATTTTAAATAGATCAGGCTCATCCCAAATGTATTGCCTTACTTGAGCATAGAAATATTTTCTTTGTTGTGAGTTCCAGTGTTGTGGCAATCTTCTTGTTACGAAATAGTTAACTAGATTCGCAAACCAGGGAACTTTAGATACAGATAATAATTATTCATCAGGGAAGGAGTCCCTAATTTGATCAGTTGAGTTTGTTGGGATTAATTGAAGCCTCGATAAATGTTCGACAACAACATTTTCTGTGCATTTCTTATCTTTAATTTCTAAATTAAACTCTTGCAATAGAAGGATCCACCGAATCAATCTAGGCTTGGCATCCTTCTTTGCCAATAAATGTCTTAAAGCACTGTGCACAGAGTACACAATTACTTTTGCCCCCCAAATATAGGATCTGAATTTATCTAGGGCAAACACTACAACTAATAGCTCTTTTTCCGTAGTTGTGTAATTGATCTGTGCCTCATTAATGGTTTTACTTGCGTAGTAAATCACCACTGGCTTTTTCTCAATTCTTTTTCCTAAAACTGCACCAACTGTATAATCGCTTGCATCACACATGATCTCAAATGGTTGAGACCAATCCGGAGATTGTAGAATTGGCGCTTCGGTTAATTTTGATTTAAGCTTCTCAAATGCTTTCATACAAGCATCATCAAAATCAAACTTTTTGATAGAAGATTGCATAACGGTCTTGAGATCTCACTGAAATCTTTAATGAATCGCCGATAAAAACCAGCTTGTCCTAAGAATGATCTTATTCCTTTAACGTTGGTAGGGGTGGAAGTGAGGAAATTAATTGAACTTTTGCTTTATCTACCTCCATTCCTCTCTCAGACACAATGTGGCCTAAGACTACCCCTTCCTTTACCATAAAATGGCTTTTCTCCCAACTTAATACTAAGTTGGTTTCAGTGCATCTCTTTAGGACTTTTTCTAAATGTCCCAGACAATCTTCAAATGTTTTACCAAATATTGAGAAATCTCCCATAAATATTTCAACAGATTCACCCACCATATCTGAAAAGATAGCCATCATACATCGCTGAAATGTGGCGGGTGCATTACATAGTCCAAACGGCATCCTTCGGTAGGAAAAGGTGCCATAGGGACAAGTAAATGTAGTTTTCTCTTGATCCTCTAGATGGATTGGATTTGATTGTAACCAGAATATCCATCAAGGAAACAGTAAAACTTCTGTCCTGCTAATTTTTCCAGTATTTGATTAATAAATGGTACCGGAAAATGATCTTTAGAAGTAGCAGGATTAAGTTTTCTGTAATCTATGCAAACTCTCCACCCAGTTACAGGGCGAGTAGTTCTCTTCTCTCCTTCTTCAGTATTAATTACTGTAATTCCCGATTTCTTGGGCACAGTTTGGGTTGGACTTACCCACTTAGTATCAGATTTAGGATATATAATTCAAGCATCCAACCATTTTAATACTTCCTTTTTAACTACCTCTCTCAAATTAGGATTAAACCTCCTTGTGCATCCCGAGCTGGTTTAGCTTCTGGATCAGTAATGATTCGGTGCATACACAAAGTGGGACAGACTCCTTTTAAATCAGCTATCGTCCACCCTATGGCTTCTTTATATTTGACTAACACTTGAAGGAGAGCTTTCTCTTGCTCTTCAGTCAAATCTGATGAAATTATGACAGGCAACGTGTCATTCTGACCTAGAAAAGCATATTTCAGATGAGATGGAAACTTCTTCAACTCAAGAACAGGTGGTTGCTCTGTTGAAGGTTTGGCTGACTTGGGTAAATCAGAAGGTAATTTTTCAGTCCTATGGGTCCACGGTGGTTGTTTTGACTCTAATGTGGATTCCATGACTATTTCTAACTCATCACACTCAGTATGATTTAACTTGGCTAATTCATTCTCAGCAAAGAATAACTCAGTAGCATCTTTGGTGTTGACTAATGAACTATGCTATTGCGCAAGTTCGTCCACCATGTCTATAAGATAACATTCTGAATCAATAGCAGAGACACTTGAAGCATTAAATACATTCAGTCTTAATTTCCTATTACCAAAGGCAATATCTACTACTCCTGTCCTACAATTAATTTGTGCATTAATCGTGGCTAAGAAAGGTATGCCTAGAATAATAGCCGGTCGATTATCTCCCATCGAACTTTCGGTGTCCAATAAAAGGAAGTCAACTGGATAGTAAAAATCTTCAACTTTTACTATAACATCTGATAAAATCCCTCTTGGGCACTTGGTTGAACGATCTGCAGTTGTAAGATAATATCAGTTGTCTGTAACTGACCTACATCATGTTTATCAAACAAGTTTCCAGGTAAAATATTAACACTAGCTCCAACATCAAGCAATGCCTTCTTAATCTGCACATTGCCTATTTTCCCTGGAATGAATGGTGATCCAGGATGTTTCAGCTTAGGAGGTAGAGAACTAGAAACTACTGCACTCAGCTGTTCAGTTAGATTGATCTGCTTTGGGAGCGAGACCTTATACTTTCTTTTCTGAGTACATAGATCTTTTAAAAATTTGGCATAAGATGGAACCTGTTGAATGGCCTTTATCATAGGAATAATTATCTTTACTTGATTAAATAAATCCCAGAGATCCTCTGGTAGTGAGCCTCTTTTGCCGTATGGAGAAGATTTTGGATTTTCTAAAGCAGCAAGATAATGAGGAGGAATTGAAGTGTCCTGACTCTTATCTGCCTCTCCAACTTTGGGCGTTGGAATGTCTGCTTTAATTGGCTATTTAAAAGAAACCTTCTTAGGAACCTCGTTCTTCTTTGGATCCTCTTTCTCCTCATACACAACTTCAGTGTCGGTATCTTCTTCTACCTCTTTCTCTTTAGATATCTCTATTTTATTGTCTACCTCTCTCTTCCACTCCTTAATGTGGTTATCTTAGCTATTTCATTAACTTCGTTAATCTCATGTTTCTTATCTTTGTTACGATGATGGGCGTGTGAAGGATTGGGAACAGTATTGCTAGGAAGCTTCCCCTCCTCACGCCGAGTAAGCGACTCAGCTATCTGGCCCATCTGGCCAGTTAACATCTACATGGTCTTAGTACTGATAGCTGAGTGTTGTTTCATAAATTCAGCAAACTCTGCGAATTGCGAAGAAGTAATATTTGATTCTAGTTGGAAATGTGGTTGATCACTATGATTTGACTTATAGTATCGCTCATCCTTCGTTGTTGAAGTTGAACCATATTAATATTCTCTCTTTGGTGGTTCATATCTTGGTTTGGATTGATGATCGGTAGGTTCATCATTTTTCCATCGAAAGTTGGGACGGTTTCTCCATCCCTGATTGTATGTTTCCGAAAATGGATTATCCCTCTCTCGATGAGCTCTAAATCCGTAAAATTCATTAGCAAATTCCTCAGTGGATTGCACTTGAGGACATGCTCCGGAATGATGCGAACGATCTCCGCATGTGACACAATTAATTGATACGCTAGGGTTTGAAAAACCCTTCATTAGTTGATCCATCTTCTTTCCTAATTCTGAAATCTAACTTTTAACCTCACGTTTCCAGGCATTATGTATGCCCATAACTTGAACTCCTATACTATTTTCGAAACTAGCTTGGACTTTAAGACCTTTACCGAGTTGATTAAGCAACTCCCAAGCCTCATCGTCTTCTTTACCTAAAAATATGCCTCTTGTGGCAGCTATAATCATATTACGACTCTCTTGACTCACACCATCAAAGAATGTTTTGATAAGCATCCGTTGGGTACCTCGTGGTGTGGACAGGCTCTCCATAATTCGTTCATACGATGAAACGCTTCGTAGAATTGTTCGCCAGGTTTTTGTTTAAATCCGGTAATTTCCTATCTTTTGTTGGTTGTTTTATTAATGGGGTAATATTCTATAAGGAATTCTCGTTTGATTTGATCCCATGTTGTAATGCTATTGGATGGTAAGGATACGAACCAATTCTTTGCTTTCTCTTTTAACGAAAAACGAAATAATCAAAGTTTTAAACCGTCGGCGGTTATGCCTCGAACATGATTTGCTTTACAAATAGCTGTGAACTCAGCTAAACGTTCATAGGGTTCCTCACTTGGCATCCCTCGAAAGATCGGAAGAATTTGGAATAATTGAGGACGAACTTCGGGTTCGTTCTCGCTTTCGGGATAACGAATTGGAGATGGGTCAGGCACATCACCTGGGCGGTAATGTGACACAACCGTACATCTCGGTTGATTACCCATTCTAGCAACTATGCGCTCGGGCTCTTCATGATTACGGTGCGAAATCGTAGGGCTTTCTAAATTAGGAATCTCTGAATCGGGAATTTCTAAATCAGGAATTTCTTCCTCTTGTGTGTTTAAATTCTCCGTGATTAATTGTTGATTTTGAATCCTGACAGTCTTTTGGTTCAATCTCGCTTCTTTTTCGATCTCAGGTTCGAATTGTAGCGGCAATCCTTTAGCGGATCGACGTGTGTGCATACACTAAATAAAATACTACTAAAGATTAAAAACTTAATTAAACTAATATTTTTGGTGGTAAAGAAGAGAACTACAATTACCCTTTTGAATTTTTAAAAATTTTTATTTGATTTTTAATAATTATAAAATAAAGACTAAAAATAACCAAAGAAAGGAACGTAAACCTAATTAATTAAAACTAAGGCAACAAACCAACTTTTAACCTAACTACCGTTACACTCCCCGGCAACGGCGCCAAAATTCTGACGGGCCGTTGTTGTGACCCACCGATTTAATCTTTAAATCCACTAATTAGCTAGAGAAGTAAGGGTTGAATCCACAGGGAGTGTGGTCGTAATTAGGATTAGGTTATAAGCCTTAAAAGTTTAAGTTTATTGAAATCATTTAAATTATGAAATTGTGGATTTGAATGAGTTGTTTAGAGTAATGATTTGCTATTGCTTGTAACTAAAATTAAGAACGAAGTAACTAACGAAGAAGATAAACAATCAAGAGACGAATAACCATTCACGGGTTCACCACGGCATAAGTATTACTCACTATAATTTCATGCAATGATCACATAGACATAATCAATTGCATGACTAAATTAATCAAATGTACTTTGACCAATAACTCTCAGCATAGCGTATGCAACATTAATACTCGTCTTAATCCCTAAACTAATGGACTCGCCACGAATAATAACACCAATATAAACTATCTTGCTTTTACCAATCGCAACACATAATCATAATCATAGCCAAATGTTTATCATTTGCATACACATAATAGATCTAGCTCAATACGAATACATCAAAACATAAGAAATTAAAGAGAAGTAAACTTAGCCGTAGATCGTCCGCAAACGGCTAACGTGATTAGCCTTTCATCGTATGCTCGTCACAATCATAGATCTGAGTCGTTGGGTAGCTTGCGAACCACCGTCTTCGTTCTCGTATCGTAGATCCACTCGGGCAGGGCTTCGGCACACTTGCACACACGTCGGGACTCCTCTCCAAAGCTGCCCCTTCACTCATATTTATTGGGAATCAAGATTTGGGTTTCAAGGGTTGAAAAACGCATTTTAGCGCCGCACCAGCGCAGGCCTGCACCAGGATGCGGCAAAGGTTTAGCTGCCATGTGCTGGAACGTATCTGGCAGTTTGGGCGCTATGTGGAGCAAAGGGTGGCGCAGGCCTGCGCCCCCCTCAGCCCGATTTGCTCTAAATTCTCTCGGATTGCTTCTTTTTATCGTCTTGGCCCTGAAATATAAACTTGGAGTAGTGATATGGATTTTATGAAGTATTGGTGCTTAAAATGATCATAATATGACTCAAAACCGTATAAATTATAGACTTATCAATACCCATTTTAATTGGGTTTGGAACCTAATTGTATATATAATGTTGGCATTCAAACGCTTTACTTCATTGCCAATAAAACTAAATGTGTGTGTGCGTAGTTGGACAAAGAGTGAGAGAGAGAAACTAGAAAAAGGAGGAGGAAGGCAACCATCAATTGTAGCTGATCAAGTGGGACTTTATGTGCCACCTTCATCTTCATCACCATCTTGATTAATTGAAGTTAAAAGGTTACAGTTAAGGTGTTAAAGAAATTTAATTTTGATGTAAAGTAGTTAAAAATGCTGAGGGAGGGTAGATACCCCTTGTTAAACATAGAATTCAAAGTCAGGGAGTTAACCACATCGGTGAGCTGAAAAACAGAGCTCATACTATTCTGTTCATCACCGCATAGCGGCCACGCTCCCCTGGTCGCAACCACGAACAGGGTGAGACAGTCAAGGTTGGTCGTTTGTGGTGGGGCATTGTCGAGGTGGTTACTCGCGGGCTGTATGAGCTTGGTCGTGCTCACATGAGCTCGACTGCGATGAGATGAGCAACGCGAGGCCATCTCGACAAAGATAACTGTACGCGATGAGTGGATTGCATCCACGATCATGGCCGCGATCATGACCTCTATCGTTTGGTCTGACAAGTTGACTTACGTTGAACCATTTGATTATTACAGTACTTATTATCTATTAGTTTGGTGATAGTTATATTGTCGTTGTATCTTTTGTGTTGTTAGGAATTGTAATAGACTCAGGAACCGGTCGAGACCCTAGTTGATACCGTTGATTGTAGCGGCACTTAAGGTGAGTTACTAACCCTCTTGTAGGAGATGCAGTAACGTTGATGATAGTGTTTTAAAAGAGATATGTTGTTTTAGTATCCGGTCCCTTGAGTATCCTTTTATTCATTGATTTACTGTTAGCACATAGTATAGCATGTGGAGCATATGTTGAGTCATGATACGATGAGTAGAGGTCTGTTGGGCCATTCCTAACCTCAGAGGTCCTGGCCTAGCCAATACTTAATGGAGTCGGCTACGTAGGCAATTTAGGATCGCTCATGACGAGGCGTCTGGCTGTTGCTACCGGCCGCAAGTAGACCTTTTTATTTTGTTGATTATAATGTGCTAAGTCTGTTGAAAATACTTATTTTACGTTGTTTATATGTAACTCACAAGCCTCATAGTTGACTGTTGTTTTAACTATGCATCTCATGTACGCGACTAGAGGTTAGAGATTAAGCGAGAACAAGTAGAGACGGTGTGTCAACTGATCTTTTGGATGACTATAACCATAACACTACTGGTGGTTGACTGGACCTTTTAACGGGAGTTAGTTCTCGTTAGGTCGAGACTATTATGTTTAAAGTGGTTGTTTAATAGTTATAAGTGTTGTTTACCCTTGATGATGATACTTTTTTAGGTGACGTCGATAATATATCCTATGTGGTATTCAGTAGTAATAGTAATGTGTTACAGCTTGGTATCAAAGAATTATTTTAAGAGTTACGTATCACTAGTGATGCTAGGCTTAAACCAATGTGTAGATCCTTGGGTTTGATCTTTGATGAGCAGGTCTAAGAAACTTCAAAAGTTATGTTATTGTGGTCATAGTAATGTTGTTTATGTTATGAAGAGACTTATGAAAGATGACTAGACACCTGAGGGTCCCACTAGGGGAAGGATTTCGGATGAGGAGTTTGCATGTTGTCTTCAGGATGCATACAAGCAAGGACGTATGGAAGTTAATCAGTCCCTGACCCAGGGAATAGGATGTTCCAGAAATAGATAGTCTGTGGGAAGAGATTCAGGAGCAGGGGCAGCAAGTGGGGTAGGCAAGGGATGTAAGTATCAGGAATTCGTTGCTACACATCCATCAGAGTACCATGGAGAGCCCGGTGCCATTAAGGCCATGTGTTTGTTACAAGATATGGAGATGGCCTTCTGGATTACAGGCTTTCACCCTGATCAGATTACTACTTTCGCTTGTGGAGGACTGTTAAAGACACGATACGAGATGGGCAGGCTTATGGTATGACTTTGGACCAGTTTATGGTCTGGTTTGAGGAGCAGTTTATTCTAGAGGATCGACGAGCGCAGTTGGAGATAGATCTTTTGACATTATTTTAGGGGCAGAGATCCGTAGATGAGTCTGAGAAGATTTTCATAGATCTGAGTTTCTTTGCACCACTTTAGGTTAGCATAGAGTCGAGGAAGATTAAGAGATTTATGATAGGTTTGCGTAGGTGATTAGGGAGTTCATCGATATCGACTACATACCAACATATGCTATGGCAGTAAAGCTAGTGAGGAGGAGGGAGAGTGAGCTGAGACGTACAGATCTAGTAGTCGAGTAGTCAAGACGAGTTTAGTCGATTAGTGTAACAACCTGACTTTTAATTTCCGTAATTGACTTAATAATGTAATTTATTTACATTTTTGTATTGTAATTTAATTAAGTAATGAAATTATTTAATTAAATTAAGTTATATGTTATGTATTATTATAAAGTTTCAAATATAAAAAGAGAGTGATAAAAGAAACTTTAGTGGTTAAAATGTGAAGTATGAAACTTATGTTAATATAAATTCACAAAAATGGGTAATTGCTCATTTTACCCAAATTAAAATTTTCTGCACTCTCTCTTTCAAAGTTACGGTTCTTCTTCATCAATTCATCAAGCTCATCTCAAATTGTGCAACCAAAAATCAAAGATTGAGGTCAGGAATTAACAATCAAGCTCCAAGCAACAATTTAAAAATAAGATTCAAGGTAATTGTAATGTTTAAACATGTTCTTTGGGTGAAAATCTTACACCTATGGTTTCTTGAGTTCAAGAATACAAAAATCGTTTCAAATCATAAAATTACCAAAGATTAGTGTTGCAAACTTGAAACAAATTCCATGCATGAAATCCTTAAGTATTTAATTGATTATTTTATTTGATTTGTTTGATTGATGTGAAATGAAATGAAAACAGAAAAGTGTAGTGTTGTGTGTGTTTGCATGGGTACCGAGACCCACATGAACCCACGTTGAAACACACCTAACTCACTGGAACTACCGAATCCATGAAGGTTTCGGTAATGATGAAACCACCTACCGAAACCATGTTAAAGCTTATTGAAACTTATACCGAAACCATATAGGAACCTACCGAAACCTAATGTTTCGGTAATACTGAGATATACCGAGAACCTCCTGAACCTACAGAGACCATTTATGGTTTCTGTAATATTAAAATGATGATGAAACTACCAAGACCCATATGACAATACCGAAACCTTTGAAGGTTTCGGTAACCCCACAATACCGAAACCATGCCGGAATGCAGAAACCTACCGAAATACTGCAGCAACCATTCTTTATTCGTTTTCTGTTTTGATTTGATTTTATGTATGTGTGTGCAGCCTTCGATTAAATTAGAAATAGTAAAAAAAGATGTATGTGCAGTGCTCAGTATGTATGTGTCGATTTATAAACAGAAGCATTAAGACGGTCACAGCTTTTAGTTCATCCTCCTTGCGTGAAGATAGTATGAGACAAAAACATCAGCATGTACATACATATATATATATATATATATAGGGAAAATAACCAAAAATAGTAACAACTTTTGACATTTTTATCATTAATAGTATCATTATTTATTTTTTATCATTAATAGTAACAACTTTTTATTTTTCTATCAATAATAGTAATGGGTGACCTGCGAACCTGTTTAGCAGATCACCAACTTTTCAGTTATCAAAAATAGTAATATCATTAATAGTAACAACTTTTTTTTAGTTTTTCCAACAAAATAATATGAACTATTTTGGTTTTTTAGTTTTTTCGATCTAAATGGGCTGTAGGTTTTTTTATATAAAAAACTAAAAATAAAAATTGGTTGCAATATGTTGCAAGCAGAAAAACTATAAACCACAATTATTCATAATTTTTTGTGTAGTTAAAAATTGTAACACCCCGTTTTTTAGAAATATTTCATGGATGTAATTTATTGGTTGATTAAATTATTAAAATTGATTGGGGCAATGGTATGACGATCAGTGAAATGAACACGTGTCGGGGTCAAGTATACATGTCACCGGGTTATAATTCTAGCGGATTATTAATAACTATGAGACCACAGAATTAAATGGGAATATTGATATTAATTATGAAATATTGATCGGGTATCGGTGTCGAACCTGCATTATAAACGATATGTTTATATGTATAACACGTTTAACTTTTTGCTTCATTTTCATTCATTCCAAAAACAATTTGGAAGTGTTGTGTGTGTTTGTAAGAGCAAACAGAAGGAAAAAAAGTCGTAACGGATTGAAAGCTCTAGAATTCATCTTTATCTTGGCTTGTGGAGTTTTTTAACTTGGGAAGGTAAGAAATCTCTAATTTAAATGAGTTGATTGTGTTATAAGGTGCTAAATTATGGAAACTGGTTTAGCAAGTATTTTTTTCGCTGTTAAAAACAAAAAAATAAATGAGTTGCAATTATTTTGTACGAAAACTCAAAATGATTTATAGTTTTTTTTTTGCAAAAAACCTTAAAAACATGATTGGGTTATAGTTTTTCATTCTTGAAAGCTAAAAGTTGAATGATTTGTAATCAATTTCGTTCGGAATTTACTAAAAAACCGTTCAATTTTGTAATTTTCTTATTCAAAATGAAAAGTACTACGAATGAAAAAGTATTGCGACCCATTCATTTTTTTGTTTTACTATGAATGGAAAAATCATGCCTCATTTTGGTTTATAGTTTTATGAATGAAAAATATTCCATTTTAATTTTTTGTTTTTTAAATAAAAAAACTATGATCCATTTATATTGGAAAAAAACTAACAAATGGAACGATTTGTATTATTTTATTCGGAAAAACTAAGAAAATGATGCTTCGTAGTTTTTTTAGGAATAAGTGAAAATTGAAATAATTCATAGTATTTTTTCATTAATATTATATATAGTTGTGAATAAATAATTGAATATTATCTATCCGTAAATATTCGGAATAAAAATCTGATTTATTTTAGTGTTTATGAAATATTAGAAAACTTAATAAAATAAAAAATTATGTTTTTAATTTGATATATTACTATTATTGATAAAAATCTGAAAAGATGTTACTATTATTGATAAATGAAAAGTTGGTGACCTGCTAAACAGGTTTGCAGGTCACCCATTACTATTATTGATAGAAAAATAAAAAGTTGTTACTAATAATGATAAAAAATAAATAATGTTACTATTAATGATAAAAATGTCAAAAGTTGTTACTATTTTTGGTCATTTGCCCTATATATATATATATATATATATATATATATATATATATATATATATATATATATATATATATATATATATATATATATATACACACACACACACGTGACCGAAATAGAAACAGTATATATATATATATATATATATATATATATATATATATATATATATATATATATATATATATATATACACGTGACCGAAATAGAAACAGAATATATATATATATATATATATATATATGTATTTGTTAAGTGTGTGTGCGGTATATATATATATAATCAGCAACATCACAGCCACGTTTCTTTTACCTTTTCCTTGTCTTTTTCGATTATATACATGTGTGTGGTAATATATATATATATATATATATATATATATATATATATATATATATATATATATATATATATATATATATATATATATATATATATATATATTATATTTATATAGACACATATATCAATTATAAGCAACCCTTTTTGTATTTTACAAATGTATATAATTACATTAATATGGAAAGGAATAAACACATATATGTGGGTTCATTTATTTAATTTAATGTCAAAACTCAATTATGATTTATATAAGGTTTAAAATCAATAAATGTTTAGTTTAAAATCTTAAAAGGAGATGTTATGATATAAACATGAAAAAAATCACCCATGTCCATGAAAAAGGACTTAAATATTGATGAGTTTTCAGAATCTTGTCAATTAAAGTTTAAAGCTAACGTTCTTGCAAATGATAAATTTTGGACAGGTTCAGATAAAATCTGAACAAAGTAATAAAAGTTAAAGTACTGAAAGTGGGTCAGAGTTTGTAAAGCAAAGCCAAAGTCCAGTAAGTCAAAGATTAAATCCTGAGATAACTCAGGTGGCGGAGTAATCCGCTTGATAAAGTCAAAGCTTAGCAACTCAGCTTAATTCAGTAAAACAATGAGTTATAGATATTCAGTTTTACGTATTTGATTCTGGTTGAGACATATTGTTGTTAATAGTTTATTTGGCATTCACTTATGCTCAGCTGGATTGTGACCTGTGCTCATCATGGTTCGGTGATGTCCTGTGGATCATGACAGCTATTTGATATATCATCATGCACACATTGTATTTACAGTTCATTACAGTTTTCATTGCAAATTGATTATGCTATCATGACATTGCTTATTTATTCTTATCATCGTTGCTTGCATCACTACCTTATGATTTCAGCTCAGCATATTTAGCATTGTCGGGCTATTGTTCTACACCTTGCTATGTCACCAGTTCTATTGAACTTGGTAGTTTATTACTCCAATGCTCCCCCCACATTGTTTGCTGGTAGCTAACCCAGTATTGAATGGATAACTCAACCTAAAAGCGTGAGTGTGGCCTGAACATCATCCTGTTCTTATAAACTATGTCTCAATCTTGCGTGGCTGTAGTGGCAGTCAAGTTATATCACGCTTATTACCCACTTTCTGCCTTGTTGTAATGCATGTAATATGATAAAATCTATAATTTCACTAAGCGTTGCTTACAGTTGTTGTTAAATCTCTTTACAGGAATAGACAAGGGTAAAGCACCTGCCGGACCTAGTTCTTAGGTGTCCCAAGATCAAGCTTATGCTTTCATAAACCACTACTCAAACACCCCTTTTGGTACACTTTTGAAGATGATAAATTGTGGTGGTCTGGGTAGATTTGTTTTGATTGTATGATCACATGTATTAGACTAGTCTTATACCTTTATAAGTTTACTTTGAAAACTTTAACTCTGTACTAAAATTTGTATTAAACTTATCCTAATGTTTGTACTGTAATTCTAATTCTGCAACTTAATTACTCTATCTTAGTTATGATTGATATCGTACTGCAGATTGTGGGACGTAGACGCTGAGGACTGCCCCGTAAGGGGTGTTCTTCATAATTAGCTATTCTCGAGGCTGAAACAGAGACAAAGATAGAGATAGAGACAGTCGCCTTAGCGGATTTCAGCCTAACGGCGATGATCGACGGCGTGCGAAGTCAAACGGGGGTAGAGAGACAGAAATATTGGTCTTCACAGTGGTTTGACTATAGGCTGGACGACAGAGGTAGTCATTTTAGTAGACCAGACCACAGGGGAGTAGCCTCGAGTTCTTGTTCTGTTACAAGGAAGAGGTGGTGTAAGAAGTGTAGACAAATGCATATTGGGGAGTGTGATACCTGACATGTGTGTTGCTTCTGTTGTGAGCAGCATGACCTTACTCTAGTTGATTGCACTTATAGAGAGACCCGCTGTGTTGTAATTGCGGGCGAGCGGGACATTAGTCTCAAGATTGTAGTTCACTACAACAGGGAGATCAAAGGAATGGAGAGTCGAGACTGCCAGCCCTGGGTCTAAGTTCTATGGGTTCTTCTGCACGTAGATATATGATTCCCATGGCCCAAGGTCGAGTTATTCAGTTGACAGTAGAGGCGGCTAGAGAGACAGCCGTTGTGATTTCTGGTATTTTTCCTTAATGGATATAGTGCTTGGGTTTTGTTTGATTTTAGGGCGAACTGTTCCTTTGTCTCTTTCTCTTCTACTACTCATTTTACTACTTTACCTGTTGAGTTGTCAGATCCGTTCATTATAGAGTTAGTAGATGGTAATGCCTATGTAGTTACGCACATGTATTCTCAGAGTGAATTAGAGATAGAGGGTCATCAGTTCAGAGTTGATTTATCTCCTATATAGATTGCTAGTTTTGATGCGATAGTAGGTTTTGATTGCTTAGCTTCTCAGCATGCTGATATTGCTAGTTCTTTGAAAATTATGCGTCTAACAGTTTCAGTAGATCGTGTTATTAATGTATATGGAGAGCGTAGAAGGGGCAATGTTGGTCTCGTTTCTGCCGTTCAGGATCATCGTCATCTACCTAAGGGTTATTCTTTTTTCTTAGCTTATGTAGTAGATGAAAAGAAGGAGAAGAGGAGTCTTGACGATGATCCAGAACTATTTCCTTAGCTTATGTAGATTCTGAGTAACCTGATGTATTTCCTGAGGAGCTACCTGGATTACCACTTGATTGACAGGTAGAACTCTGTATCGAATTAGTACCAGGTGCTACTACCATAGCACGTGTGCCAAACTAATTTTACCTTACTGAGATGAGAGAGTTGATGTGTCAGCTTTAGGAGTTATTGGATCGTGATTTTATCCGACCTAGTTCGTTGCTGTAACGGCACTCCAGCACTTTTTGTTAACAAGAAAGATGAGGCGATGAGGATGTGTATAGACTACCGCGAGCTCAATAACAAAAAAGTGAAGAACCTCTACTCTTTACCATGGATAGATGAATTGTTTGACCAGTTACAGGGAGCCAACATATTCTCGAATATTCATCTAGGAAGTGGTTGAGATTCACAGTCTCCTGGAATTAGCTGACAGTTATCATTGATTTATCGAGGACTTCACACTGATTGTTGTGTCATTTCCTTGTTTAACTCGCCAGTCGGTTCCATTTGAGTGGATTGAAAATGAGGAGTTCATATTTCAGGAGTTGAAATGCAAAATATGACAGGCTCTAATTCTAGCACTGCCTGAAGGCACAAATGACTTTGTTGCATAAAGCGATGCTTCAGGTACTTTATTAGGTTGTGGGTTGATTCAGAGGGGCTGAGTAATCACATATGCTTCTCGTCAGTTGAAAGACTACGAGAAGAATTATTCTACACATGACTTAGAGTTGATAGTCATCGTGTTTGCAATGAAGATCTGGTGACACTACATGTATGGGGTTCCTTTCACATTGTTTACTAATCATAAGAGCCTGCAATATTTATTCAGCCAGCAGGACCTGAATATGAGGCACATATGAGGACTAGAGTTGATTAAGAGCTATGATTATGAGATCCAGTATAACCCAGGAAAGCGAACGTGGTGGCAGACGCGCTGAGTCGCAAGGAGCGTGGATCTACTTGTTGAGCCCGTAACTATAGAGTTGAGTTGACTACTATGCTGATAGAGAGGCTTTAAGAGGCCAAGACCATAGGTACTTGTGTAGAGAAACACAAAGGGGAACATATTTTGGGCCAGTTGTGGGATCTTAAGACGGACTTCCAGGGGTTGTACACGAGGCATGGACGAGTCCGGGTCCCTTGAGCTAAGTCTCGCTAGATTCACTTCTAACTTCTAGCAGAGTTTACAGCGAGAGTTCGACACCATGGTCAAGATGAGTATGACGTATCATCCCTAGTCCGATGGACAGTCCGAGCATATGATACATATGATAGATGATATGCTACGAGCCTGTATAATGGATTTTTGTGGCAGTTAGGACTCTCATTTTCCCTTAGTCGAGTTTGCTACAATAAAAACTACCACTCCAGTATTAAGATGCCTCTGTTCGTAGCATTATACAGTTGTAAGTGTCATACTCTAGTATGTTGGACAGATTTGTGTGAGAAGGAGATTACAAAACCTGAGATCATAGATTAGCGATAAGATAGCAGTCGTCAGAGATAGATTGAAGGTAACTCAAAGTCCACAAAAATGTTACGTTGATAGGAGGACAAAAGAGTTAGACATCAAGGAAGGTGAGTGGGTACTACTGAAGGTATCCCCATTAAATGGCGTTATCTGATTTGAGGTAAGCTTAGCCCAAGATTCATTGGACTGTTTCATAGTGTAGAGCGTGTAATCACTCAGGCATTCAGATTAGATTTACCTCCGGAATTGAGTGGAGTACTACCTACCTTCCATGTGAGTTACTTGCGCCGATGTTTGGCCCTACACAAAGAGACTATTCTTCAGTCAGAAATCAAAGTCGATGGTTGTTGACCAGGCATGGCAATAGGGCGAGTTCGGGGTGGGGACCCCAATCCTCGTCCCCATCCTCAACTTCCTATACATATTGCCATCACTTCGGGGATAAAATTTCTTATCCCATCCCCGCCCCCGTCGGGGTTTGGGGATCCCCGTCGGAATATCTAGTAAATTTCCCGTTTTATATATTGCAACACCCATCAATTCATGTCCCTTGCCCCATCATTGCTCTAATTTACCAATCATACGTGTAACCATATTGCTAATGACACTACTAGAAGATAAAATCCATTTGGATACGGCAAGCCTAATCATACAAATCTTGGAAAAGTAGATGTGGGATAAGTTAGTTTCATTAAAGTAACTTCAAAAATTATATAAGTTAGTTTCATTGAAGTAACTTCAAAAATTGAAAATAATGCAAGATTATAAATATGTTCCAAGAAAATTATGTTACAGACTAACATCAAATCTAGATAATAATGAATAAAGTAAGCAATAAATGACACATGAATTTGAATTGGGTAAAGAAATTGTTTGATAATGAATGAAGTAAGAAATTCTTTGAAATGGGTAAAGTCTAATTTGGAATTCTATTGGGAAATTGTAAGAACTGGAAAAACTTGAAAATCTTACCAATGAATTATAAGCAAATATGTATAGGCTTACTCCATATTAAGAAATTGTTGTGGCGAGGTGCTACCGCCGGTGGTCTGGCTGGTGGTGGACGGTGGCGTGGTGCAGCAGTTAGCAAGTGAGAGTTGAGAGAGAGGATAAGAGGATGAGGAATACAGAGACACGCCTAGGGTTAGGACATAGTTAGGAAATGTATCTAAAAACGGAATTGGGCTTGTTGACTAGTTGTGGGTAAGTGTGTTGTAGACTTGTAGGTTGATTTTTATTTAAAAGCCCTAAATTTAATTAGTTTATCGGGTAACGGGGATTACCCGGTGGTCCCCGACTTTTTGCATGGAGTACTACCTACCTTCCATGTCAGTTACCTGCGTCATTGTTTGGCCCTACACGAAGAGACTATTCCTTAGTCAGAACTCAAAGTCGATGGTTGTTGATGTATGTCTAGATCGAAAGGTAAAGAACTTACGTAAAAAAGTGATCTCATTGGTGTTAGTGCAATGCCATTATCATAAGGGTTCCAGTGTCACTTGGGAATCCGAGGCCCCGAGGTAGATATGCAGCAACGATATGCTCAATTGATTGCATGAGTTAGGAGCCGGAGGACGCGATCAGTCCTAATGTTGGGTATATTTTATATTTGTTTATGAATGTAAAGTGGAGGGGCCTACTTCTAATTTTCTTAAAGTTCGTTAGGATATAAATAGAAAAGTTTATATAATAGTGCGTAGGTCTGACAGTAGGTTATGCAGAGAGATTTTCATAGAGAGAATATTTTTTAGCCGCATTGAATGTAATTTTGCTACTTAATATTAATCATTCGGTTGTTGTTATTAAATCTATTCACATTTAATTCATCTTTATTTCTATTAGATTTTGATACTATCAAATGGGAATCCTCCAGTTCTAGAATAGACTGAAGAAGTTACTGATGCAAATTTGTCTGAGGCATAGAAAAAAGGAAACTGAGAGATAAGACTGCAAGGAAGTTTTCGTTACTTTCAATCCCAAATGGCATTTACATCAGTGTCGTAAACAATACAACTGCCAAATCTATATGGGATGAGGTATGCAGGTTGATGAGAGGTTCTGACAAAGCTACAACAAACAGAGCTAGAAACAGTTAGATGTCATTTGAGAATTTTAGGGCCAGAGAAGGGGAATCATTGGAAAATACCTACTACCGGTTTGTCAATAATACTGAGTGCAAAATATATGTGAAAATTATCCAGCAGACCAAAGACATTGACGAGATGGATATACATATATTCTTTGAAATCTGAACAATTATCACGAGGTCGCTTTAAGAAAAGTATCTGACAAAAAGCAAGCTGAAAAGGCAACTGCGGATCCATTGGCTCTCCTAGCTGATTAGAAATACAAATTCAATTCGAAGAATGAGAAGCTAGTAGTGTAAAGCAGTACATCTGAATCTGAATCATCCGACTCCTCTAGAGACTCTGAAATTGAAGATAGGGACAAGCTAATAGCCCTGCTGACAAAGGCTTTTCAGAAAAAGTGTGACAATTGTCAATTTAGTGTTTTAGGTTAGACCCCGATTTACCTACATAATTACTTTTCGAATACTCAATTATTTATTTAGACTTTCAATTGGAACCTAAGTTGCAGACATTTGCTAAACCTCAATAGATTACTTAGTTTTCTGCGTTCGACGTAGAATTTTCTGATAATTTTGTAGAATGCCGGAATATATAATTAATGGATAGACATAACAAGCTATTAATGATTCATAATACGAAGACACATAATTTTGAATTCACTTAGTAATTAAAGCAAACATAAGTAAGAAATTTAATCAAATATTTGAAGAAAGACATCCGTATTGTGCTATTTTAACTAAAATAGCAACAAACTTATAAAAGTTTACATAAATACTAATAAATAAGACAAACATAAATTTGAAATGTAAATATTTTATAAATGTAAATTACATATGCCAAAAAGTTACTTATGTCACAAACTAGTAAGAAAATGGGCATAAACTTTACTTTTTATGCACAAACAAGCAACCAACTCTTAAATACATATATTTACAACTTTATAAAAAAATAATAAAAAATCTGAATTTCACCCTTTAAGGGCCAGCCAAGAGAAAAAAAAAAAGAAAATAAAAAGTGTGATTTTTCTATAAATATCACTTCAACACGCCATCTCTTCATGATTATCAATCCACTCCTTCTCTCTCTTGTTTCTCTCACTAAAACTCAGATTTTTCTCTCAAAAATCGGCATAAAATCCAGCCATTAACACCTTCATTTGAACTCTTCAAGTGTAAATCAAAAGGTACAAACATGTGTTCATGCATCTAGCATGAACACTACCCTCAAACTTCATCTTTTTACGAGTTTTCTTGTCATTTCTTCTACTTTTCTTCCATTTTTCTTCAAGAAACGATTTTTTTTTTACTTTTCAAAAATCTTCTTGAATCTTGATGTTTGTAGATTGTTCATCAAAGACATGAAATGTGTCTAAAAATGATGAAAATCCATGATCAAACCCATGTCAAGAACAAGAAGAATGGTAAATGAACTAAAAAAATGCACATGCATGGTGAAGCAAGGTTCAAACAATAAAAATCCGACACTCTTTGAGTCTTATGTGGGATAAATGTGTTATGAAGATACCTCACACCATTTTTATGCAAAAAATTGAGTTCAAAGTCTTAAAAATTCGGATATATATGCACGCAAGTGTTTGGTCTTTAAAGAAAATGCATGCTGTCTTCAAGGTGTTTCTGACAGCTTTCCACTCATCACTGCAAATAGTCATATCTCACTCATTATATCTCCAAATGACATGAATTATTTTCTAGAAATTAATTTAATGAGTTAGCTTTCCCGGTCAACTGGTTTCAAGAGAATCCAGTTAGATTTTGGGTATGAAAACGTATTTTTAAAGTTAAGTGTGCAAAAATTAAAAATCTGGCCGAATATTCATGTGACTTGAAAATACCATAACTCTCAAAATAATGCTCCAAATAACTCAAATCCACTTCTGTAATTTTTTATTATGAGTTAGCTTTCAAATGGTTGTCGTCTCACTCAAATCCATTGAGGTTTGACCCTCCAAACAGTCTAAGCAAGAAAGGTGTGCAATCTGCTCAACCTTGTGGACTTTTGTTTTTGTATAATTTTTAAAGTAGACATAGACATCTCCAAAAAAAATGTGTGCAATATACCAAAATCTTCCTAAAAGACTGAAGTTTAACATAAGAAAAAATATTATGACCTGATCAAAACTTTAAATATACGAAAAATGTTTGCAAAGTAAGGTAATCAAATCTGGACAGATTGTGTTTTGTCCACTATCAATTTGTAATCATAAACTTGGTCTTATATTGAGATACTTCATAAAAATAAATCATGTATTCTACTTTATTCCATTCATTTTATTTATTATAACTCCATGCAAAATAAAAACTGAACTATAAAATAAAATATTCCATACATCTAAAGGATTTATGAACAAATATGGCATTGTATGAAAATATAAAAGAAACTAAGTATAATCAAATGGTTTTAAAGGTTTAAAATACAAACTTACATAGAATTCCCACCATGTGTTATAGGCGGACGTTAGACGTGTTTAGGATCCAAACCTTGCAAACGTCACTTGTTCATCCCGATTCATCCCGCTTTAGCCCCCCCCCCCCCCCTCCCCCGAGTACACACCCATGAGCGATAGCGAGGATTTGTCTAGAAATCTCGATACTACTGATGAGGATCCTAGTGACGCACAATCTATTGAGCAGTCATACCATCTACACTCGCCTGTTAGACCTCAACCCCCATCGCAACGTCAAGGTCTTCGGATCAAGCACACTGCAAGAAAGAGGGTCCTAGTTCCAATATCAAACAGAGCTGGACCTAGTGCACCACATCCAGCAACTTACCATCCACCACCAATTGCGATAGGAAGACCCGTGCCAGAAGTTTGAAGGCCATATTGGGAGACCCAACAACTTGAGGCCCTTAAGACCGAACTGGAGTACGTTAGAGGCACATTAACGCATCAACGATATGTGTAGGCAAGTTTAACTGAGATGGTGGACCATACGAGCATAGCACTTGAACAAGCAAAGAGGAGTGTCGCAGTAGCTAGGGTGGAGGCTAGATTTGCTCTGAAATAGGTGGAGTATTTGTACCTTTTTATAGGAAGGGTATTCGTGGCCATACTGCTCATGCTACTGTTGGTTTCCATATTGAAGAGATGGCGCTAGGAGACTAGTATTTAAATTTCTTGTTTTATTTAAATGAAGGAACTTATTCCATGTCTTATTTCATTTCCAGTATTGTAATTGACCCTAAATTTTGGAATCTATTTAAAGGGTTTAGAAATTTCAAGACTCTCCTTATGATCTAATTTATATGCATACAATAGTCTATCCTAAAAACTTGATACAAATCCTTTGCACCAATAATAAAACAAATAAATTCAATATTTTTATAGAACCATGCCGCCACGAAGAGCCACACGCAACATAGAAATCAACCCAGACTTGGACCACATAATAGGAAAACACATCCGAGATGCCATACCCAACATCGTCACCCAAGTGACTGCAGGCATCAATACTGGACAACGAAGAGGTCAGGGCTAAAATGATGAGAGAATCAATGAAATGGATAACCGCCGAAATGAGACTGGCAGATCTACTTATAAGTCTTTTATGACTTGCAAGCCCAAAGAATTCTCGGGAAAAGAGCGAGCCACATGCTTACTATCTTGGATTGAAATCATGGAGTCGGTTCTCCACCTCAGTCAGTGTACGGAGAGCCGCATGGTCGAATTTGCCGCAGGTCAATTTCAAGGAAGAGCATTAAGTTGGTGGAATATTCAGATCCAAACTCGGGGAAGAGATGCTGCGAATAAAAAGACATGGGAGGAATTCAAGGCACTTTCAATTAAGGAATTCTGTCCTAAGAGTGAGATTCAGAAGTTGGAAACTGAATTTTGGAACCACACGATGATTGGAAAGGATGTTAAAACTATACGTCACGATTCCACGAGTTATCAAGGTTAGTACCGCACATGGTCACACCGGAAGAGAAACGAATTGACCGGTATATTTATGGACTTGTACCGGAGAAAAGGGGACAAGTTATCTAGGCACAACCAGCTACCATTCAAAGTGCGGTAGCGCTGGCAATGAGTTTAACCAATGATGCAGTGAGATTCGGCAAGCTTGAGAAGAAAAGTACAGACAACAAGAGGAAGGTCGAGAACTCACAGGATAAAGGTCAAGGGAGTAGGACGAGTCAGAAGCAGAAAAGAGGAACCAACTATGGACCAACGGTGCAAGAACAAAAGCGGTACATCGGAAATTTGCCAAAATGCTCCAATTTTGGCATTACCAGAGGGAATTGACGGGTTTGTAGTTTATTGCGATGCTTCACATTAAGGTCTAGGATGTGTATTGATGCAAAAAGATAAAGTTATTGCCTATGCTTCAAGACAGTTGAAAGTTCACGAGAAGAATTATACAACTCACGATTTGGAGATAGGAGCAGTAGTTTTCGCACTAAAAATATGGACACATTATTTGCAAGATGCACTATATTCACCGATCACAAGAGTTTGCAGCACATTTTTGACCAAAAGATGCTCATCATGAGGCAAAGGAGATGGGTTGAGTTGCTTAGTGACTACGATTGTGAAATTCGATACCGCCCGGGCAAGGCTAATGTAGTAGCCGATGCCTTAAGCAGAAAAGAGAAGGTGAAACCTGCGAGGGTGCGAGCACTTGGATTAATGGTGCAAGACTTTGTTAGAAAAACCAACTTGATGGATTTTCTTAGTGATTTTGAATGTGAAGTGAAAAGTCACCAAGAAAGGGCTGATGTAGTGGCTGGCATGTCAAGGAGAAATGAGAGGATCCAGCTGGTATGTATCTTAGCAATAATTATGCAAGTACAAACCAGTCTAAAGACAAAATTTTGAGTCCAAATCAGATGGGGTGCTTTATTTCAAAAATCGAATTTGGATTCCTAAAATTCGCAATCTTAGGAATGTGGTGCTAACCGAAGCTCATAAATCCCTATACTCCATACACCCAGGGTCAGACAAGATGTACAAAGATGTGAAAGAATACAACTGGTGGCCGGGAATGAAGAAAGACATTGCCTCATATGTAAGTAAATGTCTAACCTGTGCAAAGGTCAAGGCTGATCAACAGAAACCCTCGGGACTGTTGCAACAACCGGAAATTCCTCAGCGGAAATGGGAAGGATTTACAATGCACTTCGTTACAAGGCTGCCCAAGACTGCCAAAGGACATGATTCCATTTGGGTCATCGTGGATCGATTAAAAAAATCAGCACATTTCATACCCATTCGTGATAGCTACAAGATGGAAAAGCTCGCGCAGATATACATTAACGAAATTGTTACCCATCATGGAGTACCAATCTCCATCATCTCGGACAGAGACAGTCGTTTTACGTCATGATTTTGGTGTTCTCTACAAAAGGCTTTAGGTACTCAAGTAGATTTGAGTACGACATATCACCCGCACACGGATGGGCTGAGTGAATGTACGATTTAAACGCTGGAAGACATGTTTCGGGCATGTGTGATGGAATTCAAAGGTAGTTGGGATGCGCACTTACCTTTAATTGAGTTCTCTTACAACAATAGTTACCATACCAGCATCGGATGTGCCCCATATGAACATTGTATGGACGTAAATGTTGTTCACCTCTTAGCTGGTTGGAGGTGGGAGAAAGACAACAGACCGCACCTGAAATCATTCAAGAAACTACTGACAAAATCTAAATTATTCGAGATAGACTTATGGCGGCTAGGGATCGACAAAAGAGTTACGCGGATAACCAAAGGAAACCGTTGGAGTTTGAAGTGCGTAGCAAAGTATTTCTAAAGGTGTCACCATGGAAAGGACAAGTTCGATTTCGGAAGAAAGACAAGCTAGGTCCTTGATACATTGGACCTTTTAAGATTCTACAAAGGATTGGTCTAGTGGCATACAAACTCGAGCTACCCGCAGAGCTAAGCGCTATTCATAATGTCTTCCACCTATCAAATCTTAAGATGTGTGTAGCTGAAGAGCCACTGATTTTCCCGACTGATGAAGTCCAAGTTGATGACAAGCTACTCTTCCGAGAGGAACCCGTGGAAAACCTTGATAGAGAAGTTAAGAAACTCAGGCGACATAAAATCCCCATTGTAAAAGTTCGTTGTATCGCAAAGCGAGGATCCGAGTTTACTTGGGAACGAGAAGACGCAATGATAAGCAAGTATCCTCATTTATTCGAAAAGACCCAACGCTCTAATCAATAATCCGAGTTTCGGGACGAAATTCATCTAACCGGGGGAGACTGTGACAACTGCCAATTTAGTGTTTCAGGTTAGACCCCGATTTACCTACTAAATAATTTTTGAATACTCAATTAGTTATTTAGACTTTCAATTGGAACCTAAGTTGCAGACATTTGCTAAACCTCAATAGCTTACTTAGTTTTCTGCGTTCGGCGTAGAATTTTCTAATAATTTTCGTACAATGTCGGAATATATATTTAATGGATAGACTTAACAAGCTATTAATGATTCAAAATACAAAGATACATAATTTTGAATGCACTTAGTAATTAAAGCAAACATAAGTAAGAAATTTAATCAAAGATTTGAAGAAAGACATCCGTATTGTGCTATTTTAACTAAAATAGCAACAAACTTATAAAAGTTTACATAAATACTAATAAATAAGAGAAACATAAATTTGAACTATAAAAATTTTATAAATATAAATTACCCATGCCAAAAAGTTACTTATGTCACAAACTAGTAAGAAAATGAGCATAAACTTTACTTTTTATGCACAAACAAGCAACCAACTCTTATATACAAATATTTACAACTTTATAAAAAAATAATAATAATAAATCTGAATTTCACCCTTTAAGGGCCAGCCAAGAGGAAAAAAAAAACAGAAAAAGAGAAAGTGTGATTTTTTCTACAAAAAATCACTTCAACAATCCATCACTTCATCATTTTCAATCCACTCCTTCTCTCACTTTATCGAGCCGAATATAACTATTGATATCAATACTTGGTGGCCACCCACTCACGGTGTACAACGTGGAGTGTTCCATTCTCATACTATACCCATAAGACGGGGTACTTGGACTTAGGTTTGAGTTGGAGGTGCTATTCTCTGATTTTGCATACAACAGGTTACCATGTACCACACCACGAAACCAACACTCAAATTTTGACATGTTTTATACTATATAAAATAGATTGTTTGTTTTTACATAAACCGTGAACTCACCAACTATTTTCAATAGTTGACCCTTTATAGCATGCTTTTCAGGGAATCATGCTTAAAAATCGGATCACTACGATATTTCCAAATGACATGAATTATTTTCTAGAAATTAATTTAATGAGTTAGCTTTCCCGGTCAACTGGTTTCAAGAGAATCCAGTTAGATTTTGTGTATGAAAACGTATTTTTAAAGTTAAGTGTGCAAAAGTAAAAATCTGGCAGAATATTCATGTGACTTGTAAATATCATAACTCTCAAAATAATGCTCCAAATAACTCAAATCCACTTCTGTAAATTTTTATTATGAGTTAGCTTTCAAATGGTTGTGGTCTCACTCAAATCCATTGAGGTTTGACCCTCCAAACAGTCTATGCAAGAAAGGTGTGCAATCTGCTCAACCTTGTGGACTTCTGTTTTTGTCTAACTTTTAAAGTAGACTTAGACACCTCCAAAAAAAATGTGTGCAATATACCAAAATCTTCCTAAAACACTGAAGTTTAACATAAGAAAAAATATTATGACCTGATCAACACTTTAAATATACGAAAAATGTTTGCAAAGTGAGGTAATCAAATCTGGACAAATTGTGTTTTGTCCACTATCAATTTGTAATCATAAACTTGGTCTTATATTGAGATACTTCATAAAAATAAATCATGTATTCTACATTATTCCATTCATTTTATTTATTATAACTCCATGCAAAATAAAAACTGAACTATAAAATAAAATATTCCATACATCTAAAGGATTTATGAACAAATATGGCATTGTATGAAAATATAAAAGAAACTAAGTATAATCAAACGGTTTTAAAGGTTTAAAATACAAACTTACATAGAATTCCCACCATGTGTTATAGGCGGACATTAGACGTGTTTAGGATTCAAATCTTGCAAACGTCACCCGTTCACTCGAAGCGATGTGAGTATTCACGACCCCTTTTTACTATTTTTAGCGTTTTGGGGGAAAAGCATGTTACATTCTTGCAAACTCATGATATACTTACAAACTTGCTTATCCTTATGCATGCCAACTATCGATATACTTTCAAACTCGTTTATGATATGCACGCAAACGTGGTTGTGGTTATACTTTTGAATTTTACATTGTTATGATACTCTTTGTACCATAGTGTGTATGTAATCTTGATTTGTGAATGAAATCGAAACACCGGTCTACTCATTAACTCACTTTATCGAGCCGAATATAACTATTGATATCAATACTTGGTGGCCACCCACTCACGGTGTACAACATGGAGTGTTCCTTTCTAATACTATACCCATAAGACGGGGTACTTTGACCTAGGTTTGAGTAGGAGGTGCTATTCTCTAATTTTGCATACAACGGGTTACCATGTGCCACACCACGAAACCAACACTCAAATTTTGACATGTTTTATACTACGTAAAATAGATTGTTCGTTTTTACGTAAACTGTGAACTCACCAAATATTTTCAATAGTTGACCCCTTTTAGCATGCTTTTCAGGGAATCAAGCTTAAAAATCGGATCACTACGATATGCATGTTTTGGTGTGCTTGAAGAAGTCTTCACATTTTTATCAAGCACTTTATTAATTGAAGTTTCGATATGGTTGTAACCATAAAACAATTTCCTTTAAATTCGTATGTAAAACTTTTACTATGTATGGTATTTGATCTTTAACTTATGCTATGATCACAACACTGCTACATCTCGTGTTTTCTCTTTAGCGGGGTGTGACAAAAATTTTTATCATAAACCGACAAATAACAATCTGCGATATAAAACTGGGTCAAGGAAGTATGAATAGCTATGAAAAGTCTAGGGAGAGTAGTGGAAAGAATCATGAGAAGTACGATCAGAAAGAGTAATTTGTTCAAAAAGACGATGAGCCAAAATGTTATAAATGCGGCAAGCCAGGCCACTATTCTAGGGAATGCAGAAAGCTCGTGGTCAGGTATTCTATGTTTTACACCAGAAAGGCTTTGCTAGCAAAAAAAACAGGAAGTTGTGAAAGTGCTTATGGCAGAAGATGATCATTGGCTTCAACTATTCGATGATGAAGATATTCTAGATGTGGACGCGCACATTTGCTTTATGTCTGAAATATTCAGAACATATCAGAATCTGAGAAAAGCGAGTCAGCCATGATAGCTAAAGATGAAGTATGGGTTGGGCTGACTGATGAGGAAGAGGAAAATGCAAAAGCTGAGGATACTGTAGGAGAAAATTGTAGTAAAGCAAATGAGGATGATGGATCAAATTCTGTAACTTCTTACAATTCCGAGACAACTGAGGTAGATTCTAATCCTGACTCAGATAATGATAAGTCCTTTGAGCTTAGAAATAAGTTAGTGCAAATGGCGTGTATGCTAAAACGTTTTAAAAATTCGTTAAAAGCCGAGAAAACGAATGTCCATTCTTTGGAAAATAAATTATGAACTGAGCATGCATTATTTTTAGAATTTTTCAAGGATAAGACATTCGTTTCGCAATTTGTTTCCGTTATGGAAGAAAAGTTCAACAAACTTCTGCTTCTGTATAAGAAACTGAGTAACATTATTGATGACATCACTGAAAAACTTGAATTAGTTAAATTAGAATATGCCAATTGTTCTGTAAAATACAATTCGATCTTTGAAGAAAGAACTAAGCTTTATGAGAAAATAAAACCTTAGAAGATGAATTCTTAAAGAGAGGTCAGACAGCTCGAACTAGTCACTTAAATCAACCAAAAGACACTACTTTATAATTCAAAAGTTGGTATTGGTTGTTAAAATCCTAAGTATCTTACGAAAGAAATTTTGTGTTCTCCAACATTATATGATACAAGATACATGAGTTTAGGATTAAAAATGATGTTTTTAAAAGTTTCTAAGGAAGTGGAATCGGGAGAAGATCTGAAAAGGTTAAGAGAGGACAAAATGCGAATTGATTTGGATTATAACATTCTCAATGAAAGTTATAAAGATCCACCAAAAGCAGAAGATTTAATTTAGACATATTCTAATAAGGATCTTTCTGAAAAGACAATTTTCCCTCAAAAGCCATACATTCCTACTTCAGTTCTTGAGAAGATAAACTCTGATCTGGAACTGAAAATCAAAACTTTGGAGGAAGAAAGGGTAAAGCTCCAGGCATTAATTCAAGATTTAGAAGTAAAATAGACGCACATTCTGGACTAACATCTCAACCTGTTCAAAAATCTTCAGAATCCACAACTTCAGGTCTTGTTGTAACCATTAATTCTGACGAAGAATTTGAACTGTTCATGAACTCTAAGGTTCATCCTGTAGATGAACTTTTTGTCAAGATAGATGAATTTGTTAAACCTCTACAGAGAAAAGTAACTGTTAAAACTAAGGGAGAAGTTGGTATCTTGAAACAAGTACCTACAACTCCCAAAGTTGTATCAGTTTCAACACCTATTTTGAAACGTAAGGATAAAGCAAAAGGTGTCTTTGTTTCTTCAACATTTGAAAAAGGTGAATCATCATCTTTGAAGGTTACCAAAGAAAAAAGTTCAGGTTCTACTCATGGTTCTAAATTTTTACAGAATAACTTTTATTCCAGTTCGACTAATTTTGGTACTTCATTCATGTTAGATAATATTGTGAAAAGAACATTGAAGCAAGTTTCGAGAAAGAAACAGATCGTAAAGAAAAAGTAGAGTGTACGAACTGAGTGAAGGAAAAAAGGAAAGTTTTTTACAGAAAGGAATAGTTTTTTCATATACAATGTCTGTAATAACTTAGCTGCTAAAACTTGTGTTAAATACTCTCGTGCTGATCTATTGTATTTGAACTTTTTTAATCGTAATTCTTTTCATGCAAAATCCTTTTTAGTATCGACTATGTATATATGGAAAGAAAATAATAAGGTTTCCAAGTCTAGACAGCAATGGGTTCCAAAAGAAATCAACTTCCAAATTAGTTCCCAAAAGAACTGTTCAAAAGTGGATACCCAAGAAAACTGTCAAGAAATGGGTTCCTAAAAGTACGGATTATTTCTGATTGTGTAACTGACATTATACAACATGATTAGCCTAACTCCAAAGGACCCATTTTAAAGTGGGACCTCACTGTTTAATGCGATTTGTAGGTAAATCATGTCTGGTACCTTGATTCCAGATGCTCCAAGCATATGACCGGACAGAGAGACACCCTCACGACTTTTGTTGATAAATTCTGTGGGATGGTTAGATTTGGTAATGATCAGTTTTGTCCGATTAGAGGCTCTGGGTATTTGGAGTATGACCGGATCACTATCCAAAAGATTCTGTTAAGTATAGGACAGTTGTGCAATAAAGGGTGAGAAGTAAATTTCAAGGCTAACAGATGTAGCATAAGATCTGGGGAAGGAAAGGAAATTCTTGCTGGAGATAGGAAGACTAATCTGTATCCTATCGATTTGGCCAACTTAAAAATGCAAAAAGATGCATCTTTACCGTCTAAGGCATCTACAAAAGAGTCATGGTTGTGGCATCTATCCCACTTAAACTTCAAAGATCTGAATAACCTTGCCAAAGAAGGTTTAGTCAAAGGCCTTCCAAGTCTCAAGTTTCAAAAAGAGCAGTTGTGTGCGACGTGTGAGAAAGGAAAGACGGTGAGAGCTTCGCACAAATCAAAGGTTGAACACTCTTCAACCAAACCTTTAAAGTTGCTACACATGGATCTGTGTGGGCCGATGAGAGTACAGAGTATCAATAAGAAAAAGTATGTTATTGTAATCGTCGATACTTACTCGAGATACACGTGGGTTTTCGTTCTGCGATCCAAGTCTGAAGCTACAGATATCATAATTGACTTCCTGCGCAGAATTCAAGTGAGGTTACAACTGACTATTCAGACCATTATTCCTCTGGGCTGAAACTGTAGCAACCGCTTGTTTTACCCAAAATAGATCTATTGTCAACAAACGCTTCGGAAAGACACGTTATGAATTAATCAATAAAAGAATTTCTAACATTAAATTTTTCCATGTCTTTGGTTGTGGATGTTTCATTCTTAATGATAAAAAAAATTTGGGAAAATTCAGCCAGAAAGTAGATGAAGGAATCTTTATCGGATATTCTAAGGAATCAGTGGCATTCTGAGTGTACAATAAACGGACAAAGACTGTCAATGAAAGCGTAAACGTCAAATTCGATGAGGGGATCGTCATGGCTCATGGACAAGCCAGTTCAATACCTGATCCTCAACAGAAAACATCTATGAAGTCAACTGAGCATAACGATGAAGCCAAAGATCCAACTCAGAGAACAAATCTTTCTTCTGATCGTGCTCAATAGTCTATAGCTCCAGGAACTCAAGCTTTATCCTTAAATAATCAGACCCCTAAAACCCCTATTCAAGATGAGATTCCAACAACTTCGCACAAATCAAAGGTTGAACACTCTTCAACCAAACCCTTAAAGTTGCTACACATGGATCTGTGTGGGCCGATGAGAGTACAGAGTATCAATAAGAAAAAGTATGTTATTGTAATCTTCGATACTTACTCGAGATACACGTGGGTTTTCGTTCTGCGATCCAAGTCTGAAGCTACAGATATCATAATTGCCTTCGTGCGCAGAATGCTAGTGAGGTTACAACTGACTATTCAGACCATTATTCCTCTGGGCTGAAACAATAACAACTGCTTGTTTTACCCAAAATAGATTTATTGTCAACAAACGCTTCGGAAAGACACGTTAAGAATTAATCAATATAAGAATTTCTATCATTAAATTTTTCCATGTCTTTGGTTGTGGATGTTTCATTCTTAATGATAAAAAAAATTTGGGAAAATTCAGCCAGAAAGTAGATGAAGGAATCTTTATCGGATATTCTAAGGAATCAGTGGCTTTCTGAGTGTACAATAAATGCACAAAGACTGTCAATGAAAGCGTAAACGTCAAATTCGATGAAGGGATCGTCATGGCTCATGGACAAGCCAGTTCAATACCTGATCCTCAACAGAAAACATCTATGAAGTCAACTGAGCATAACGATGAAGCCAAAGATCCAACTCAGAGAACAAATCTTTCTTCTGATCGTGCTCAGTAGTCTATAGCTCCAGGAACTCAAGCTTTACCCTTAAATAATCAGACCCCTAAAACCCCTATTCAAGATGAGATTCCAACAACTTCGCACAAATCAAGGGTTGAACACTCTTCAACCAAACCTTTAAAATTGCTACACATGGATCTGTGTGGGCCGATGAGAGTACAGAGTATCAATAAGAAAAAGTATGTTATTGTAATCTTCGATACTTACTCGAGATACACGTGGGTTTTCGTTCTGCGATCCAAGTCTGAAGCTACAGATATCATAATTGACTTCGTGCGCAGAATGCTAGTGAGGTTACAACTGACTATTCAGACCATTATTCCTCTGGGCTGAAACTATAACAACTGCTTGTTTTACCCAAAATAGATTTATTGTCAACAAACGCTTCAGAAAGACACGTTAAGAATTAATCAATATAAGAATTTCTAACATTAAATTTTTCCATGTCTTTGGTTGTGGATGTTTCATTCTTAATGATAAAAAAAATTTGGGAAAATTCAGCCAGAAAGTAGATGAAGGAATCTTTATCGGATATTCTAAGGAATCAGTGGCTTTCTGAGTGTACAATAAACGCACAAAGACTGTCAATGAAAGCGTAAACGTCAAATTCGATGAAGGGATCGCCATGGCTCATGGACAAGCCAGTTCAAAACCTGATCCTCAACAGAAAACATTTATGAAGTCAACTGAGCATAACGATGAAGCCAAAGATCCAACTCAGAGAACAAATCTTTCTTCTGATCGTGCTCAATAGTCTATAGCTCCAGGAACTCAAGCTTTACCCTTAAATAATCAGACCCCTAAAACCCCTATTCAAGATGAGATTCCAACAACTTCGGATGGTATGTTGCATTATCACTTATCAAATAAAATGTGGTTTCAACAAAGGTGCAGTAGACACAACCCTGTTCATTAAACGCCAATGTCCTGATATCATCGTAATACAAATATATGTAGATGATTTAATATGTGGGTCTACAAGGCCGGAATTTTAGTAAAAGTTCGCTTTCTTAATGTCCCAAAAATTTGAAATGAGCATGATCGGTGAAATAAATTTTTTCTTGGGGTTACAAGTAAGAAAACTGAGTGATGGAATTTTCATCAATCAGTCGAAATACATTCAAGACATATTGAAAAAGTTCAACATGACTAACAATACCATGATGAAAACACCCATGCCTCCTGATTCGAAGTCGAAACTCGATGAGGACATTTCGGGGCATAATTTGTTCATTAATGTACATAACTGCGGGTACACCAGATATTATGTTCACTACATGTGTTTCTGCATGATATTAGGCAAATCCTAAAGAATCTCGTTTGGCTACTACCAAAAAGATTCTCAGATATCTGAAGGGTACCCCGAATCTGGGTTTGTGGTATCCTAAATAATCAACATTCACATTGACCATTTTTTTATGCTGATCATGCAGGTGATAAAATGGACAGAAAGAGCACATCTGGAGTAGTTCAATTTGTTGGTGATAAACTCGTCTGCTGGTCAACCAAGAAACAGCATTGTGTTTCATCGTCAACAGCAGAAGCATAATACGTAACTGTATGTTTGTGTTGTTCTCAAGTGTTATGGATGAAGAGACAATTACGAGACTACGGGTTTACACCACGCAAGATTCCAATGTACTGTGATTCTCAGAGTGCAATAGCTATAGCATCATATCCTATGCAAAACTCTAAGACAAAGCACATTGACATCGATATCATTTTATTAAGGATCATTTAGAAAATGGTAATGTTGAATTGTATGATGTACCTACTGAATATCAGTTAGTTGATTTGTTTACCAAAGCGTTAGATGAACAACGTTTTAATTGTTTGGTATACAAATTAGGTACGCTGAATTGTTAGATTTAAACATTCAGTTGCTACAAAATATAATTTTACAAATTTCAATTTTTTACCTGATTTATTTTAAGTTAATCTCGGGTTCTTTAAAAGTACTGATTTTACGAGATTTAACTGATAATGGATTGTCTTGTGCAGGTGGAGCTAACTGAAAAGTTTATCTACATATCTGATTTGAATAGCTTAACTAATATTTTTAATGTGCTTAATTGCAAGAGGAGCTTTTAAAAGTGACATCAATTTGAGGGGAGCGCATCTGCATACTTCAAGGGGGAGCAATTTTCTTTTTTGTTTATTTTATTATTTTATTGTTCTTTATTTTATTTTCATTGTTATTTTTTTAGGTTTTTTTTATAATGTGTGAATTTTTTTAGTTACGTGGTTTTTATTTTTAAAATGTGTCTTATGTATTTTATTGGGCAAAATGAATGGGCTTAAAAGAAAATTGGAAAGTAAACAGAGTGGGCCGAGTACCAAGTGTTCAAAATTCAAATTCGAAATTTGAATTTCAAATTCAATTTTTCAAAATAGTGGGTACTATGCACACCGCCTTTCCTCTTTCCTTCTCCCCGACTCAATCAACGTTCAACTACAACAATTTCAAGTTTGATTCATAGTTTTTCGTGCATATTTGTAAGTTTCATATTGTTTTGTTTTATTGTTTTACATCTATTTTGTGTTTATTTGTGTTTTTGTTCACTTTGAGTCTTGTTATAAGGTCTGCTCTCTATGGATCCTATCTTGACGCGACACCTGCCAATGAGTGCGGAATCCTCGTTAGCGGCTTGACAGATAGACCACGCACACCGAAACACGGAGACTAGCACAGTGATAGACGACAAACTGAACGTCCCTACACGATGATTCTCTCCAAACAAAATTCTCTGGCTGCTTGCAAGTTCGAGATAGCCCTTTTGCCTAATCACTCTGAAATTCTGCAAAAGTCTTTCTTCACCCGGGTGGTCTTTTTTGCTCTCAACTTCGACAGAACCTCTGAGCCGTCAAAGATCCCTAATTTCATAATGAAAAGTTCAATATATAGACGACAAGTTCGAGAAGACGCTCCTCTCGAACTTGTCTTTGAACTTGTTCCTTTGAACTTGTCTTCGAACTTGTTCCTTTGAACTTGTCTCCGAACTTGTTCCTTTGAACTTGTCTTCGAACTTGTACCTTTGAACTTGTTCTTCGAACTTGTTCCTTTGAACTTATTCTAGAACTTGTCTTTGAACTTAGTTCTAGAACCTATTCTAGATCTTATTTCTAGAACTTATTCTAGAACTTGATATGATAGTCTTGAACTTACCATGCAAATGTAAACATCATACACAAACATGATATCAATAACAAAACTAGATTGCTATCGTCACACCGGATGTACCAACAGACTCCCCCTTGACGATAGCTTCTAGTTTTTGTTCATTGATCGTAATAGACTATCAGATTCAGAGGCTATGAATATCGAAACTAGACAGCTATTGTCACATTGGGTGTATCAACAGACTCCCCCTTGACGATAGCTTCTAATACATATTCATTGATCTATGAATACCGAAATCACCTTTTCTTCTTTGTTATCCATGACTGCCTCTTCAGATTCGCTGTCCTCACCGGTTTGTAGACTAACTTAGTCCATTTCCTACCAGTCAGAGGATATATTCTTATTTGAACCACAACGCTTCTACCAACTCTTAGAGTAACCTCTCAAATCTTGCAAAACGACCCTCCCTTCTGATAGTTTTTGCAAACACCTCAGCAAAGAACCATCTTCCTAGATTTATAAGGTCCTTCCAAGCTAAATCAATCACTTCACTCTTCAGAATCTGATTCATCATTTAGTGCAGATTTTAGCATCTCTAGATCTATCACATTCTGATCTTCATTCATAACACCTTCATCGAGTGACTTCCAATCCGGTATATCTTTAGGAATAAACGCTCAACCCTCAAGATCCTCCTGTTCTAAGTCATCTTCGAAGACGAACCTCATTTCATCTTCATCTAACTCTGACAATGCTCCGATCATACCTTATCTTCAGTTACGTTAGTCGCCTCTGAATCCTTGTCTTTTCCCTTGTCAGTGCCTATGAACACCCCCCCCCCCCTTAGGATCAGCTAGCTGAGCAAATTGCTCTCTTGAAAGATCTGCCAGCTCACTATTCGGGCCATCTTCTTTGACTTGCCAGCTCACTGCTCAGGCCATCTTTTTCGACTTCTCTACCATTTCTCCCCCTGAGATGGACGATCTTTCAACAAGTCCTCCAGTATAGCCTCCAGATTTGCAATCTGCTACTGCTGATCAGTCTCTGTCTGATCCAACTGGGCATTAAGATGTTGAAGTTCACGAATCGCCTTTGTCAGTTGAAGAATCTGTAATTCTGTAGAAACTCCAATTCTAACACTGTATAGACTTAATCAACACATGAAACAAGTCATAATATGTTAGTAGGACATTAAAAACCATTATTCAACGATAAAAATGCAATGAAACTCTCCTTACTTACATTCTTTGAAGATTTAGAACGTAAACCAAAAACTAGAATTAAATTCGAGAGAAACATTCGTTATGTTCGTTAAACAATCACAAACACTTAAGTGAAAAATTTAGAAAATACTAGAATAAAATTCAACTTTTTCAACTTTTTCGTGTAACGGAATTTTACAAACTTTGTAGAAACATTCACACTAAGAAATATATTTTCATGCAATGTTTGCTTATTCAACTAACGATGCATCCTTAGTAACTTTGACCTTTTTCCTACTTAGAATAAAAGAAAAGAAAAGAAAATAAAATAAGATAAAATAAAAATTTTAAATAAAATTTAAATTTAAACTTAAGCTACTCAAAAATACTTTTAAAATTTACATCCTATACTAACAGAATATTTTTCGCGAGAAAGTCAAAGAAAGGCTCAATCAGATAGCGGTGTCAGATACGTACTTTCAGTATTACACTCTCACACTTAGGAGTTTTTGATTCCTTGATTGTTTGTCGTGATACACATTTCTAGGCGATTCTTGGTATTATTTTCCCTTTAAACATGTTACACTTTGGAATATCCCTTGGCCTTTTTATTTATCAAGAAACTACCTTACTTGTCTCTTACTTAGACATACTTTTATGATCAAGGCATATACACAATGATTATAACTTTTCGGTATTGCAAATTTTCTTTAAAACGCAAACGTCGGACACAGTTCTGTATTCACATACAACAGAGTGTCTTGGTTTGTCTTAAAGTTTATTTTTAAAGCTAGAAAGATAGCGGTGACAGGTCTGTACTGACGTACAACAAAGCGACTTATCTTGCTAACTCGAGTCAAACCAGAGGCAACAGGTCTGTACTTACGTACAACAAAGTTACTTGTTTTGACTCTCAATTTACTATCAAGATTTTTCTATTCTTTTCTTTTCTTTAAGATGTATCTGATGTGGCTATACATCCCCCAGAAATTTTGCATACCTCATTTAGAATCAATGTCTGTATGTCTCTAACATAAAAATTAAGATCCTTTGGTCATAAATCTAAGTTAGTTACACATATGACTTTTTATTGAATATTATATTAGCTTTGAGATTCCCTTTGTGCATTATGCCTACCAACACATCAAACTAGAAAATGTATATCACTTAGAGTTTAAGGTGCATTATGTGTGAAAGCTTAACACTTAGAGATTGTATCGACTGTGCTAATTTTCATCACTTTGAACCTACGTATTTAAGACTTAACTCTTTTTTTAATATTCTCTTTTTTTGAGCTTTTTTTATGGTTTTCTCTCTTTTTTCTTATGTTTTTCGTAAATAAGAATAAGTTAATAAAATAACCTTCTAACTTACTATAAAAGGAAAAAAATTCTACTTAGCTACTAAACTTACTATAAAGAGAAAGAAACTCTACTAACAAAAAATTTTACTAAGGTCAAATTACTCTGGGTTACGCATGCCATTCAGTTGAACTAACAACTTAAAACATCACTTATCAAAAGCTTTAGTAAATAAATCAGCATTATTATCTTCCGTTGCCACTTTTACCAGCTTATTAAGTTCTTTTCAGCACAATCACATATAAAACAGTGTCTTATGTCTATGTGCTTTGTTTTACTGTGTTTAACTGGATTATTGGTTATAGCAATAGTTGACTGGTTATCTATCCTAATACGAGTATGAGTATAAGTCAAACCGTAATCCCGCAATTGTTGTTGTATCCACAAAACCTGTGAACAGCAACCACCGGCAGCAACATATTCAGCCTCACATGTTGACACGGCTACCGAAGTCTGTTTCTTGCATTGCCATAATACAAGCCTCCCTCCAAGGAACTGACAACCTCCAGTTGTTGACTGTCGATTCAAGCTGCAACCTCCATAGTCTGAATCCGTGAATGCTTCCAATTCCATATCACCATCGGCGTAATACCAAAGTTCCAGCTTTGGTTTCGACTTGAGGTATCTTAGAATCCACTTCACAGCTTTCATATGCATCTCTTTTGGATTAGCTTGAAACCTAGCACAAATACATACAGAAAATATTATGTCAGGTCTAGAAGCAGTTAAATACATGAGTGACACGATCATGGCCCGATATAACGTCGGGTCCACATCAGTATCACTTTCTGTACTCGGTCCGAGATTATGATTAACTTGAATCGGTGTGCTAAAGTGAGTAGTCAGCTTTGTCCCCTCCATCCCGAAGCGCTCTAGAATGTCGTAGACATACTTCGTCTGATGGATAAACATACCCTCCTTCCTCTGGTCAACTTGTAAACGCAAAAAGAAGTTTAACTCACCCATAACACTAATCTCAAACTTTGAGTTCATCACCTTCTCAAAGTCTTTGCACATCTGCTCGTCTGATGACCCGAAAATGATGTCATCGACATACACTTGTACCAAGATGAAATGTTCACCCTTCCTTCTCACAAACAGTGTACTATCAATTCTCCCTCTTTCAAACCCGTTGTCTAAAACATGAGAAGTAGTGTCTCGTACCACGCCCTTGGTGCTTGATGTAGTCCATACAAAGCCTTATCTAAACGATACACTCTGTCTGGATACTTCGGATCGGTAAACCTAGGCGGTTGTTCCGCGTACACCAGTTCCTTCACTTTGCTGTATAAAAAGGCACTCTTTACGTCCAACTGATGGACTTTAAATCCTTTGAAGGAAGCAAAAGCTAGAAACAAACGGATTGCCTCATGCCTTGCTACTGGCACAAATACTTCATTGTAATCGATTCCTTCCTCTTGGTTGAAACCCTTTACGACAAGTCTTGCCTTGTTGCGAGTCACTATACGCCGATCATCCCTCTTGCACTTAAAAACCCACTTGGTTCCTATTGCAACTTCTCATCAAGGTAATGGAACTAAGTCCCACACTTCAAGTTTCCTGAATTGTGACAGTTCTACCTGCATCGCTTCAACCCAAGAATTGTCTTTCAGTGCCATTTGCACATTCTTCGGCTCTACTTGCAAGATGAAACATGAATACAAGCAAGTGTGAAAAGCCTCGGAGTCATTGATCATCGACAACAACATTGTGTTGTTATTCAAACTACTCCTAGTCCTCACACCAGCATTTGGATTTCCTATGATGCTCTCAGTCGGATGATCCTTATTAATCCTAGATGTTTCTATCTCATCAATCCTAAGATTATCTCCTAAATTTGATCCTATCTCACCTAACGGGGGAACGATTTCAGACTCTACATTTTCTTCCTCATGAACACTGTCTTCAGAGTTAGAATTTGTTGTCTGATTTTCGTTTGTAGGCACCTCAGAATCAGTCTCTGCTGGAGATCTATTTTCTGATGTTGTAGGCTCGGAAGTTGATGGAAAGGTCGTCCTCGTAAATTTTGACCGTCGTCATTCAGATTTAATGACGACAAGTCCTGTTCGATTGTACCTACATTTCTATCCATAGGAATGTTAAATGATTCAAACAGTTTGTCATAATCAAAAATCCATTGCGGACGTATTTGAGGTTCATGTGTAACTTCTTACATCAATGTTATACACATTCTCTACCGTACCATTTGATTTATTAAAAACCCTTTTATTTGGTGAGTTAGGCACATAACCTAGGAAATAACCTTCATCAGCCTTTTCACCAAACTTAGGTTGCTGCTTTGTTTTCATTAACGTACACGGTACCCCAAATGGTTCGAAGCCAGTTAAATTTGGTAGCCTTTTATTCAAAACTTCATAACAGGTTTTGCTCAGTGATTTGATAGTAAGGACCCGGTTTAAAACATGAAAAGCGGTATTCACTGCCTCCCCCCAAAAGATGGTAGGAAGCTTTGAATCCGAGAGTATGGTCCTTGCTGCCTCAATCAAAGTCATGTTTTTCCGTTCTGCCACCCTATTTTGTTGTGGCTCATAAGGTGCACTAAATTGATGTACTATGCCTTTTGATAGGCAATATACACCAATTACAGTGTGTCACACCCTGTTACTACGGTTGGCAATGAAGCGTGACGTCGCGGAAGCATAACCATAATCATAACGAACGACCACTATATGGACGTTTTCAAAAATACATCGATAAAACTTTAAAATATAGAAATGTTTTACATAGCCTGATATGATGAAAAGTAGTTCCCACGGTACAAGGAATTAAATACATAATTAAAGAAATCAAAATAATGCAACTAAATCTCCGGTGGTTTTGAAAATGCATGCGACTCCTGAAGTGCGGAAGCTTGAAAAATACTTCTGATTCGATGAACTTGCCTTAATTTCTAGAAAATACACACTAAAATACGTCAACAAAATTGTTGGTGAGCTCATAGGTTTACACGTCAATCTGACTTGTATGGACAACAACAGTTGAGTTTGAATTTATAAAATCATAAATTCCATGTTATGTATTACATATAAACAATCATGCAACCGAAGCTTAATTAAATGAGTTTGCCCTGTGCAGTATTCACATACGTAATACCGTGTGTTGAATATATATGCATCCGCTGTTAGCCGAGATGAACTAACCCGAATGGGGGACATGACTCCCGATAGATCTATCCACAATATATTCGCGCTGACAAATAAATGCAATTAACGGTTCATGATTTGAGGGCTGATGGAACCACATGTGCAATACATAATAGAAATGAAATTGTTTCCATGTCCATATGAAAACGTAGCATGTATTTCAACCCCAAAACATAACAGTGTGAAAATAGGGGCTATGAGGACTCACCACATATTGATGGCAAAATGATCGTAAAAATGACGATTTACGTTGTTGATGAGTGATGACACCGGACACGTTTAACCGAGTCCTAAATGATATAAGGGATTTAATAACTCCCATTTATGATAATATGCATGTATAAATGTGGTTATCTTTTAAATCACCCAACATTACAAGTTTATAAATAAAACCCACTTAAAACGTCAAGTTTATATATATATGTATATATATATATATATATATATATATATATATATATATAATTTTCCAGTTTTTTGAAGGTTTTTCGGCCTACTTTGAGGCTATTTTTGACCAAGCTCCAAAACCATTTAGGCTTTGGTTTTCTTGGACATTAAACTAATATATACAAAGAATTTTTAAAGTCAAGAACGGCCCTTTTTCGAGATGTTTAGGTTAGGGAAAAAGTTCGTTAAAAACCCTATGTTGGCCATTTTTGAGCTGTCAAACTTTCGGGTTCCAAATAATATCTGGGGGTTCTAAACTCCAAAATAAATTATGAAAACTTCCATATCTTTAGTTAAGACAGAGATATAACTTTTGAGACAAGAATCAACTCATTTCGTTAAGCTATGAATTAGTTATTATTTTTCAAAGTCGATGCAACATTTCTGCCGAAATTCCGTATTTCATAAACTTAAAACAACTTGTGATTCTTGTTGTTTATGCAAAAACTACTTGTATAAAAGGTTATAAAACACATTTATATAACTCGTTTTGATAATATTTACACTTACATGATGTGTTTATATATTTATAAACACATTTGAAGAAAACAACTTAAACACAAAACTAGTGATTTATAAACTTGAGTTTTTATGAAACTTGTTGTTGTTGGTTATTATATATGTTATGCAAGACTTATATAAAAATTAATATGAGATGTTATGAGTTAGTATTTACTTACTTTGATGAAATATAACAATGCAAATGAGTAGAAGGATGGATCTTGTAGGATTTCACCAAGAACACTTGAAATAAACTTGAAGAACACTTGAAAGAACAAAAGTTGCAAACTTTTGGCTTTGGTTGACACCTTGGCCGATTTTTTTGAGTGAAATGAGAGTGTTTTCTTGTGTTTTGGAGGTGTGTAAATGAATGGAAGTGAGCTCCCTATTTATAGAGAAAATTTGGTCTTTCAAAGTGGAGGTTGAGTAAGGATTTGGATGAAACGAAAGGGTATGATGAATGAGGATTTGATGGTGATAGTGTAAGGTTGTTTTAATATAAAAAGAATTCAAACTCTATAAAAGTAATACCTATGGGCAGATTTTTTTAAGATATTATCTTGTATTTTCATTTTTTTTAAATGTATTTAGAATGTATTCTTGTATTTCCCTTTTAATGTAAATTCATAAATACTTTTGAATGCATTTGTTTAATGAATTGTTTTAGTCTTGCATAATTAATGTTAAGTAAGTGTATTAATGAATGATTATTGTCACTAATCATAATTTAATTATGTACTTAGTTGAATTAATCCTTCGTATCGTAAATCGATCGGATTAATTGATTTTCCGATTCATCGCACCGATGAATTTGATTCTAATTGAGTTGAATTTCCTTATAAACATTGTTAATCACTTTGATTAATTGCTAATGACCATTGATTAGGTTATAATTGGCTATTAAATACTGATTAGGTCATAGTTTGTTAACCTGGATTTGTTCCGGATGTTACAGTCTCCCCCTGTTAAGGGAATTTCGTCCCGAAATTTTATCTTGTTTCATCAGGGGTCTTGTTACTTATGATTAGGTGAGGGTATCTTTGGTTAAAAATGACCTTTGCATACCGAAGTGAATTCTGGTCCATGTCTAGAATTCCATCTGACCTTAAGGATGGGTATACGACTGTGCTTCAATCCTTTGACCACACGGTCCATGATTTCTACCGGCTTTTTGATGAAGAGAAGTTTATCAGTTAGCTGTATTTCTTCCAAGGGGTAACAGGTGTTTCCTCTAACAAACGCTTCTTCAGATTCGATACGTGAAAGGTATTGTGCATGCTGCTAAGCTCTAGTGGTAGCTCTAACAATAAGCTACTAGTCCAATTCTTTTTAAGACCTTGAATTGTCCAATGTAACGAGGATTCAGTTATCCTTGATTTCCTAATCATATCACGCCCTTCCATGGCGAGACTTTTATCGGTACTCGTTCCCCCAATTAGAACTCAAGGGATTTTCTCCCTACATCTGCATAACTTTCCGACAATCGCGGCCAACTTTTAGTCAATTCCGCATTTGTACTATCTTTTCGGTAGTTTCGTGAATGATCTTAGCGCCAGTGATTTGGCTATCTCCTACTTCTTCCCAATAAATCGGTGATTGACACTTTCGCCCGTAGAGGGCCTCAAACGGAGCAGCTTTAATACTCGAGTGATAGCTATTGTAGTACGATAATTCCACTAAGCCAATTGAGTATCCATTACATAGGCTCTTAATGTATGTTATAGGGTTTGGATCGTTCTATTATTCTGACCATCGGTCTGAGGGTGATATGTGGTACTCATGTCCAAGTTTGTATCCAAAGCTTGCTGTAATTATTGCCAAAAACGTACTCGTTCCCCCAATTAGAACTCAAGGGATTTTCTCCCTACATCTGCATAACTTTACGACAATCGCGGCCAACTTTTAGTCAATTCCGCATCTGTACTATCTTTTCGGTAGTTTCGTGAATGACCATAGCGCCAGTGATTTGGCTATCTCCAACTTCTTCCCAATAAATCGGTGATTGACACTTTCGCCCGTAGAGGGCCTCAAACGGAGCAGCTTTAATACTCGAATGATAGCTATTGTAGTACGATAATTCCACTAAGCCAATTGAGTATCCATTACATAGGCTCTTAATGTATGTTATAGGGTTTGGATCCTTCTATTATTCTGACCATCGGTCTGAGGGTGATATGTGGTACTCATGTCCAAGTTTGTATCCAAAGCTTGCTGTAATAATTGCCAAAAACGTACATGTAGATCTGCTATCCGTATCCAAAGTGATATAATAGGCACTCCGTGTCCGGAGATGACTTCCTTGAGGTACGTTTGGACTAGCTTATCCATCCTGTTGTTCTCCTTGATTGGTAGGAATGCGCGGATTTTGTTAGGCGGTCGACTATTACTCAAATGCTTTCTAATGTTTGTCTTAACTTTGGAGCATGTTAGGAATTTGTTGACATATGTGGCAATGTCATCCTTCATGATAGGCCACCCGTATAGCTCCTTAAGGTCAAGAGACATTTTATCGAATCCGGGGTGAACCACATATCTTGATTTGTGTCCGTCATCCGTAACCAGTTTTCTTACTCTATCAAAAATAGGGTAACCAGACTTTATTCATGAAGTATCGATTTCCATTAACCCTTATCCCAAACTATTTATCCATTCCGTGCAGGGCTTCATTTTTCATATTTTCCTCCTTAACAGCTTCTACTTGTGCACCATGAACTAAAGAAGGAAGGTTTGGTAGAATGCTAATAACTAGGGCTTGTACTCTTAACGGCTTAGCTCGTTCCTTTCGGTTCTGAGCGTCTGCAACCACATTAGTTTTCCTTAGGTGATAACGAATTTCACAGTTGCAATTACTTATTAGCTCCATCCAATGGCACTACTTCATATCCGACTCTTTTTGGTTCAAGATGTGTTGGAGGCTCCTATGGTCTGTGAATACATTACACTTTGTACCGTACAACTAATGTCTCCAAGTCTTAAAGATAAAGACTACTGCTCCAAGATCTAGATCATGCGTTATGTAATTCACCTAGTACCCTAAATTTTCATAAAGTATACGCTATGACCCTATCTTTCTATATCAACCCATTGTGTGAAGCGTCACAGTAATCTACAAATTTCTTGCTTCTCTTAGATAAAATAAGCACGCTGCACAGATTGTGCCTCAATAACTGATATGATGTCTCGTTATGTAATTCACCTAGTGAACCCTAAATTTTCATAAAGTATACGCTATGACCCTATCTTTCTATATCAACCCATTGTGTGAAGCGTCACAGTAATCTACAAATTTCTTGCTTCTCTTGGTTAAAATAAGCGCGCTGCACAGATTGTGCCTTAATAACTGATATGATGTCTCCTGATCCTCGCCCCAATCATATTTAATGTCTTTTCGGGTCAGTTTTGTTAGAGCTTCGGTGATCTTTGAGAAATTTTTGATAATTGCCTATAATAAGTGGCAAGTCTTAAGGACTGTCGTATCTCTATGGGGGTTCTAAGAGTTGACCAATTCCTGATAACCTCGATCTTTGCATGGGTCGACTTGGATCCCTTTACTATTGATCACGTGACCGATAAATCTTACTTATTTTACCCAAAAGTCAAACTTAGAAAGCTTGGCATATAATTGTTCTTTCTTCAACAACTCTAGAATCAGCCATAAATGTTTGCTCGTGCTCCTCCTTGTTTCGTGAGTAGATTAAAAAGTCATTCATGAATACAATCATGAATTTGTCTAGATAAGGTTTGCACACCCGATGACGTCCATGAGTACCGTTGGGGCACTGGTTAATCCAAACGGCATTAATAGGAATTTATGATGAACGAAACGGAATCTGAAGGTCGTCTTTGGAATATCTTTCTTGCGAACTCTAACCTGATGATAACCAGACCTTAGGTCGATCTTTGAGTAGAAGCTTAATTCTTGGAGTTTGGTCAAATAATTCATTGATCCTTGTGAGCAGGTACCAATTCCTTTAGTTTATTTAGCTCTTGGTAATTGATGCACATTCTGATGGTTCTATCCTTCTTATTTATGAACAAAACTGGAACTCCCCAAAGTGAGGAACTTGGTTTGTTAAACCCTTTATCTAACAGCTCCTGCAACTGGTTTGGAGAACTTGTACATAACTTATGGGCTAATCGGTATGGTGCTCGAGCCACTAGTGCAGCACCTAACACTAGGCCGATTTTGAATTCGACTTGCCCCGATGGTGGGAGCTCAGGGATGTGTTCTGGAAAATCTTTGGGGTAACCATAAATAATAAGAATATTTTCGAGCCGCTTTTCCTTTGGCTCCCTCTCTGTCAACACTTCAGGGTCCTAATGCTAGGGATGATGCATACTTTGGTATTTCTTGTTTTGCCTTGAACAATAAGGACCTTCTTATTGGCTAAGGGTATGTGAACCGTCTTCTTGTTGCACACGATTTCCGCATGGTTTTTCGATAACCAATCCATGCCTATAACCACGTCAAAACTCCCCAGTTTGACGGGCACCACGTCTATCTCAAAGAGTCGACCTACTACTTCTAAGGAGCATCCTCAATATCATAAGTGGCACTTAATGGTGTAAGAATGAAGTTTGTCTGCTTACTGAACTTAGTTGATATAAAGCTCCTACCAGCACCGATATCAAGTAGTATAAATGCATAAGTGGTATCTAATGGGGTAAGAGGATAAGTCTATGGGTTTGAAAGTTCTTAGGCAGATAGTCATAGCTTTATCTCCTCATACACAGAGTTGTAGTTAAAACTTAATTTTTCATTAAAGTTTCTGATACCTAATCTTTGTACATGAGATGGTCGGGATTTTTCCGATAAATTTTACAAGCCTAAATATATATTTCTGATAGTAAAACCTAGAGAAATACTACAAAATGGTACAAGGGTACTAAGTATGATATGCCTCCGGGGTTTTATAGTACTCCAGAGCATTAAGTCGTTGTGTTAGTTCTGCATTGCGGGCTTTGCGCTCTGCTAGGCGCTATCACAATTCGTCGATTCCGTCTTGTTGAATCGCCTGGGTATTCTGGTTGGCCCAAGGTACATTGGTGGTTTGTATTGTCTCCTGCTTAATCTTTGCAGAGATCTCACCGACCTCCTGGTGGATTTGTCGAAATTGAAGGTCGTGTCTGGCGGCCCTTGCCACCAATAGAGGCACCGTTCTTTGCGAAGGTTCCTCGGTAAGTGTTGGTACTTACCTTCCTTGTTTCTAACTGGCTTGGGATACCTTCCTTGTTTCTCCATTCTTGGAGAATGTGAGGCATCCATCCCCACTGTCTTATGTTTGCCCGTCGTTACTGTGGCGGGCTTTGCTGATGGGCAGGTACCGGGATAGACTCCCGTTGTGCTAGTCACACCCTTTTCCTAGGGGTAAACTTCCTCAATGGTCCATTGGGATGGCTTCTGAATAGGGTGTAGGATGGAATACGTGGTGGTGATGGTGGAGCAATTTGTGCTGCAGGGCCACAATTGCCCTCCTCTTGTTCTGACGGGTCCTCTACCTCGTCATTAATTGGGTCTGGGTGGGACTCCGATCCGAGGTACATCTCAGTGTCACCTTGGTTTCCTTGTCCCATGGGTGAGTATTCATCCTCGGAGTCAAAGAGGATAACGACTGTAACGTTTAACATGTTTCTGTCATTAGGGTCCATATGTTCACAGTTATTGAAATAAGAAAGTTTAGTTTTTGTAGAAGTTATAGTCTAGGGTACTAATGCAACCTAGTTCACTATAACTATGGCTCTGATACCAATCTGTCACACCCCGTTACCCCGGTTGGCAACGAAGCGTGACGTCGCGGAAGCATAACCATAATATAATGAACGAGCACTATATGGACGTTTGCAAAAATACATCGATAAAACTTTAAAATATAGAAATGTTTTACATAGTCTGATATGATGAAAAGTAGTTCCCACGGTACAGAGATTTAAATACATAATTAAAGAAATCAAAATAATGCAACTAAATCTCTGGTGGTTTTGAAAATGCATGCGACTCCTTAAGTGCGGAAGCTTGAAAAATACTTCCGATGCGATGAACATGCCTTAATTTCCTGAAAATACACACTAAAATACGTCAACAAAATTGTTGCTCAGCTCATAGGTTTACACGTAAATCTGACTTGTATGGAAAACAACAGTTGAGTTCGAATTTATAAAATCATAAATTCCATGTTATGTATTACATATAAACCATCATGCAACCGAAGCTTAATTAGATGAGTTTGCCCTGTGAAGTATTCCCATACGTAATATCGTGTGTTGAATATATATGCACCTGCTGTTAGCCGAGCTGAACTAACCCGAATGGGGGACATGACTCCCGATAGTTCTATCCACAATATATTCACGCTTACAAATAAATGCAATTAACGGTTCATGATTTGAGAGCTGATGGAACCACATGTGTAATACATAATAGAAATGAGGTTGTTTCCATGTCCATATGAAAATGTAGCATGTATTTCAACCCCAAAACATAACAGTGTGAAAATAGGGGCTATGAGGACTCACCGCATGTTGATGGCAAAATGATCGTAAAAATGACGATTTACGTTGTTGATGAGTGATGACACCGGACACGTTTAACCGAGTTCTACATGATATAAGGGATTTAATAACTCCCATTTATGATAATATGCATGTATAAATGTGGTTATCTTTTAAATCACCCAACATTACAAGTTTATAAATAAAACCCACTTAAAACGTCAAGTTTATATATTTATAATTTTCCAGCTTTTTGAATGTTTTTCGGCCTACTTTGAGGCTATTTTTGACCAAGCTCCAAAATGATTTAGGATTTGGTTTTCTTGGACATTAAACTACAATATACAAAGAATTTTTAAAGTCAAGAATGGCCATTTTTCGAGATGTTTAGGTTAGGGAAAAAGTTCGTTAAAAACCCTATGTTGGCCATTTTTGAGCTGTCAAACTTTTGGGTTCCCAAATAATATCTCGGGGTTCTAAACTCCAAAATAAATTATGAAAACCTCCATATTTTTAGTTGAGACATAAATATAACTTTTGAGACAAGAATCAACTCATTTCGTTAAGTTATGAATTAGTTATGATTTTTCAAAGTCGACGCAACATTTCTGCCGAAATTACGTATTTCATAAACTTAAAACAACTTGTGATTCTTGTTGGTTATGCAAAAACTACTTGTATAAAAGGTTATAAAACACATTTATATAACTTGTTTTGATAATATTTACACTTACATGATGTGTTTATATATTTATAAACACATTTGAAGAAAACAACTTAAACACAAAACTAGTGATTTATAAACTTGAGTTTTTATGAAACTTGTTGTTGTTGGTGATTATATATATTATGCAAGACTTATATAAAAATTAATATGAGATGTTATGAGTTAGTATTTACTTACTTTGATGAAATATAAGAATGCAAATGAGTAGGAGGATGGATCTTGAAGGATTTCACCAAGAACACTTGAAATAAACTTGAAGAACACTTGAAAGAACAAAAGTTGCAAACTTTTGACTTTGGTTGACACCTTGGTCGATTTTTTTGAGTGAAATGAGAGTGTTTTCTTGTGTTTTGGAGGTGTGAAAATGAATGGAAGTGAGCTCCCTATTTATAGAGAAAATTTGGTTTTTCAAAGTGGAGGTTGAGTAAGGATTTGGATGAAATGAAAGGGTATGATGAATGAGGATTTGATGGTGATTGTGTAAGGTTGTTTTAATAAAAAAAAGAAGTCAAACTCTATAAAAGTACTACCTATGGGCAGATTTTTTAAGATATTATCTTGTATTTTCATTTTTTTTTAAATGTATTTAGAATGTATTCTTGTATTTCCCTTTTTATGTAAATTCATAAATACTTTTGAATGCATTTGTTTAATGAATTCTTTTAGTCTTGCATAATTAATGTTTAGTAAGTGTATTAATGAATGATTAGTGTCACTAATCATAATTTAATTATGTACTTAGTTGAATTAATCCTTAGTAGTGTAAATCGATCGGATTAATTGATTTTCCGATTCATCGCACCGATGAATTTGATTCTAATTGAGTTGAATTTCCTTATGAACATTGTTAATCACTTTGATTAATTGCTAATGACCATTGATTAGGTTATACTTGGCTATTAAATACTGATTAGGTCATAGTTTGTTAACCTGGATTTGTTCCGGATGTAACACAGTGTTTTTGAATTCCGTTCCGTTATCACTCCTGATACGTTTTACCTGCATCCCATAGGAGTTTTCAACTTGGTCTAAGAACCCGATTAGCTTGGCAGCTGTCTCGTCCTTCATACCTAAAAAGAAAACCCATGAAAATCGTGAGTAATCATCTGTAATAACTAAACATTACCAACTACCACCTATACTCCTTTTGTTGATTGGTCCGAACAGGTCCATATGCAACAAATCGAAAGCGGCAGATATAGGGTTCTGAGTCTTGGACTTGTGTGCCTTCTTGTGTTGTTTTCCTTTCTTGCACGGTACACACTTGTCTTCAAACTGAAAACTCTTCATCGGAACACCTTGCACCAGTCCATTTTTAGTAATGTAATTCATTTTTGTCAGGTGCAAGTGTGCCATGCGTCTGTGCCAAAGAACTGATTCGGTCTCTGAAGCTTTAGATAGAAGACATATTGGTCCCATCTAAGATTCCGGTTTATTCATGTCCAGCATGTACAGGTCATTCTTCCTTGGGGCCCTCATCAATATCCACTCTTCAAGTACTTTGAATCCCGGTTTCAGCACTAACGCCTCAGTATCAGTGAAAAGTACTGAGTTCTTCTTATCACAGATTTGAGATACGCTAATGAGATTGTGAACCAGTTTATCAACGTGGTAAACTTGATCCAGTTTTATAGTCCCATTAGTGACCACTCCAGTACCGGTGATATTTCCTCCTTTATTACCAGCGAATGATACAAATCCCCTATTCCCTCCCTTGAAGTCTGCGAGTAGACTTCTTTCCCCAGTCATGTGCCTAGAGCAACCACTGTCGACGAACCACTTGTTGTTTAGACCTGTAGTTATCTCCTGCACATGAAAGAAAAGAGGTTAGTTATCACGGGCAATCCAAGCCATAACTGACTTGGTAATACCATTCTCGTCGACATACTTGAACTCTTTCAAATACCCATCTCTCCTTTCAGGTGACTTGGGTGTTTGATTTAGAGCATGTTGTGGTGCAGAGTGAGTTAAGTTCACTCTCGGCCTTTCGGTAGGCATTTGTTGTGGAGCCCTAGAATAATTTCGATTATAAGGCATTTCCGAGTGATATCCCTGAGCTCTACCTGGTGTTTGATGTCTTACAGGAGTGTGTGACCTAACTGGAGTGTAGCTCTTCTAGGTGTATTACTCCTATAATTTTGTTGAGGTCCTGACCTAGTTTGATTAGGGACTCTAGTCGGTGAATTAGTCCTGACCACATCATTGGGTCGACCTGACAGAGGTGTTTGTTTCACAGCACTTTTTGGTGTGGCTTGCACAATTTTCTCAGTGTTTTGAGAACCACTTGTGCTTGCTACACTTGGAGAAGGTTTATGTTGTTCCGGCTTTCCAATTTTAGGTGTAGATTCTACCTTCTTATGTTGACAACTAGAAGCAACATGTCCCTTTTCATGACATCTAAAACAAGACATTTTGTCAATAGACTTCTTATGCGTGCCCTTTGACTTAGGTGTCTCACTAGTGTCTTGTTCTTTCGTCTCAACTACAGTGACTGTTTCCTCTTTCTGATTATTAAAGTCAATTTTGGCTTCTCCTACAAGCTTATCACTAGAAGATGGCACAAATTTGACCTTCTTAATCTTGACATTGTTACTAGTCACCCTAGCTTCTTTATCCTTAATGGTTTCAAACACATGTTCAGATGCGGCCTCTGATTCAACTGGTTTATCAGTTTTATCCTGAGGCTGAGGTACATAGTTATCATTGAAAGGTGGAGGACTCTCGTTATACCCTAAATCTACAGGTTTCTTAGACTGACGCTGTTCATCTAAGATATTTCCTAGGTCCAGTGAAGAGTTCCTAAACTTTTCCAGTTTATTATTCACCTCTGCTACCTTCACCTTAGCTTCAGCAAGCTCTACCTCTTTAATCTTAAGCTCTTTGGTCAATGCCTCAACATGTTCATACATTAGTTCTATTCTAACACACTGCTCACTCAGCTTGTCTTTTAGAACTATGACATCTTGTGCTTTTGCCTTAAGCTTATTCCTAAGGTCTTCCTTTATATCTAAGAGGCTAGCATTGTCCAATTTTAAGGATTCATTTTGAGCAGTTAGATTAGTATGTGTTTCAAGCACTAAATTTAACCTATCATTAGTAGTAGCACAGAAGGAACATAAATCGCGGAATGTAGAGGAGTTCAGAATTACCTTTGCGTGAGCGGATTCCACGTTTGCCATTTGTGCAGCAAACTCTAGAATTGTCTGACTTTCTGACTTCTCTACTAGCACTGGACTGGTATCATTCTGATGTCCGTCCTCTGCTTCTTCCTCTGCTCCGACACTTCCAGTCTCTGTTACTTCATCCATGAAGGCTCTAGCGTTAGACTCAGGATGTGTAGTCCAGTCGTATGTTCCATTGAGCTGTCTGTCAGATGTGAGATTGGTTAACAGACTAGCTATGTTTGCCTAATTACATGAACTACCCGGCTGATATCTCCTTTGAGACTGATTCTGGTAGTTCTCAACTTTAGGTCTTTGACATTCCCTAGCAAAATGTCCTAACCCTTGACAGTTGTAGCACCTAACTTTGAATTTATTAAACCCAATTTTATTGTTGCTGACATTGAGATTTCTGCCCATCCTCTTGATGAATCTCTTGACTCGCTGAGTCACCAAGGTCAGTTGCCGTTGCAGATCCATCTCTTCTAAATTATCAGGGTCCACCTGATCAAAATCCTCATCCCATAGCGCAGGATCGTTGATTTTCCCTTAAACGCAATTGCCATAGGCGGCCACAAATGAAGACAAAAGATATAGATGGTCTTCAGCTGATTTTGCGCTCATCGGCATCCTTGAGTATCCTTGAGATGTTGATGCAGACTGAGTTGGCTTGTCTTCCAGTCTAGAGAACCCTAAGAAAGCTCGGCTCCCAGAGTCATCTACTTCAACCGGAGTCGATGCTTCACCCGTAAAGAATGCTGTAGCCGTCTTTAATTCACTTGCCACTGAAGGTTTGGACTTCCCAAAATACATATCCGGATCTTGTACTTGGTCATATTCTTTTTCCTTCTTTAGCAATTCAAAGTTATAAGCCCTCAGCGTTCCAATGACTTTTTCTAGAGTTAGAGTCTCAAACTTCTCCTCATCATGCTTTATCAACGCCACATACATCTCCCATTTGGCTGGTAAAGCATCTAGAATTTTCTCAATTTTCTCTAACTCACGATACTCGACATCGTGCTTGTCTAACTCAGTCAACAAATGATAGAATTTGGTAATGGTCTCATCCAGCAATTCATTTTTCAAAGCCTTGAATATAGCGAACTGTTGCTTGAGCATTTCCATTCTACCTTACCTAACCCTAGGATTTCCCTCACACCTTTTCTCCAATGCATCCCACAACTCTTTTGCTGTTCGTTGATTACGAAATGTGTGCAGGATCTCCTGAGGTAAAGCCATTCTAATAATCGAGAATGCTCGGTTCTCGGCCTCATAAAGTTTCTTATCATCATCCTTCATCTTTTGATATGACAACACTCTTTGACGGCCTTCAACCTCTGTTGTAGGTGGAACGTATCCCTCGTCGATACAAATCCACATTCTCATAACATTGAATCTATCAAAATCGGCGAACCTATCATTCCACCAATAATAGTCTTCTAATTTCATCAGCTTAGGTGGAGAATTTGCCTTTCCGACCTCATGATCCATTTCAATAAACCTTTGTAAACTTGTCATTGTTTGAATTAGAACTTATTTAATTTTATTTGAAATTAATTTAAATTATCCCTTTCGAACTTGTGTAGGTTCGAATTTGGTTAATTTTTTATTTGTTTGAAATTAAATTCGAAATTAAGTTTGAACTCAACTAAAATCGAAATAAGGACAAATTCGAAATCCTTGTTAAATTCGAATGTATAAATTCGAATATATGGAGATTCGAAATTTGGCAAATTCGAATCAAACCCTAAAATAACTTCGATAGGAGCGTATTTTCTGACAAATTCGAATTTCGAATAAACCCTAATACCCCCTTGATGTTCGAGCGCCGCAAGTTCGAAAAACGGCTAAAAGTTCGAATTTTTTCAACTTTTCAGATTAAACCAAAGTTTTTAGTATTAAAAACTCTGATTTCGACAAAAAATGTTGAACTTATATGAACTTTTTCCCGATATCGTACTTGAAAAACTCGAAATCTGTCAAAAAACGTGATTTGACCGTCCAAAAACGTCAAGAAGCCACAGATGTTACTTGTGAACATGAAGAACACCACAAACACCCTAATGTCTCTGATACCACTTCTAAGGTCTGCTCTCTACGGATCTTATCTTGACGTGACACCTTCCAACGAGTGCGGAATCCTCGTTAGTGGCTTGACGGATAGACCACGCACACCGAAACACGGAGACTAACACCGTGATAGACGAACAACGGATCGTCCCGAAACAATGATTCTCTGCAAACGAAACTCTCTGATTGCTAGCAAGTTCGAGATCGCCTTTTGCTAAAATCTCTGAGAAAATCTACAAAAGTCTTTCTTCACCCGCATGGTCTTTTTGCTCTCAAGTTCGACAGAACCTCTGAGTCGTCAAAGATCCCTAATTTTTCAAAATGAAAAGTTCAATATATAGACGACAAGTTCGAGAAGACGCTCCTCTCGAACTTGTCTTTGAACTTCTTCCTTTGAACTTGTCTTCGAACTTGTTCCTTTGAACTTTTCTTCGAACTTGTTCCTTTGAACTTGTTCTTCGAACTTGTCGCTTTGAACTTATTCTAGAACTTGTCTTTGAACTTATTTCTAGAACTTATTCTAGAACTTGATATGATAGTCTAGAACTTACCATGCAAATGTAAACATCATACACAATCATGTGTGTGTTACTGTTCTTCACAACTCGAAACCCAGAATTTATGGAATCTTACATGTATGGTTAAATGTTCAAAGTGATTCTATGAGTTTGTGTGACATGTTGAACTAATCATGGATTTCAAATTTCAAGTCACATGGTGCTATAAACATGTTTTAATTCGACTGTTTTTGACTGGTTTTTTCAGTTTTCAGTTTACTATAAAAGTGAATTAGTGTTCATTTTTGTTGTTTTTAGCTCATGTTCAGTAAAGAGTTTGTGTTTAGTTTAGTTTTTCGAGCCTAGAAATGTGAATTATTCTGGAGTGAAGTGTCTTTATGTGTTTTTCGATAATTTCATTGTGTAAAGGACTTAGTGTTTTGTTTAGTGTTAAAACTCGAATGAAGCTTTACCCGAGTTTTACTATGTGTTCTTTGAATTTTATCCTTTAATATTCGAGTTTCATTTAGTATTTCCCGAATTTTATTAAGAATTATTTGAGTTTAACTTAGTTATTTTCGAATTTTACATAAGTTGATTCGAAATTGATATTGCTTTTTTCGAATTTTACAAAGTCCTATTCAAATTTGATGACATTGACTTCAAGTTTCAATACTTCTCCTTCGAGTTTCAAGATTAAGTACTCGAATTCTTGGCTTTATGATCTGAAATGTATCATCTTCCATTCGAATTTTACACAGACATATTCGATTTGAGAATGAATCATTCAAAATTCATCAAATATCATTCGAATTTGATCATAAGTCATTCGAGTTTGATCCTTCATGATTCGAGATTCATCATTCATCATTCGAGATTCATTTCAAAATATTTTCTAATTGTAAGAATTTCATTTTTCAAAGAAATTCACATATCACAAGTTAAATTTTTAAAATCTGACTCTCACTAACATTGGTCCCCAAATGGTTGACTTTGGAGTCCTCACATTAATATTTTATTATTATTGTCTGTAATCCTGATGATGTAAACAATGTGACACATACTTTCTAAAATCTTGTAAAATGTTATTCTTCTTTATCTGTAGGAATCATTTGTATTTACATGATGTGACTAACATGTTTGTTATTTTTACAGGTTACACATGGCTTCCCATGCAGCCACCAATAATTCCAACTCCTCGAATTCCAATCCTCATCAAATCAGACCATTGTTTCTAAACCAGTTATATCTACATCCATCGTTGGTCCAAGACCCTCAACCCTAATTCCAGGAACCCTTCTACTAAAACCTAAACACTTTCTGCTCTTGTCTGATAACAATCACAGACTTGACCCTTCGGTAATCAATAGTCAGTGACCAAGTGATTGTGGAAATTCTGAAAGGGCGCCCACTAGGATATCTGTTGCAACATAAACCCACTATTCCGTTGATAAATTTGCACCAGTTCTGGAATAAAATCAAGTTCATCCCGATGCAGGTGACCATCACTTCAAGGTCACCATTGACCAATTCAAGGCTTAGATCGCTTTAGCCAGACTTTGTCATAACCTTTTCCTTCCAAGGAAAATAGACAGGACTAACTTTCCTGATCTTGCAGACTATGAAGATTTTGTTTCAGATGACCAAATGTGCAGAGACATTATCAGTTTGGAGTACACCAAAACACTACCGAAGAGCACCTTATTTCAGACAAATGGATTTAATGGAGAATGGAATACCCTATTCTGCATCTTAAATAGGTGTATGACCTCCAAACATACCGGAGTGGATCGTGGGAGTATTCATGCCTTGAGGATATTTCACGGTGTGTCTTTTAACAAACATCACGACTTTGCCCAACGTATTTGGGAAGATTTGAAGGAAATGGTGCTGGCCAAGACCACTAATAGAGCAAGAAGATTTGTTTCTCTGCAACGGTTTCCCCAAATTCATATTCGAGGAATCTTGCGCACCAATGACAAAATAGTAAAGAGAGAACATTCTCAGAAATGCCCAGATCATGTGATGTTGAGCCTCTACAGCAACAGGGATGATCCAAATGTCAATATTTTGCCAATCCCAGAATCAATCTTGAGATATGATAATGAGAGGACATAGAGTGTTAGATTGAATAGAATAGATCATGCTCCCGTGGAGCCTCAAGAAACGAGGTCTCCTACCCACGAAGCTACAGGTGAGGAGGTTAAGCAGCAAGGGGTTTTTGAACAGGGCCCAATTAAGCTGAAGGACTAGGAGACTGTGAGGGGTGGTGTGGAAGGAGAGGATTCTGAGCATACATTGTCTGACATTCTAAAAAGAGGGAAAACAGATGATCATGATGATGATGGTGATGATAAGACTGGGGCCGGAGCTGAAATATATCATTCTGTGCGCTTAACTGAACAGAGGGATGATGTAATGGCCATTTAGAGTGCGAGGGAGATCCAAACCCCAAAGAGCTGGGAAACCACACATGCTATCAACTCTCCTTTGAGAGTTGATATTGAATCAACCAGAATCCCACTGGTGCTTATACACCCTCCCAGCCACTCATCATCTTCTCAACAAGAAGATGTTTCAATTCTTCTGTTAGTCCCAAATAATCAAGCATAAACGATAAGAACGAACAAGATGAAACAATAGCCGAATGATTAGATTAACCTTCAAAGATGATCAATGATGAACAAAGGTTTTTCTCTAGATAGCAAGACGGCTACACACTTTTTCACCTTGAGCTAACTTGAGTTACACATGCAAAACCCTACACTAGGCTAATTAAGCTAAATCCTAAAAGGCCAAGCCCATGGACTCAACTAATTAAGCCCTTACAAAATATGAACACCAATATTAATTCATTACATAATAAACCCTAGACTTGATTACAATAAAATAAGACTAGCAATCTCCCCGTTTGTGATCAATTCTGGATCCTTCAAGATAAGCTTTATCTTCTGATGAACAATCTTCCATTTTGAAGATCTTTACTTTAGACTTGGGCAGCTTCCAGGTTCATCTTTAAGCTTTCACTTGAAACACTTGAAGCTTTGAAATGAAGCTCTTGAAGATTTTATCTGATCTCTCTCTCCCCATAGATTTTTCAACTGAACATGGAATCCTTCAGATTAGCTTTGCTCCCCCAGAATATCTTCCATCATCTCCTTAAACTTTTATGCTTCTAGTAATCTCCCACTCATGATGATTAAGAAAATCTTGATTATCATGTAGACCTTTCAGGTATCCTTGGCAAGTAGCTTACTCCCACTCAAAATGTGTATACATGCTCTTTATCATCACAAATGTCATTTGGCTTTGCAACCTGTGACATTATAACCAAGTTAGAGGGGAAAAATAACAACCATACCACTTAGGTTTCCTATTGACAAAATTGTTAAAAAAAAACTATGTGACTTACATTCAGCGCTAAATTGATGTTAACACTGGTAAGATTTCCAACTAATCATCATGAATTACTTAGAGTAAGCACCACTATAGTTTGTCACACCCCGTTACCCCGGTTAGCAACGAAGCGTGACGTCGTGGAAGCGTAACCATAATCATAATGAACGACCACTATATGGATGTTTTCAAAAATACATCGGTATAACTTTTAAAAGATATAAATGTTTTACATAACCCGAAAATGATAAAACGTAGTTCGCAAGATACAGATATTTAAATACATAATTAAATTATCCAAAATAATGCAAGTAAATCTCTGACGGTTTGAAACTGAGTGAGACTCCTTAAGTGCGGAAGCTTGAAAATACTACCGATGTGATGGACTTGCCTTAATTCCCTGAAAATACACGCTAAAATACGTCAACAAAAATTGTTGGTGAGCTCATAGGTTTACACGTAAATCTGACTTGTATGGACAACAATAATAGAGCTTGAATTTATAAAATCATAAATTCCATGTTATGTATTACATATAAACCATCATGCAACCGAAGCTTCATTTAAAATGAGTTTGCCCTGTGCAGTATTCCCATACGTAATACCGTGTGTTAAATATATATGCACTCGCTGTTAGCCAACCCGAACTAACCCGAATGGGGGACATGACTCCCGATAGATCTATCCACAATATATCCGCGCTTACAAATAAATGCAATTAACGGTTCATGATATAAGGGCTGATGGAACCACATGTGAATACATAATAGAAATGAAGATATTTTCGTGTCCATATAAAAAAAAGAAGCATGTATTTCATCCCCAAAACATAACAGTGTGAAAATAGGGGCTATGAGAACTCACCGAGTTTGCGATGGCAAAACGAGCGTAAAAAGTTTTTTAGCGTAAATGGATGGATGATGCGTCGAGTGAGTTTAATCGAGCCCTAAATGATAATAGGGACTTAATATCTCTAATATATGATAATATATATATTTATGTATTTTAATGTCTTAAATCACCCAACATTACAAGTTTATGAATAAAAACCGCTTAAAACGTCAAGTTTATATATATATAATTTTCCAGTTCGGAGGTTTTTCGGCCTACTTTGAGGCTAGTTTTGACCAAGCTCCAAAATGTTTTAGGCTTTGGTTTTCTAGGACATTAAACTACTATATACAAAGGATTTTTAGAATCAAGAACGGCCATTTTTCGAGATGTTTAGGTTGGTGAAAAAGCTCGTTAAAAACCCTATTTTGGCCATTTTTGAGCTGTAAAACTTTCGGTTTCCCAAATAATTTCTGGAGGTCTTAAACTCCAAAATAAATTATGAAAACTTCCAGATCTATAGTTAAGACACAGATCTAACTTTTGAGACAAGAATCAACTCATTTCGTTGAGTTATGAATTAGTTACGATTTTTCAAAGTCGATATAAATTTTCTACCGAAAATCCGCAGTTTATATACTTGAAATAACTTATGATTCTTGTTGTTTATTCTAAGACTACTTGTATAAAAGTTATAAAAGTTATAAAACACATATATATCACATGTTTTCATAATATTAACACTTTTATAATGTGTTCATATATTCATAAACACATTTAAAGAAACAACTTAAAAATAAAAACTAGAAACTTATAAACGTGAGTTTTTATGAAACTTGTTGTTGTTGGTGATTATATATATATTATGGAAGACTTATTATATAAACATAAATGTAAGATGAAATAAGTTTGTATTTACTTACTTTGATGTGTTTGGAGAATGAAAATGAGTAGGAGACTTGATCTTGAAAGAGTTGCACAAGGAACACTTTGAAATATTTCAAGAACACCAAAATTGAAATTCTTGTTTTTGCACAAGGCCTTGATGGCCGATTTTTTTGAGAGTGAAGAGAGAGTTTAGACTTTGAAGGTGTGAAGAAAATGAGAGGGTTTGGGTCTCTATTTATAGAGAAAATCGAAGTCTTGCAAATGGAGGTGGAGTGTGATAATGGGTGAAATGAAAGGGTGAGGGGTGTGAAAGATTTGATTATGAAAGGTTATGGAGTTGGGAAATAAAAATTGAAATCAAATATTGGGTAGTACTACCCTATGGCCGGCCACCTATAGATATTTCTATGTATTTTTTTTGTATAAATGTATTTAGAATGTATTCTTGTATTTCCATTTCTTTATAAATTCATAAATATTTTTGGATGCATTGTTTTAATGAATTGTTTTAGTCTTGCATAATTAATGTTAAGTAATTGTATTAGTGTATGATTAGTGTCATTAATCATAATTTAATTATGTACTTAGTTGAATTAATCCCTCTAATCGTAAATCGATCGAATTAATTGATTTCTCGATTCATCGCACCGACGAATTTGATTCTAATTGAGTTGAGTTTTCTAATAAACCTTGTTAATCACTTGATTAATTTCTAATGACCACTGATTAGGTTATAATTGACTATTAAATACAGATTAGGTCATTGTTGCTAACCTGGTTTAGTGCCGGATGTTACAGTCTCCCCCTGTTAAGGGAATTTCGTCCCGAAATTAGCTCGTGTTCTCCACTTCTTGAGTATTTGAGAACAGATGAGGGTATTTTTCTCGGAATTGATCTTCGCGTTCCCACGTAAACTCAGGACCTCGCTTAGAGTTCCATCTGACTTTTATTATCGGGATCCGGCTGTGCTTTAGTTTCTTGACTTCTCGGTCCATTATTTCTACAGGTTGCTCAATGAAGTTCAACTTATCGTCTAACTCCAGCTCGTCCATGGGTATAACGAGTGATTCATCAGCCAGACAGTTCTTAAGATTGGACACGTGGAAGGTATTATGAACGTTGCTAAGCTCTGGGGGCAGATCGAGTCGGTAAGCTACTGGGCCAATTCTATTGGTGATCTTGAATGGTCCGATATAACGAGGATTGAGTTTTCCCCGTTTCCCGAAACGGATTACGCCCTTCCAAGGCGAGATTTTCAACATTACTTGATCTCCCTCTTGAAAATCCAAGTCCTTCCGTCGAACATCAGCATAGCTTTTCTGTCGATCCCGCGCGATCTTTAATCGGTTTCGAATCTGGGCTATCTTTTCTTAAGTCTCTTGGATGATCTCAGGTCCAGTAATCTGACTATCTCCTACTTCACCCCAACAAAGTGGTAATCGACACTTTCGCCCGTAGAGTGCCTCGAATGGAGCAGTCTTAATACTTGAGTGATAGCTGTTGTTATCGGAAAACTCCACTAATGGCAGGTGCCTGTCCCAACTTTTACCAAAGTCGATAACACATGCCCTTAGCATGTCTTCCAACGCTTGAATCGTCCTTTCACTCTGACCATCCGTTTGTGGGTGGTAGGCTGTGCTCATATCTAGACGTGTACCCAATGCCTCTTGCAACGATTGCCAAAATCTTGATGTGAACCGGCTGTCCCTGTCTGATATAATTGATACTGGCACTCCATGCCTTGAGACGACTTTTTTAAGATAGATTCGTGTTAACTTATCCATCTTATCAGTTTCCTTGATTGGCAGGAAGTGCGCGGTTTTGGTAAGTCGATCCACAATCCCCCAAATGGTGTCATAACCTCCAGAAGTCTTCGGCAACTTGGTGATGAAATCCATGGTGATGTTTTCCCACTTCCACTAGGGTATTTCTGGTTGAACTAGCAATCCTTATGGTTTCTGGTGCTCAGCCTTAACCTTCAAACATGTTAAGCACTTGCTGACATAGGTAGCAATGTCAGCCTTCATGTTTGGCCACCAGTACATTCCCTTCAAGTCGTGGTACATCTTATCTGACCCTGGATGAATAGCATATCTTGTTTTATGCCTTTCATCCATGATCAGCTTCCTTACTCCTCCAAATTTTGGTAGCCAAATTCTGTCCATGAAGTACCGACATCCATCTGACTTGATTTCAAACTGCTTATCCATACCTCTCAAGGCTTCATCCAGTAGATTACCCTCCTTGACTGCTTCTTCTTGTGCCTTGCGGACTTGAGAGTTTAGGTTTTACTGTATAGTCATGACCAAAGCTCGGACTCTCAATGGCTTAACCCGTTCCTTTCGGCTCTGAACATCAGCTACGACATTCGCCTTCCCCGGATGATAACGAATTTCGCAGTGATAATCGCTAAGCAGTTCAACCCAACGACGTTGCCTCATATTTAACTCTTTCTGATTCAGGATATGCTGAAGGCTTTTATGGTCTGTGAACACCGTGCACTTGGTTCCGTACAGGTAGTGCCTCCATACTTTGAGAGCAAACACCACTGCTCCAAGCTCCAAGTCATGTGTCGTATAGTTCACCTCGTGAATTTTGAGCTGCCGTGATGCGTAAGCAATCACTTTATCCCTTTGCATGAGCACACAACCTAATCCATTCTGTGAGGCATCACAGTAGACCACAAAATTTTTAGTTCCTTCAGGTAAGGACAGAATTGGTGCACTACATAATCTTTGCTTTAACTGTTGAAACGCCTTTTCCTGCTCTTCACCCCAGATATATTTTACATCCTTCCGGGTCAACTCTATTAGGGAACCTGCTATCTTTGAGAAGTTTTCAATAAATCTCCTATAATAACCGGCAAGTCCTAGAAATTGGCGAGTGTTGGTACACCTTGTGTGACGATAGCAGTCTATGTGATCCTACATTGTGATCTTAGCAAGTGTTTGTTATATATGTTTATATATGGTTGATATTTATTATTGTTTGTATGTTTGAACTTGATGTAACGTATTACAAGAAGTTCAAACATATAGTTCAAAGATAAAAACAATCATATGGTAATAGCATAAGTTTCAACACTTAGTTGTTTATATGTGAAGGTAAATTCGAAATTATCTAAGGCTAGGATTCGAATCTAGTTAGATTCGAATGAGCCTCTTGATAGATTCGAATGTATCCGCGTAGGCAGATTCGAGAGTGTCAATGTGGACAAACTCGAATGGGCCTTGGGCCGGATTCGAGTTTGGCCCATAACAGACTCGAATCAGCCTCTATAATTAGGGATAGACTCGATTAATTATTAGACTTTTTGCAGAATTCGTCAGGGATTAAGCATTAAGCGATCTCGAGTTTATCATCAGTGTTAGTGCCGTTTCGGAGAGAATCAGTTCGTAGGATCGTTCGTGTGTCGTTCGTTCAGCCTCTGATAGTCTCCGTGTTTCGTGTGTGAGAGTTGTTTCCGTCTACCCGTTAACGAGGATTCCGCACTCGTTGACGGTTCCGCGTCTAGATAGATCTCGTAGTGGTAGACCTTACAGGTGGTATCAGAGACTACGGAGTGTTCTCGGTGTTCTTCGTGTTCATCTAGATACATTCTAGGTTTCTTGACGCTAGTTGGACGGTTTTTCCCCAAAATCGTGTTTTTGAGCTTAGCAAATTCTTATTCGGGAAATACTTTGTTATTTTTCACGTTTTTGATCGAAATCAATATTTTTCTTTGTAAAAATATTGATTTAATCTGCAAAACGTAAAGAATTCGAAGTGTTAGCCGTTTTTCGAGTTTGCGGCGCTCGAATCTATTAGGGGTAATTAGGGTTACACTTAGTCTCGAGTCTAACCAAAATCCGCTCCTTTCGAGTCTGATTCAGAGGGTTTCGATTCTATTTCGAGTTTGTGCTACATTCGAATAGGGTCTCGAGTCTAATTTCGAGTTTAATTCGAGTTTAGTTTAGTTTCGAATAGGGTTTCGAATCTGCTGTAATTTCGAGTTTGTCTGACCTTCGAATCTGAGGACTTTTCGAATCTGACATGATTTCAAGTTTAACTGAATTATAACACTTAATCGAATTTAATCCCAAATAAATTGGAATCTGATTACATTCGAATCTACCTAGATTCGAACGAATTAATTCACATTAGTTTCGAATTAAATTAATTAAGGTCAATTCAATTACTTTCGAAAAGATGTCAAATCTTCAAAAATTCCTGGAAATGGACCACGAGGTCGGGAAGGCAAACGCTCCGCCTAAGCTAATGAAAATCGAAGATTATTACTGGTGGAAAGATCGGTTTACCGATTTCGTGCGTTTTAATGACATGCGCATGTGGGTATGTATCGACGAAGGATATATTCCACCAGTTTCAGAAGTTGAAGGCCGTCAGAAAGTCTTATCATACCAAATGATGAAGGAGGATGATAAGAAATTGTATGAAGCCGAAAACAAAGCTTTCTCAATAATCCGAATGGCTTTGCCTCAGGATATACTGCACACATTTAGGACTCAAAAGACGTCAAAGGAACTTTGGGAGTCTCTAGAAAAGAGGTGTGAGGGTAATCCTTGGGTTCCTAGAAAGCGTACAGAGCTGTTGAAACAACAGTTTGCAATTTTCAAGGCGTGAAAGGATGAACAGCTGGATGATATCATCACCCGGTTCTATCACCTATTGACGGAACTTGAAAGTCACGGGATTGAGTATACTTACACCGACAAGAACAACAAGCTTCTTGATGCCTTACCAGCCAAATGGGCTATGTATGTGGCAATGATCAAGGTGAACGAGGACAAGTATTATACTCAATCTCTGGATGATATTGCGGGAACGTTGCGGGCATATCACTTCGAGCTACTGAAGGCCGAAACTGATTACGAACAAGTCCAGAATCCAGCAATGTAGTTTGGAAAGACAACAAAACCTTCAGCGACAGCCGACCTGAAGACTGCTACAACGTTTTTCACCGGAGAAACGTCGTCACCAGCAGAGACTGATGACACATTGAATCGCGCGTTCTTAGGATTAGGAAGATTGGAAGAACCGCAGCCTCAAGTACAACAGGCATCGACATCTCAGAGCTATTCGAAGATGCCCATGAGCGCAAAATCAGCGGAAGAACATTTGAATCTGCTTGCTTCTTTTGTGGCCGCGTACGGGAATTGTGTTCAGGGGAAGATTAACGATCCTGCTCTCTGGGATGAAGACTACGATCAGGTCGACCCTGATGATCTTGAGGAAATGGATCTTAAATGGCAACTGGCCATGGTAACCCAAAGGGTTAAGAGATTCATTAAAAGAACTGGGAGGAATCTGACAATGAACAACAAGGGGATTGGATTTGATAAGTCCAAGGTAAAGTGCTACAACTGTCAAGGTCTGGGACACTTCGCCAGAGAATGTCAGAGGCCGAAAGTAAAAACGTATCAAGGGCAGAATCAGCATCAGGGACAGTATCAGAATCAGTCTCAACAACGATACCTTCTGAGTTCATCTGCCGGTCAAGCCAACCTAGCGGGTCTACTATCCAATGTCACTTCAGACAGACAGCTAGATGGTACGTATGACTGGAGCTCACATCCAGAATCAAATGCTCGAGCTTTTATGGCAGAAGTCACGGAAACTGGGTGTGATGGGGAAGAGCAGACCACAAGGGACAGCAGTCCGATGTGGGTGGAGAAGGCGAATGATCAGACAGTTCTGGAGTTTGCTGCTCAGATGGCCAACGTGGAATCTGATAACTCAAAGGTTAGTCTGACTTACTCTCTTTTTCGTGAATTATGTGCGTTGTGTGTTAATTCTAACGATAGGTTAAATCTAGTCTTAGAATCACATAAAACCATAACTGCTCAAAATGAGAATTTAAAAATTGAAAACGCTAGCCTAAACGATATCAAGCAAGATGTTAAAGAAAAGCTTAAGGCTGATGCTCAAGACGTAATAGTTCTAAAAGACAAACTGAGTGAGCAGTGTGTTAGGATAGAGCTAATGTATGAGCACGTAGAAGCCTTGACCAAAAGTCTTAAGGACAAAGACATAGAGCTAGCTGAAACAAAGGTAAAGGTAGCCGAGGCAAATAGCAAGTTGGAAAAGTTTAGGAATTCAAGCCTAAACCTAGGGAAAGTTTTAGACGCCCAACGACAGTCTAAAAAGCCAGTAGGTCTAGGATTTCACGAAATTCCTCCACCTTTCAATGCAAACTATGTGCCTCAGCCTCAGGAGAAAACTGACAAATCAGTAGATTTAGAGGACACACCTGAACCTAAGTCTGAGCCTGTAGTCGAAAATACACCTAAGGTGGCTGACACAACCGTCAAGGTTAAGAAAGTCAAATTTGTGACTTCCTCCAGTGAAACACCTGCAGGAAAACAGAAAATTGATTGGGCTGATCAGGACGATGAGCCAGTCGCCATAGATGTACAAAAGGAACTAGACACTAGTGAGACACCTAAGTCTAAGGGAACACACAAAAAGTCCATAGATAATATGTCTTGCTTCAGATGTCACGAGAAGGGGCATGTTGCTTCTCACTGTCCGCTTAGGAAAACCGATGTTACACCTAAGACAGTGAACCCAACACCTGTTAAGCCCTCAACCAGTGTGGCGAGCACCAGTAGTTCTCAAAGTACCGAGAAAACTGTGCAGGCCGCACCTAAACAAGTTGTGAAAAACACACCGGTAAAGGTTGGACCAAAGGAAGTGATTAGGACAAATTCACCGAATCGTGTCATTAATCAATCTAGGTCAGCACCACAACAAGTCTATAGGAGCACAACACCTAGCAGGGCACACACTCCAGTTAGGTCTCATACTCCAGTTAGACATTACGCACCGGTAAAAGCTCAGGGATCACAGTCCGAAATGCAATATAATAAGAATTATTCTAGAGCTCCACAACAAATGCCTACTCCAAGGCAAAGAGTGAACTTAAATCACTCGGCACCACAACAAACTCCAGTTCAAAGGCCCAAGTCACCTGAAAGGCGAGATGGGTATTTGAAAGAGTTCAAGTATGTGGACGAGAATGGTATAACCAAGTCAGTTATGGCTTGGGTTCCCCGTGATAACTAACCTATTTTCTTTCATGTGCAGGAGATTACCACAGGTCCAAACAACAAGTGGTTCGTCGCCATAGGATGCTCCAGGCACATGACAAGGGAAAGAGGTCTACTTACAGACTTCAAGGGTGGGAATCGGGGATTCGTATCATTCGCGGGTAACAAGGGTGGAAATATCACGGGTACCGGAGTGGTCACTAATGGGACGATAAAGTTGGACCAAGTTTATCACGTTGATAAACTGGTTCACAATCTCATTAGTGTATCTCAAATCTGTGATAAGAAGAACTCAGTGTTATTTACTGACACTGAGGCGTTAGTGCTAAAGCCGGGATTCAAGATTCCTGAAGAATGGGTATTGATGCGGGCACCAAGGAAGAATGACTTGTACATGCTGGATATGAACAAGTCGGAGACTTCGATGGGGCCAATTTGTTTACTATCCAAAGCTTCGGAGACAGAATCCGTACTGTGGCACAGACGCATGGCTCACTTGCACCTAAGAAAGATGAACTACATAACAAAGAATGGACTGGTGCAAGGTGTGCCTATGAAGAGCTTTCAGTTCGAGGACAAGTGTCTACCGTGCATGAAGGGCAAGCAACATAAGAAGACACACAAGTCCAAAACGCAGAATTCCATAACCTCAACATTCGATTTGTTGCATATGGACCTTTTCGGCCCAATCAACAAAAGGAGTATCGGAGGTAGTTGGTACTGTTTGGTTATCACTGACGATTACTCATGTTTTTCTTGGGTTTTCTTTTTAGGTACAAAGGACGAGACGGCTTCCAAGCTCATCGGGTTCTTAGACCAAGTGGAGAATTCCTACGGAACAAGGGTTAAAAGGATTCGTAGTGATAATGGAACTGAGTTCAAAAACACTGTAATTGGTGTATATTGCCTATCAAAGGGCATAGTGCATCAATTCAGTGCACCATATGAGCCTCAACAAAATGGGGTGGCCGAACGTAAAAACAGGACACTAATTGAGGCAGCTAGGACTTTGTTGTCGGATTCAAAGCTTCCTACCATGTTTTGGGGGGAGGCAGTGAATACCGCATGTCACATTTTAAACAGGGTCCTAACTGTCAAATCTTTAAACAAAACCTGTTATGAAATTTTGAATAAACGGCCACCTAATTTAACTGGCTTCGAACCGTTTGGGGTACCATGCACTTTATTGCGTACAAAACATCAACCGAAGTTTGGTGAAAAGGCTGACGAAGGATACTTCCTAGGTTATGTGCCGAACTCACCAAACAAACGGGTTTTTAACAAAACAAATGGTACTGTGGAGATTGTGTATAATATTGAAGTCACAAGTTATACACATGAACCCCAAACTGGTCCGAAATGGATATTTGAC
>JAANYP010004453.1:127094-182094 GCA_020465985.1 Centrapalus pauciflorus
TTCGCAGTTTAGGAAACTAGAAGTGTGGGAGTTAGTTCCATTACCTCGAGGGGAAATTGCCATAGGAACAAAATGGGTTTTTAAGTGCAAAAGAGACGATCGGGGTATAGTCACACGCAACAAGGCTAGGCTAGTTGTAAAGGGTTTCAACCAAGAGGAGGGAATCGATTACAACGAGGTACTTGCACCAGTAGCAAGGCTGGAAGCCATTAGGTTGTTTCTAGATTTTGCCTCCTTCAAGGGCTTTAAGGTATATCAATTAGATGTTAAGAGTGCTTTCCTATATGGGAAAGTGAAGGAGTTGGTGTATGTAGAACAACCGCCCGGATTTACAGATCCAAAATATCCTGATAGAGTATATCGTTTAGATAAGGCTCTATATGGATTGCATCAGGCACCAAGGGCGTGGTATGAGACTCTATCCAACCATCTGTTAGAGAACGGTTTTGAAAGGGGTAGGATAGATAGTACTCTGTTTGTTAAAAGGAAGGGAGAACACTTTATCTTGGTACAAGTGTACGTCGATAATATCATCTTTGGATCATCAGACGAACAGATGTGCAAAGATTTCGAGAAGGTGATGAAGTCTAAGTTCGAGATGAGTGCTATGGGAGAGTTAAATTTCTTTTTGGGGTTACAAGTTGACCAGAAGAAGGAAGGGATGTTTATCCATCAGACGAAGTATGTCTATGACATATTGGAGCGTTTCGGGATGGAAGGAACCAAGTTGACTGCTCATTTCAGCACGCCGATTCAAGTCAATCATAATCTCGGACCGGGTACGGAAAGTGATACCGATGTGGATCCGACTTTATATCGGGCCATGATTGGATCACTTATGTATTTAACTGCTTCAAGACCTGACATTATGTTTGCTGTGTGTATTTGTGCTAGGTTTCAAGCGAATCCGAAGGAGATGCATATGAAAGCTGTGAAGCGGATTCTACGATACCTCAAGTCGAAACCGAAGCTGGGACTTTGGTATCACGCGGAGGGAGATCTAGAGTTGGAGGCGTTCACGGATTCTGACTACGGAGGATGCAGCTTGATGCGCAAATCAACAACTGGAGGTTGCCAGTTCCTAGGAGGGAGATTGGTATCCTGGCAATGCAAGAAACAAACGTCGGTAGCCGTGTCAACGTGCGAGGCCGAGTATGTTGCTGCTGGTAGTTGCTGCTCACAGGTTCTGTGGATACAACAACAATTGCCGGATTACGGTTTGGCTTACACTCAAACTCCAATTAGGATAGATAATCAATCTACAATTGCTATAACGAATAATCCAGTTAAACACAACAAAACAAAGCACATAGACATTAGGCATCATTTTATTCGTGATTGTGCTGAAAAGAATTTAATCAAATTGGTAAAAGTGGCAACAGAAGATAATAATGCAGATTTATTTACCAAAGCATTTGATAAGTCACGGTTTGAGTATTTAATTCAACTGAATGGAATGCGCAACCCAGAGTAATTTGACCTTAGTAGTAGTAGTTTATTTTCTTTTATAGTCGTAGTATTTCTTTCTTTATAGTAGTCTGCTAATTTAGAAAAGTTTCTATTTTTAGTAAGTTTCTATTTTTTAGTAAGTTAGTAGGTTATCTTATTTTATTGCTATTTCTTATGAAAAACAAAAGAAAAAAGAGAGAAAATAATAAAAATACAAAAAAAGAGAATATCGTAAAATGAGTTAAGTCTTAGATGTATAGGTTCAAAGTGACGAAAATTAGCACAGTCGTTACAAACTCTAAGTGTTTAGGCTTTCACACATAATGCAACTAAATTCTAAGTGTTATACTTTATTTAGTTTGATGTGTTGGTAGGCATAATACATATAGGGAATCTCAAGGCTAATAAAATATTCTAGAAAAAGTCAAGCGTGTCACTAACTTAGATGTATGACCAATCGGTCTTAATTTTTATGTACAAGACATACAAACTTTGAGTCTAAATGAGGTATGCAAACTTTCTGGGGATGTATGGCAACATCAAATACATCTTAAAATGAAAAGAATAGAAAAATCATACAAAATTAAGAGTCGAAAACATGTAACTTTGTTGTACGTAAGTACAGACCTGTTGCCTCTGTTTAGATTCGGGTTGGCAAGATATGTCGCTTTGTTGTACGTCAGTACAGACCTGTCACCGCTGTCTTGCTAACTTTAAAAATAAACCTTAAGTCAAACCAAGACACTTTGTTGTATGAAAATATAGACCTGTGTCTGATGTTTGTCTTTTAAAGAAAGTTTGCAAATACCACCAAGTTAGAATCTTTGTCTGTGTGCCTTGATCATAAAAGTATGTCTATGTCTGAGTCACGTAAGATAATTTCATGATAAATAAAAATGCCAAGGGATATTCCGAAATGTAGAATGTTTAAAAGGGAAAAATACCAACAATCGGCTAAATGGGTATGTCATGACAAACAATCAAAGGAATCAAAAATTCCTTAGTGTGAAAGTTTAAGTACTGAAAGTGAGTATCAGACATCGCTATCTGATTGAACCTTTCTTAGACTATACTCATAAAAAATATTTAGCATAGGTTGTTAGTTTTAATAAGTTTAGCGTAAGTCTTAGTTAAATTTTTAGTCAAGTTTAAAATTTTTTATTTTTTACTTATTTTACCTTATTTTATTTTACTTTAATTTTTACTTAGGTAAAAGGTCAAAAATTACTGAGGGTGCATTCAAAGTTGGATAAAATAAACACTGCGTGAAAAATCATGTGCTTAGGGTAAAAGAGTTGGCATAGTTTATCTTGTTACACAATACCGTTGAAAAGGTTGAAAAAGTTGAAGTTATTTCAAAATTTTCGAAATTTTTCTAAGTGTTGATGTTATTCGAGTTTAGGACAGACTCGAAACAGGGTTTTCGAATCTGTCAGTAGATTCGAGTCTGGCCATAGATTCGAAGGTTGGTGGTATAAATAGGTTAACAGTAGAGTCATTAACTTCTTACTGTTTTCGAATCTACATCCTCGAATCTATTCAGGCGATCTCGAATCTATTACTCGAATCTATCGTTTTTCACATAAACGACAATTTGTCGAGTGTCTTACTTGGTGTTTCGACTCTACTAATACTTCTAGGTATAATCAACCGGATTGTACAAGATTTGAGTAGTTTTATACATCATTTAGGTCAAAATCACCAATTTTGTAAGGTTTGTTGATTGAAATCGGGTTTTTACAAAATTACCAAGTTAGGACCAATAAACAGTTAAATTAAATGCATAAATCAATGATTAGAACCTAGTTGAACTAATGTATGTGATTTACTAAGTTCAAAATGGTTAAAATCTTGGGTTTGGTTCAAGTCTTGGCCGACGGGGATTCGAATCTGTTCATGGACTTTCTCGAGTCTACTGACAGACTCGAGAAGACCATGACATTCGATTCTGTCATCAAACTCGAAAGGGGGACTTATTCGAATTTGTTATATTCGAATCTGTCTTTTATTTGCATTATTTAATTTAAATTTTATTAAACTTGTAGAAATTTAATTGTGTTGGATTTTGTACTGAAACAAGTTCAAAATAAAACAGATTTGAATTTAAACAAGTTTATTGATTTTTAATGAATCTAAGAGTTTGTTTATTGTGCAGAAATGGCTGTACGAGCTTTTGTGCCGAAGCACAATATGGTCCTTCATCCTGATCATCATATCCCTGAGGCGCAGGGATTCAGACAAATGTTGGATTTCCTAGTCGAATCTAGGATTGGTTTTGCTTTGTCCCATAATGTTCAGCTTGTTCTACCATATATTCGTCAATTTTATGATCATCTTCAGGTAGACTGCTCGGTCACCCCGACAGTGCTAAGAACTCGAATAGCTGGACAACCGTTAGTGTTTTCCGCGGATATGCTGCGTCAGGTATTGCAGCTGGGTTCACAAGAAGAAGAGGCTGGGCCAATCGAGTTTCCTCTGAATATTAGGCAAGCAGCATTTCAGAGAATGGGTTATAGTCTTGATGTAACAAAGGTTTCTTATATGAAGAGTGGGATAATCGGCCAATGGAGATTTCCGGCACATGTCTTTATGGTCTGCTTTGCACCAAAGAAAGCCGGGTTTGATTATATGGTCTCGAAGATCCAGTCTGGGATTATCGCAATAGTGTATAATCGACCATACAGTTTCTCGGAAATGTTTTTCTCCGAATTTGTTCATCAGATAACCGCTCCAGAAAATCAACAATTCCTGCTATATCCGCGGTTCATCATGATGCTTATAAGGCATTTCTTGCCGAATCTGCCTCAGTCGAATGAGATTCAAAGCGTTGTTGTAATGGATAAGAGAATCTTTGCTGATTGTTCCTCGCACAGAGGAAGATTGGCTGTTCCGGTTGAGCGTCCGTTGTTTGGAGCCATCTTGGATAGGAATTTTGAAGCCCCAGAGATTGCCAACTGGGCAGGGGAAGTTGAAGTTCGAGCCAGGCAGCCTCCACAACAACAACAACAACCACAGCCACCGCGTGCACAAAGGCAAAGACAAAGAACCTCTGCGAGTCAAACTCAGGCGTCTAGGCCTTCTACCAGTCAGCAGCCTAAAATACAAGAAGCAGGGCCTTCAAATGTTCCAAGCGAAGCTGAACAATTGTGCCAAACTCTTAATGAAATCTGGGAGGCAGGTCCTCATGCAAATGAAGATGTAGCTGCAGCGTTAGTGGGTGAATTACTTGAGCCTCCTGAGGGAGAAGAAGATGTGTTGAGAGATGTGGACGAATATGTGCCAGAGCAGACTGGTATTGATGAGTCATCGTCTGCAACCGAATCAGAGGAAATGGAGGAAATTGAAGTAGAAGCTCCAGAATCAGTGTCTACTGAACCTCATGTTCAAATAGGAACATATGGATCAAGGTTGGTAGTTAACGAAGAAGCTTCAAGGAGTCGAGTAATAAGAGAGGCTGATGAATCAGATTTTGAAGAAGAAGAGATTGCTCCTTTAGTGACGAGGCAACGGGCCAAGCGTCATCGATTCATGCAAGGATCATCTTCTGCATCAACAGATCAACCAGAAATTCAGCAAACTCAAAACACTCAACCTCAAGAACCTCAAACCACCTTTCCACCACCACCACCTCAACATGAACCATATATTCCATCACCAATCCTTCCAACTCCGATACAGTCAATTCCATCAACCTCATCATCATATGCCGACAATCAACGATTTCTGCAGCTTAAAGCTCGTGTTGACTTCCAGAATGTCCAAATCTTAAGCCTAACCCAGGCAATCGGTGAAATTCAGACGCATAATGCCAATCTTGACAAAGAGAATGCTGATTTGAAGAAGATTGTGGAACAAGTTCAGGAAGAGAATGTAGAGTTGAAGACGTTTGTCTGCGATCAGGCCGCAGAGATAAGGACGATGCGCTCCCTACTAGAGCAGTTAATGAAAAATTTACAGGCTCAGGGGGAGACGTCATGCCGTGATCAGAATGTACAGAGGCCGAGAGATGGTGATGATGAAGAAAACCAAGGCAATGATCCCAGCCCTAAAAGTCAGAATGAGCCAGTAGATTTTTCTGCTGCTCAGACTGCTCAATCTCAGGGGGAGCCTAGTCTAGCAGAAGGAGAAGTAGGAGAAGCAAGTTTTTTTAAGCCTACAGACTTTGAGATTAGTGAGATGATCGATGCTCTCATGGATCTTGATGATGATCCGATGGATTTAGGTTTTGATTGTGAAGATGAAGAGCTAGAAGAGGGTGAGTTTGTACCAGAGGAGATAGTTGACTGGAAATCAGATGACGAGATATGTGCTGATGACGATGATGAAGCTGATGAGATCGTCGTACAGCAAAATCCGATCACTGATACATACGTGATAGATGGGAATGATATTGTTAACGTAGAAGTAGTGAATGCTGCGTTAAATGTTGAGCCATCAATAGAGGAACCAGCCAGGGAACTAACAAATGAAGAGAAGAGAAAATTGTGGTTCAGAGCTGAAAAGAAGGAGTTAGAGCTTAAAACAAAAATGAGGGTGCCGGGTACAGGGAAGTTGTCTGCACGCATATTAAGCTGGTTCTTTGATCGAGAACTGCAGCTATTCATAATTAAGAGGAAAGACGGGCTCCAGTACCTGAGACGAACACTGAAAGCTTTCAATTCACTGCCAAAGATCGAGATCACAGCGTTAGCATGGAAAGATCTGATTAACATTGGCAATGATCCCTACGCAGCCGTAATTGCAAGAATCATAAGAAAAGAGGGAAGATCAAGGAAGTTTGAGCGACTGAATCCACGAGTTGGAAAAAGAGTAGAAGATCCTTCATGTATTGATCCTCTAACTGGGCGACCTACAATGAGGATCCATTACAAACCAGTAAGATGTCTTAGGAAGGTGCCTCTCAAGCCTATGCCACAGAATGTCTTGAAGAATCTGCATTGGTGGTATGCTGAGACTGAGACTGGAGAAGCGGTCCTGGAGGACTTTGAAGAAAAAGTTATTCTTAGAGTTTACGATCCTCTTCACCTGGTAAACCTTTCTAGAGATGATCTTCATATTTTGCATGCCTGTAAGATTTCTAGTGATGCACATATGGATAGTGAAGCTAGGAAATATGAGAATGTAGTCAAAGTATGTGTTGAAAAAGGCTTGTATGCTGGAAGTAGTTTGAATAAATAATAAACAAAGTTCTTGATCAAATGTGTGAATTATTAGAAGCTATCGTCAAGGGGGAGTCTGTTGGTACACCTTGTGTGACGATAATAGTCTAAGTGATCCTACATTGTGATCTTAGCAAGTGTTTGTTATATATGTTTATATATGGTTGATATTTATTATTGTTTGTATGTTTGAACTTGACGTAACGTATTACAAGAAGTTCAAACATATAGTTCAAAGATAAAAACAATCATAAGGTAATAGCATAAGTTTCAACACTTAGTTGTTTATATGTGAAGGTAAATTCGAAATTATCTAAGGCTAGGATTCGAATCTAGTTAGATTCGAATGAGCCTCTTGATAGATTCGAATGTATCCGCGTAGGCAGATTCGAGAATGTCAATGTGGACAAACTCGAATGGGCCTTGGGCCGGATTCGAGTTTGGCCCATAACAGACTCGAATCAGCGTCTATAATTAGGGATAGACTCGATTAATTATTAGACTTTTTGCAGAATTCGTCAGGGATTAAGCAATAAGTGATCTCGAGTTTATCATCAGTGTTAGTGCCGTTTCGGAGAGAATCAGTTCGTAGGATCGTTCGTGTGGTTCAGCCTCTGATAGTCTCCGTGTTTCGTGTGTGAGAGTTGTTTCCGTCTACCCGTTAACGAGGATTCCGCACTCGTTGACGGTTCCGCGTCTAGATAGATCTCGTCGTGGTAGACCTTACAGCGAATTTCCGTGGGAGTTCTAGGAGTCGCCCAGTTCTTTATGGCCTCGATTTTTGATGGATCAACTTGGATTCCCTGGCTGTTGATCACATGTCCAAGGAATTTAACTTCTCGCAACAATACTTCATATTTTAAAATTTTGGCATATAACGGTTCCTTCTCTAACAACTCTAAGATCAGCTTGAGATGTTGTTCGTGCTCCTCCTTATTTCTGGAATAGATGAGGATATCGTCTATGAACACTATTACAAATTTGTCCAGATACGGTTTACACACTCGATTCATGAGGTCCATGAATACGGCTGGTGCGTTGGTCAAACCGAATGGCATCACCTGGAATTCGTAATGTCCCTAACAAGTTCTGAATGCTGTCTTAGGAATGTCTTCTTCACGAACCTTTACTTGATGATAACCGGATCGCAGATCAATCTTAGAGTAGAAGCTAGATCCCTCTACTTGGTCAAACAGGTCGTCAATTCTGGGAAGGGGGTAGCGGTTCTTTACTGTCAACTTGTTTAGCTCTATGTAGTCTATGCACATTCTGAAGGATCCGTCTTTCTTTTTCACGAACAAGACCGGAGCTCCCCAAGGTGAGGAACTTGGTCGAATGAATCCTTTATCCATCAACTCTTGTAGTTGATTGGATAGCTCTTGCATTTCAGAAGGAGCGAGCCTATATGGGGCTCTTGCGACCGGTGCAGCTCCCAGCACCAAATCGATTTGAAACTCTACTTGCCTAGTTGGCGGAAGCCCAGGCAAATCTTCCGGGAAGACCTTCGGATAGTCGCAAACTACTGGAATATCCTCGAGTCGTTTCTCCTCTGACTCTTTTTCTACGATTTGTACTAATACCGCATGGCAACCTTTTCTAAGGCACTTTAATGTTCTTAGGCCGGATATGACATTTAGCTGACGGTTCTTTCTTTCCCCTTGGACTGTTAGGACCTTTTTCTTGTGAAGTGGTATCCGTACCACTTTCTTACAGCACAAAATCTCGGCATGATTGTGTGACAACCAATCCATGCCAATTACTGCATCAAAACTTCCGAGTTCTATAGGCATCATGTCTATCTTAAAAGGATGATTTGTCAGCTTCAGTGTGCATTCCTTAAAAATACTACTTGTCTCTATTATTTTGCCGTCAGCCAGTTCTATAGTATAAGAGTTGTCTAAGGGAAAAGGAGTGGCTTTCAATTGCTTACTAAACATATCAAATATAAAGCTCCTATCAGCCCCAGTATCAAAGAGTACGTAAGCGTAAATGTCATTTAAAAGAAACGTACCTGATACCACATGGGGATCCTGACGAGCGTCACCTGCTCCTAACACAAAAGCCCTCCCCTGAGCTCCTTCACCATTTTTCAACTTCGGGCACTCATTCTTGAAGTGCCCGGCAGCTCCACATTCATAGCAGCCTCTTTGATTGCCGCCATTGACACCCGGGGTTCCAAATTTACAGTCCATGGCCACATGACCAATACGTTTGCATTTTCCACAAGGGGTTTGGCAGGGACCCTTGTTGTGATGAAAGGTGCATTGGGTGCAGAAAGGCTTGGTACCGGTGTAGCCCTTCCTTGACTCAGCTCCTGCTACATAAGCCTTGATGGTCTCGTGCTTCTTGGATTGCGAGCCTGTATTCCTCCCGGACTTGTCCTCCCACTTCCTCTTGTTTTCCCCAGCCTTGGCTTCATTCCTCCGGGACGCTTGATCCATAAGATTGTTGGCCATTCTGATGGCAACCTGTATGGTGGATGGGTTGGAGGCAGTGACATTTCCTTGAATTTGAGGAGCGAGTCCCCAAATGTAACGCTCGATTTTCTTGTACTCAGGGGTCACCATCTGAGGGCACTATTTTCTCAGTTCGTGGAATCAGTTGGTGTATCCCGCTACATCCGTTCCCTTCATAGCCAAATTCCAAAACTCTGACTCCATTTTCTGTAGCTCATTCCTCGGGCAATAGTCATCGGTCATCATCTTCTTTAACTCGGTCCAGGCGAGTTGGTAAGCTGCATCAATCCCCACAGACTGGGTATACGAGTTCCACCATGTCAAGGCGCTGTCTTGTAGAGTGTGGGTGGCGAACTTTACCTTGTCTCCTTCAATGCATCCGCTAACATGGAAGACAGACTCTAATTTTTCAAACCATGGTACTAATCCAACGGCTCCTTCAGTTCCATAGAAGTATCGGGGCTTGCAGCTCAAAAATCCCTTAATTCCACAACCCTTTGAGTGGGTTTCAGTTCCTCCCGTGGTGCGGCTAGCACCACCCTCTCCGTTAGCTGAACTGTTCCGGTTTGTCTCATAAGTGGCTATAGCAGCAGCCACTCTTTGTGCAACTAGTTCCTCAATTTCGGCAGCGTTCATAACTCGTTTTGGCGGCATTATCTTAAAGTTTAAAGAAAAGAGCATAGTGTAAGAAGTTGAATCTTAAAGATGTAATTTTCCTTAAGGCACAATACTATAATCATCAAACACAATTTCATAAATAACTTGCAATTTTCATTAATCATTCATAACTTTCTTACAATGGGCGGGTCATTACCCGAAAATTTTTAGTCCTACACTATTACATAATAATTTCCTAATATTACAAAGATAGAGGAGGGGGGCGTACTAGGTGCGGGAGTGATCAGGGGTCTCTCTCTTTTCCAAAGCATTGAGGCGCTGTGTCAGCTCCTCATTACGGGCCTCGCTCTCGGCTAATCGTTGCCGAAGCTCATTTAGTCTGTCCTGCTGAATGGCGAGGGCATGCTGGTTGGCCCAGTATATGTTGGAGTTTTGTAACTCCTCCCGCTCTAAATGAGCGGTCAATTCTCCGATGTCTTGATTAAGCAACCGAAGTTGGAGATCATGCCTTGAAGACCGTGCTACCAATAGTGGTATTGTCTGTTCGGCGGGTTCTTGGGTGAGTGATGGAATAGGTGCGGAGGATGGTCCTCCGATCTCAAAGTGGGAGGGGATTCCCTCCTCCCGCCTCCATTCTTGGAGGGTCTCGGGCATCCAGCCCCATCTTCGGGCGTCTACCCGTCGGTGCTGTGGTGGGGGATTGGGTTGGGGAGTCGAGATAGGAATAGACTCCTGTCTCGGCATGATCACCCTCTTTCGGGGTGTATACAACATTTTAAGGCCGTTTGGGTAAGGGCGGTACGGCTTGAATGATGGCTCCGCCGGGTGGTATGGAATGCGGGCAGGGACTGCTAGGGGCGGTGGATCCTCTCCGTCTTCATCCTCTTCCATAGGTTCCTCTTCTGACTCCTCCATTGGTTCTTCAAAGGGGTCTTCTTCTTCGGATGGTTCTCCTTCAGTGAAAACCTCAGTGACTGCGGGGCTCGTAGGGGTGTACTCATCCTCTGAATCTGACAAGATGATGGTCTCCGGGTGGGACATGTTTTCTGCTATCAAGGTCCATTCATAGTCTTTTAGTTAGTTACAAAATATTTTTAAAATCAGTAAAACTTAAGTGCAGTTATAGTCTAGGATACTAATGCAACCTAGTTCACTATAACTATGGCTCTGATACCAATCTGTCACACCCCGTTACCCCGGTTGGCAACGAAGCGTGACGTCGCGGAAGCGTAACCATAATCACACTATATTGACGTCTTCAAAAATACATCGGTATAACTTTTAAAAGATATAAATGTTTTACATAACCCGAAAATGATAAAACGTAGTTCGCAAGATACAGAGATTTAAATACATAATTAAATTATCCAAAATAATGCAAGTAAATCTCCGGCGGTTTGAAACTGAGTGCGACTCCTTAAGTGCGGAAGCTTGAAAATACTACCGATGTGATGGACTTGCCTTAATTCCCTGAAAATACACGCTAAAATACGTCAACAAAAATTGTTGGTGAGCTCATAGGTTTACACGTAAATCTGACTTGTATGGACAACAATAATAGAGGTTGAATTTATAAAATCATAAATTCCATGTTATGTATTACATATAAACCATTATGCAACCGAAGCTTAATTAAAATGAGTTTGCCCTGTGCAGTATTCTCATACGTAATACCGTGTGTTAAATATATATGCACTCGTTGTTAGCCGACCCGAACTAACCCGAATGGGGGACATGACTCCCGACAGATCTATCCACAATATATTCGCGCTTACAAATAAATACAATTAACGGTTCATGATATAAGGGCTGATGGAACCACATGTGTAATACATAATAGAAATGAAGATATTTTCGTGTCCATATAAAAAAACGAAGCATGTATTTCATCCCCAAAACATAACAGTGTGAAAATTGGGGCTATAAGAACTCACTGAGTTTGCGATGGCAAAACGAGCGTAAAAAGCTATTTAGCGTAAATGGATGGATGATGCGTCGAGTGAGTTTAATCGAGTCCTAAATGATAATAAGGACTTAATATCTCTAATATATGATAATATATATATTTATAGATTTTTATGTCTTAAATCACCCAACATTACAAGTTTATAAATTAAAACGTCAAGTTTATATATATATATATATATATATATATATATATATATATATATATATATATATATATATATATATATATATATATATATATATATATATATAATTTTCCAGCTTTTTCGGAGGTTTTTCGGCCTACTTTGAGGCTATTTTTGACCAAGCTCCAAAACGTTTTAGGCTTTGGTTTTCTAGGACATTAAACTACTATATACAAAGGATTTTTAGAATCAAGAACGGCCATTTTTCGAGATGTTTAGGTTGGTGAAAATGCTCGTTAAAAACCCTATTGTAAGGTCTACCTATACGAAATCTATCTAGACGCGGATCCGTCAACGAGTGCGGAATCCTCGTTAACGGTTAGACGGAAAACTCTCAACTACGAAACACGGAGACTATCAGAGGCTGAACGAACGACTGACGAACGATCCTACGAACTGATTCTCTCCGAAACTGACCTAAAGCTGATGATAAACTCGAGATCGCCTTAAGCTTAATTCCTCACGAATTCTGCTAAAAGTCTGCTAATGATTCGAGTCTATCCTTAATTATAGACCCTGGTTCGAGTCTGATGTGGGTCAAACTCAAATCTGGCCCAAGGCCCATTCGAGTCTGTCCACAAAGACACTCTCGAATCTGGCCATCTTCGAATCTATGGCTACATTCGAATCTATCACAGATTCGAATGCCAAGCCTTGTATGATTCGAATCTAGCATTTTACATAAACAACTAAGTGTTGAAACTTATGTTTTTACCTTATGAATGATTTTATCTTTGTACTTTATGTTTGAACTTCTTGTAATACGTTACATCAAGTTCAAACATACAAACACTAATAAATATCAACCATATATAAACATATATAACACACACTTGCTAAAATCACAATGTAGTATCACTTAGACTGCTATCGTCACACAGGATGTACCAACAGACTGGTACATCCTCCCCCTTGACGATAGCTTCTAATAATTCACACATTTGACTTAAGAACTTTGTTTATTTATTGATTCAAACTACTACCAGCATACAAACCTTTCTCGACACATACCTTGACTACATTTTCATACTTACTAGCTTCACTGTCCATATGTGCGTCACTGGAAATCTTACAAGCATACAAAATATGAGGATCTTCTTTAGAGAGGTTTACCAGGTGAAGCGGGTCGTAGACTCTAAGAATAACTTTTTCTTCAAAATCTTCCATGACTACTTCCCCAGTCTCGGTGTCAGCGTACCACCAATGTAGATTTTTCAAAACATTCTGTGGCATCGGCTTGAGAGGCACTTTCCTCAGACATCTAGCTGGTTTATAATGAATCCTCATCCAAGGTCGTCCAGTTAGAGGATCGATACGTGACGGATCCTCTACTCTTCTCCCGACCCTTGGAGTTAATCGCTCGAACTTCCTTGATCTCCCTTCCTTTCTTATGATTCTTTCGATTACGTTCGCGTAGGGATCATTGCCAATGTTTAGCAGGTCTTTCCATGCTAGCGCAGTAATTTCGATCTTTGGCAAGGAGTTGAACGCTTTTAAAGTTCGCCTCAGGTACTGAAGCCCGTCTTTCCTCTTAATTACAAATAGCTGTAGTTCTCTATCAAAGAACCAGCTTAATATGCGCTCAGACAGCTTCCCGGTACCCGGCACTCTCATTGTCTTTTTGATCTCTAACTCCTTCTTTTCAGCTCTGAACCATAATTTTCGTTTTTCTTCATTTGATAGCTCTCTAGGTTCTTCTGTTGATGGTTGAGCATTCAGTGCAGCATTTACTACATCAATGTTGACAATGTTATTCCCGTCTATCATGTAAGTATCCGTGATAGGATTCTGCTGAACGAATATCTCGTCGGCTTCATCATCCTCATCAGCAACTACTTCATCATCCGACTGCAAGTCTACTATCTCCTCTGGCACAAACTCGCCTTCTTCCAGCTCTTCATCGTCATTATCAAAACCTACATCCATAGGATCATCATCGAGATCCATAAGGGCGTCGATCATCTCACTGATTTCAAAATCTGTAGGCTGTTTTGATGAGCTTGCTTCTCCCATTTCTCCTCCAACTTGACTAGGCTCCCCCTGAACTTGTGTAGCATGAGCTGCAGGAAAATCTACAGGCTCATTCTCATTATGTGCATCGGGATCATTGCCTTCGTCATCTTCATCTCTACGCTGCACCTCCAGATCCCTACAACTTGTCTCCCCCTGAGCTTTTAGATTTTTCATGAGCTGCTCAAGGAGGGACCGCATCGATCGGATTTCTGAAGATTGATCAGCAATAAAGGACTTTAATTCTGTGTTCTCTTCCCTCACATTCTCCACAATCTTCCTTAACTCGGCATTATCCCTATCAAGATTTGCATTATGCGCCTGGAGTTCGCCGATCGCCTTTGTGAGGCTTAAGATTTGAACATGCTGGAAGTCAACACGTCCCTTAAGCTGCATAAAACTTTGGTTGTCAGCGTAGGTGGTCGAAGTAGATGGAATGGATTGTATGGGTGTTGGGCGAATTGGGGATGGAATATATGGCTCATGTTGAGGTGGTGGTGATGGTGGAGCGGTGGCTTGTGGTTCTTGAGTTTGAGGTTGAGGTTGGTGTGCATCGAATGCTGAGGATGTCGCTTGCATAAACCGGTGACGCTTGGCCCTTTGCCGAGTCACCAAGGGAGCAACTTCCTCCTCTTCAAAATCTGAATCATCAGATTCCCTTGCCTCTCTCCTCCTCGATCCTGCTTCATTAACTACCAACCTAGAGCCATAGGTTCCGATTTGAATATTTGATTCTGTAGCCACTGATTCAGGAGCTTCAACATCTAGCTCCTCCATTTCTTCTGACTCTGTTTCCGATGATGTCAAACCTTTATCAGCCCGCTCTGGCTCATACTCGTCGACATCTCTAAACACGTCTTCCTCTCCTTCTGGTGGACTGAGCAATTCACCTACTAGTGCTGCAGCCACATCTTCGTTCGCATGAGGCCCTGCCTCCCAGATTTCATTAAGCGTCTGGCATAGCTGTTCAGCTTCGGTCGGAACATTTGAGGGACGGCTTCTTGAACATTTGAGGGCCCGGCTTCTGGAACTTCTGGTTGCTGACTTGTCGAAGGCCTTGATGCCTGAGTTTGACTCGCTGATGGTCTTTGTCGACGTCTCTGAGCACGCGGTTGCTGTTGTTGTTGACGCTGTTGTGGTTGTTGTGGTCTCGGTTGAAATTCCACTACCCCTGCCCAGTTGGCATCATCCGGGGCTTGAAACTCCCTATCCAAAATTGCTCCGAATAATGGACGCTCAACGGGAACAGCCAATCTTCCTCGGTGTGAGGAACAATCAGCGAAAATCCTTTTGTCCATGATGGCAACACTCTGAAAGTCATTTGACGGCGGCAGGTTTGGCAAGAAGTGCCTTATCAACATCATAATGAACCTTGGGTACAACAAGAATTGTTGATTTTCGGGGGCTGTGATCTGGTGAACAAATTCTGAAAAGAACATCTCCGAAAAACTGTAAGGCCGATTATATACCATCGCGACAATCCCCGACTGAATCTTCGCCACTATATAGTCGAATCCTGCTTTCTTTGGAGCAAAGCACACCATAAACACATGTGCTAGAAACCTCCATTGCCCTATTAAGCCGCTCTTCATGTATGACACCTTCGTCACATCAAGACTGTATCCCATTCGTTGAAAGGCCGCTTGCCTTATACTCAGAGGAAATTCTATTGGACCACCTTGTTCTTCCTGAGTGCCCAGCTGCAGCACTTGACGAAGCATATCTGCCGAGAATACCAACGGCTGTCCTGCAATACGAGTGCGTAGAACTGTCGGTGTGACCGAGCAGTCTACCTGCAAATGATCGTAAAACTGACGAATGTATGATAACACAAGCTGCACATTATGCGACAGTGCAAATCCGATTCTAGATTCAACGAGAAAATCAAGCACTTGATGGAATTCCTGCGCCTCAGGGAGATTCAGATCTGGATGAAGCACCATATTGTTCTTAGGCACAAACGCTCGAACAGCCATTTCTGCACAATAAACAAAAGTATTAGATTCATTAAAAATCAATAAACTTGTTTAAATTTAAATCTGTTTTATTTTGAACTTGTTTAAGTACAAAATCCAACACAATTAAATTTCTACAAGTTCAATAATATTTAAATTAAATAGTGCAAATAAAAAATAGATTCGAAAGTAACAGATTCGAATTGTCCCTATTCGAGTGTAATGGACAGATTCGAATGTCATGGTCATCTCGAATCTAATGACAGATTCGAGAAACCCATGAACAGATTCGAACGGCCGTTTTTATTCAAGGACCAAATCTCTTGATTTTAACCTTTTTGGACTTAGAAAATTACATTCATTAGTCCTACTAGTTACTAATCACAGATATATGCCTTTAATTTGACTTTTTATCGATCCAAACTTGGTAATTTTGTAAAAAACCCTATTTCGACCCTTAAAACTTCAAAAATCGATGATTTAGCCTAAAATTGTGTATAAAACTACATGAATCTTGTACAATCAAGTTGATTATACCTAGGTACAGTAGTAGAATCGAACACACTAGCTTTAAACTCGATGAAATGTCGTTTATGTGAGAAACGGTAGACTCGAGGATAGATTTGAAATCGCCACAATAGACTCGAGGAAGTAGATTCGAAAACAGTAAGAATTAAATGTCTTCACTGTTGACCTATTTATACGACCAACCTTCGAATCTAAGGCCAACTCGAATCTACTGACAGATTCGAATTCTTCCCAATTCGAGTCTGTCCTAGATTCGAAACCACCTTACACTTTAGAAAAATTTCGAAAATTTTTGAAATAACTTCAACTTTTCCATCCTTTTTCTACGGTATCGTGTAACCAGATAAACTATGCCAACTCTTTTACCCTAAGCACCAGATATTTCACGTAATGTTTATTTTATCCAACTTTGAATGCACCCTCAGTAACTTGTGACCTTTTACCTAAGTAAAAAATTAAACTAAAATAAAATAAAATAAAATAAACTAAGGTAAAAATAAAATAAAATAAAATAATATAAAATTTTGACCAAAAAAATTTATTCTAGACTTAAGCTATACTTAACAAATTTACAACCTAAGCTAAAAATTAAACAAAATGTTTTTGATGAGTATAGCCTAAGAAAGGTTCAATCAGATAGTGATGTCTGATACTTACTTTCAGTATTTAAACTTTCACACTTAGGAATTTTTGATTCTTTTGATTGTTTGTCGTGACATACCTATTTTAGCCGATTGTTGGTATTTTACCCCGTTAAACATTCTACATTTCGGAATATCCCTTGGCATTTTTTATTTATCAGGAAATTATCTTACGTGACTCAGACATAGATATACTTTTATGATCAAGGCACACAGACAAAGATTCTAACTTGTTGGTATTTGCAAACTTTCTTTAAAAGACAAACATCGGACATAGGTCTGTATTTTCATACAACAAAGTGTCTTAGTTTGACTTAAAGTTTATTTTTAAAGTTAGCAAGACAGCGGTGACAGGTCTGTACTGACGTACAACAAAGCGACATGTCTGCTAACCCGAATCTAAACAGAGACAACAGGTCTGTATTTACGTACAACAGAGTTGCATGTTTTTGACTCTCAGTTTTGTATGATATTTCTATGCTTTCCATTTTAAGATGTATTTGATGTTGCTATACATCCCCAGAAAGTTTGCATACCTCATTTAGACTCAAAGTTTGTATGTCTTGTACATAAAAATTAAGACCGATTGGTCATACATCTAAGTTAGTGACACGCTTGACTCTTTCTAGAATATTTTGTTAGCCTTGAGATTCCCTATATGTATTATGCCTACCAACACATCAAACTAAATAAAGTATAACACTTAGAATTTAGTTGCATTATGTGTGAAAGCCCAAACACTTAGAGTTTGTAACGACTGTGCTAATTTTCGTCACTTTGAACCTATGTATCTAAGACTTAACTCTTTTTTCTGATATTCTCTTTTTTTGTATTTTTGTAATTTTCTCTCTTTTTTCTTTTGTTTTTCATAAGAAAAAGCAGTAAAATAAGCTAACCTACTAACTTACTAAAAATAGACCCTGATTATAGACCCTGATTCGAGTCTATCCCTAATTATAGACCCTGATTCGAGTCTATCCCTAATTATAGACCCTGATTCGAGTCTGATGTGGGCCAAACTCGAATCTGGCCCAAGGCCCATTCGAGTCTGTCCACAAAGACACTCTCGAATCTGGCCATCTTCGAATCTATGGCTACATTCGAATCTATCACAGATTCGAATGCCAAGCCTTGTATGATTCGAATCTAGCATTTTACATAAACAACTAAGTGTTGAAACTTATGTTTTTACCTTATGAATGATTTTATCTTTGTACTTTATGTTTGAACTTCTTGTAATACGTTACATCAAGTTCAAACATACAAACACTAATAAATATCAACCATATATAAACATATATAACACACACTTGCTAAAATCACAATGTAGTATCACTTAGACTACTATCGTCACACAGGATGTACCAACACCTATTTTGGCCATTTTTGAGCTGTCAAACTTTCGGTTTCCCAAATAATTTCTGGAGGTCTTAAACTCCAAAATAAATTATGAAAACTTCCAGATCTATAGTTAAGACATAAATCTAACTTTTGAGACAAGAATCAACTCATTTCGTTGAGCTATGAATTAGTTATGATTTTTCAAAGTCGATATAAATTTTCTGCCGAAAATCCGCAGTTTATATACTTGAAATAACTTATGATTCTTGTTGTTTATTCAAAGACTACTTGTATAAAAGTTATAAAAGTTATAAAACACATATATATCACATGTTTTCATAATATTAACACTTTTATAATGTGTTCATATATTCATAAACACATTTAAAGAAACAACTAAAAAATAAAAACTAGAAACTTATAAACTTGAGTTTTTATGAAACTTGTTGTTGTTGGTGATTATATATATATTATGCAAGACTTATATAAACATAAATGTAAGATGAAATAAGTTTGTATTTACTTACTTTGATGTGTTTGGAGAATGAAAATGAGTAGGAGACTTGATCTTGAAAGAGTTGCACAAGGAACACTTTGAAATATTTCAAGAACACCAAATATGAAATTCTTGTTTTTGCACAAGGCCTTGATGGCCGATTTTTTTGAGAGTGAGAGAGAGAGTTTAGACTTTGAAGGTGTGAAGAAAATGAGAGGGTTTGGGTCTCTATTTATAGAGAAAATTTGAAGTCTTGCGAATGGAGGTGGAGTGTGATAATGGGTGAAATGAAAGGGTGAGGGGTGTGAAAGATTTGATTATGAAAGGTTATGGAGTTGGGAAATAAAAATTGAAATCAAATCTTGGGTAATACTACCCTATGGTCGGCCACCTATAGATATTTCTATGTATTTTTCTTTTTTTTGTATAAATGTATTTAGCATGTATTCTTGTATTTCCATTTTCTTATAAATTCATAAATACTTTTGGATGCATTGTTTTAATGAATTGTTTTAGTCTTGCATAATTAATGTTAAGTAATTGTATTAGTGTATGATTAGTGTCACTAATCATAATTTAATTATGTACTTAGTTGAATTAATCCCTCATATTGTAAATCGATCGGATTAATTGATTTCTCGATTCATCGCACCGATGAATTTGATTCTAATTGAGTTGAGTTTTCTAATAAACCTTGTTAATCACTTGATTAATTTCTAATGACCACTGATTAGGCTATAATTGACTATTAAATACAGATTAGGTCATTGTTGCTTTCCTGGTTTAGTGCCGGATGTTACATAGTTGTTCCGGCTTTGTAACAATAGACAAGCAAATTTTGTCACACAAACATGACTCAATAAGTGTCCTAAGAGGTGTATAATCAATAAGCTCTAGACACAATGTGCAATCAAATGAAATTCAGAAACCGAAGGTAATGTTTTCCTGCTTCAATATCAATTACCTCCAACTGAGTATCTAGATAGGATTTTGTGCTTGTGTCACTGGGTCCATGACGTCTTCTTCAATACTAAATCTCAATGAATAAGATTTGATAGCAAATGTAGGAAACCCAAAAAATGTTGGTTATGATAGGATTCTCTTTTCTTTTAATCCTTTCTCTCCCTTCATGCTCTCAATATGATTTTCAACTATTGCTCCCTCCGACTCACTTTTATCAGAATGATCTGGTGCACCCCCATCTCCTTTCATTTATACCCCTATCATTTCCATTGTACCTCTGCTAGACTCGATCAACACGACACTGTCTTTGATCCTTCTCAACTCGATCTATAAGACCCTCACCTCTCATCTATTAGAGGGATTACTCCATGGGTAGGTCATTCGATTCTCGGAAGACCATAAGAGTGACATATATATCCCTATACGCTCAAATGGTGCATCGGATACAACACATTCATCAAACTTGATGAACTTTGAGTTCTTGGAATTGCAGCTAGCATAGAATGCTCAGAAACACTGCTTTAGCATTATGAGAATGAACTCAGTGAAATGAATCAGAAAGGAATGGAGACGACTGAATGAATCAGAAGAAATTAGAATTAGTTAATTCAGAATGAACGAAAGAATCTGATTTGAATGAGATTCAGGATTCAAGGAGATTTGAAATATCAGGGAATGAATAGAATGATCTGAATGAAGTATAAGAATGAAATGTGATTCAAATATGACTGAATTTCGACTAATCTACTCAGAATGATACCCCAAGAAAAATTTACTCCACCTTAAATGATGACGAGATAAAATTCAAAATAGTTTGCATCACTAAGGATAGAAAAAAAAAACTTTATCAACAACACTCCCCCTACAAGTATGCACCAAAAATGTTTTCCTTAACAAAGTTGCATACTAGAAGAGTGAAAAAATAGAGAACGATATCATCGTTAACGTGTAGATGCAAACTTCCCCTGCAAATAAGAAAAAGTATCAGTCAACAGAAGATAGAAGCAAAAGAAAAGTAAGAAATCTATGCTCCCTATTTTCATTTCGCCCATGATGTTGAACAGAAATTCAGATATGCACGCCAGGGTGGAGTTTCAGAAACACTGTAGCATAGGTTCTAAACTGAGGTGTTTAAAAGCCATCTCTTTGAAGATCGGGTTCTACTCTAAAGTAAGTGAAAGCCATTACTATGAATGTTGGGTTCTGTACCGATGTGTACGAAAACAATCTTTTTGAAGCACGGATCGTGAACTGAAATGAACAGGAGCCATCTACCAGCAAAACAATCATGTAACTTTTGGTACCCATTGGAATTTGGGTCCAGTCAGGTTAGCTTTAGTGCCCATCTTTGAGTTAGGACTTTCTTCTCTGCCTTAGGCAACCATTTCCAGTTTGGTTCCTTTAAGGCATGTTTAGGTACCCAGCAGAGAGTGAATGTGTGCCGTTTTTGTTCACACTTATGAACAAGGTGTTTCACAGGCTTTTGCCTAGCTTTGGAGACACAAACATGCATTACAGGAGAAGAATGACAAGGTTTAGTAGGATGCAAATCAAAAAGCTGCTTAAAAAGAGTATTTCAATACAGATTTATGTGACACAGAAGCATAACATGAAGTAGTCTTTTGATTAGTAGCTACTACAACTTTGATATCCTTTATAACCTGAGAAGCAGAAATGAATGGTTGGGAAACCATTTGATTCTCAAATCGACTTTTCACTTGACTATGGGAATTTGAAAGTCCAGAGTCGTTACGATTAGAGAACCAATTATGACTGTTGTTGGATTTTCCAATCTTTTGGGGCTTTTGGGAATTCCTTGTACTCTTAATGTAAGAGTATATTGAATTCCCTACAGCTCTTTTAAAATCAGATTTAGGAGATTCACCTTTGTAAATCTTGATTAGAACTTCCAACTTTTATTTGCCCTTCTTGATCTCAAGAGGATGTTTCTGTTTAGGAGCATTTGTTTTCTGATCAAAAACTTTTGAGGCCTTTGAAATCTGACTTTCTATGTCTTTGATTATGTCAAGAAGTTTATCTCTTTCACTTTCAAAGAACTTAGAGTCAGTTTTAAAACTCTGTTCACGTATTGAAAACACTCTTCTTGCCTCATCAAATTGGTTTTCTTTTCTAAGAAAATCGATGCTGTCCTTTTCAAATAACTCTTTCACTTCCCTAAGTTCTCTTTCAGCATTCAAGTTGGTTTCTGAAGGCTCGGGTTTTGGGTTGCTTTGGAAAGCATTTAAAATATCATTGTACAACCATTTGTAATGAATAGCTTGTGTTGCATATTCAATTACTTCGCTCTCATACTTCACCACATTCTCAATAAGAGCATCATGGTATTCACAAGCTTCTTTTTAAGATTGTTTCAACTGCTTTTCTAGAATATCAATTTTATGTTCTAAAACAGAGGTAGGAACATATGGGTGAGGTACGGGAGCCACCGGTTTAGCATTCATTTCCTCTTCTGAGTAACTGTGAAAATAGTCATCGTCTAAAGTTGGTTTTCTAGATGAATAACTTTCATTCAGTTGCTCAAAGGTCATGAAGGTTTGGGTGTTCTTTATGTTTTGCCGGTTAAGATCCTCTTGATTCAAAGAATCTTCAGATGATCTATGAAAAATAGCTTTGTATCCCGCTCTCATGTTATTGAAATCATACAGAATGGGCAATATCATCGACACTTTATGAAGAGTTTTTGGATTTTCAAAACCGATGCCTGATGAAAATGTGTCTGCTTAGGCTTATTCATGTGAATGGTTTGATCTGTTGGTCCGCGTTTGAGAAATTTATCAACAAGCTCTTTGATACGGACACAGATCTATTCTTTCCTTTTCAATCATTATGATTTTTTCTTTGCTATCAATATTCTCATAATGCAACAACTCATAAAGTTTTGAAAGATCAGATAGCTCAAATTTCAATGAATCCTTAGTCTCGTTTGCCATGGTTAAACAACTTTTGAGATTAGTACTCGCATCATCAATCTTAGCTTTTTCCCCAAGAAGTTCTATAAACAGATTATGTTCATGCATCCAGTTATCATGAAAAACTTTGGATTGAACATTTTCCGCTTGAAGTTCGTTATAAGAGCACACAAATTGGCATTCAACTCATTAACTTCATTGAAAGATTGAATATCAAAAGAAAAATGTACCTTACGTCCTGATTCAGAGTGGGCAGAGTCGGTATAATCAAGTACATCTCTAATGTCATGCTCAACATTTGCCTCATTTGTAATTCTCACTTGTTTCTCAATAAAAGACAACTCTGACACTTTATGCTTGATTGGATCTTGAAGATTACAGACTGATTTGAATATTTGAACTAAACAAGTTCAATGCTGATGGAACTCGAATCAAAACGGAAACAAAAATAAACTTGAAAAAAAAAAATCAACAAATAAAACAAACTCACACTTAATATAATATAATTACAAACTCGGACAAAGCAATAATAAATAAAGAATAAGTATCAAATTTTGTAAAATAAATTTTTTTTTGACAAACTCGGACTTTATAAAAAAATTCAGTGTTGGTCCGAGACTTAGTTTAGGTTTGAGTCAAAACTTAGAATAGGATAAACTTAGTTTAGGAGGAAAAAAACTAAGAAAATTGAAAGAAAAAAAATAATAGATTTACAAAAAATTAAGTCCTACGACTTAAGAAAAAAAAACTAAGAGATTTGAAGAATTAACTAAGTATGGATTTACACGAAGACTCTTAGACTCACAAAGATAAGAGACCTAAGAAATAAAGTGTAGGTTCAACTCAAAGACTTCTAGACTCGCAAACATAAGAGACTTAGAAAAGAAACTAAGTGTGGTTCAACTGAAAGACTCACAAACATAAGAGACTTAGAAAAGAAACTAAGTGTGGTTGAACTCAAAGAGTTACAAACATAAGAGACTTAGAAAAAATAAACTAAGTGTAGCTAGACTCACAAACATAAGAGACTTAAAAAATAAACTAAGTGTAGCTAGACTCACAAACATAAGAGACTTAGAAAAAGAAACTAGTGTAGCTAGACTCACATACATAAGAGACTTAAAATATAAAGATCTAAGACTTTCACTCCTAGTTTCACTAAAATTCAAAAGTTAAGAGACTTATAAAATAAAAGAAAGATCCGAGACTTTCACTTAACACCACTAGAATTAAAAAAACTAAAAAAATTATAAGATCCGAGACTTAGTTAACACCACTAAAATGAGAAAAACAAAGATACTTAAAAAAAAATTAAAAAGATCCGAGACTTACTTAACACCACTAAAATGAGAAAAACGTAAGACTTAAGAAAAATAAATAAATATGACTTACTTTATCACCACCAAAATGTGAAAAACATAAGAGATTAATGAAAATTAAAAGATTCGAAACTCACAAAGTGAAATCCTGAAAGTAGTTGAACAAAGTTCCGATGGCAAAAAAAAATTTAATTTCCACAATTCGAAAAAATTAAAAGGTTCCGGAAAAAATAAGAAAATTTCGAAATGATATTACACAAAATTGAGATTTCCAAAATCTTATTTCAAAACTAAACTTCTGAACTGTATTTCAAAATGAACTTTGGAAGTTCCCAATTTTTGGAAGTTCCGAAATGAAGTTTGGAGGTTCCGATATCAACCTTCTGACAATGACTACAAACTTCCAAAATGTTTTTCGAAAAATTTGCGAAGTAGTTGTAAAGGATGACAAATTATAAAATGAAAGAAAATTTGCTTGAGGAAGTTGCGAGGCAAAAATTTTGACCATGCGAAGTCAACTTATAAATTCAAGGTGCAGTTCAAACTTCAAAGAGCTAAATTGACAAGATTTTACAAATGGAGTTCAAATGAAACCAAACTTTAATTTGCAAGTCAATAAAAATAATGACGCGGAAAGTAAACTCTCGTAAACCCCTAAACAAATTCAATTTTGGCAATGTCAATAATCGAAAATCAAAATTAGTAATCGAAAAAAAAATTCAAATCAATCGAAAATAATCTTGTGGCTCTGATATATCAATAACCGAATGATTAGATTAACCTTAAAGATTATCAATGATGAACAAAGGTTTTTCTCTAGATAGCAAGACGACAAAAAACTTTTCACCTTGAGCTACCTTAAGTTACACACACAAAACCCTAGACTAGGCTAATTAAGCTAAACCCTAAAAAGACTAGCCTATGGACTCAAGTGATTAAGCTCTTACAAAATATGAAAATAAATATTAATTTATTACATAATAAACCCTAGACTTGATTACAATTATATAAGTCTAACATCTTCACGGGGATTCAACACATACACAGTCTAGGGATCAATTGGATCATATAGATATTGAATTAAGTATACCGCTGCCCCAGTGTACATTTCTTGATCCACATGTAATAGAGCCTGAAAACACTTTTAGGACACTTGAGTCGGTCGTATTCGTTGTGGCAAGTACAGAAGGACTTAGTGTCCCTGTTAGATTGACTATAGTGTCGGATGCATCTGTTGCACCGTCACGTCATACAGTCAGAAGTCCTACCAGAGCATCAACTTTGCCATCTCTGACCGAAGGCCACACAGAGGTCTTTTTACAGGTTCCACTGCTATGACAATTGGAAATCTTAGTGATCCAAGTGTTAGCAAGTTACCCTTTGTTACTGAAGAACGAATGGAGGTTGCCATACACGGAGTCACTCAGCAAATGAGTTCTCAGTATGAAATGATGATGTCCCAAATTTTGAATATTCAAAGATTATTGAAAGGGAGAGATACAGCTCAGGAGGAAGAAGAAAAAAGAGGTTTCAAATGCTGAGTTGAGAAATTTTTGTGAAGAACAAATTCTGCTAATGATTGATAGAATGACTGGGTTGGAACCAATAGTGGCAAATGCTCTCGGTTGGATATCGGAAAGAATTTCTATTCTTGAACAGTCGTGTAAATCACAATCTTCGGGATCAAAATGCAAACATGAGGAATCCGACTCCGATGATGCTCTTCTTGAGGGGGAGAAGAGACGGAAGCTTTATGATTCGGAAAAAAAATTGGTAGTTTTTGAAGCCAATTAGTCAGAAGCTGGTGGAGGTAAATCAGACGATCCAGCTGCTTCCCAACGTGGTTTGGAATTGATTCTTCATGAAGATGTTCCAGGTCCGTTGAGTATGCAGTCTGGTTTCGAATTCATTTTTGAAGAGTACGGGGAATCAAAGAAGGAAGAGGAGGTATTGATTATTGGGGGAACGGAAGAAGAATGAAATATGCCTGAAGGTGAACTTAAAATTTTTGAGTTTACCGAAACTTCAATGAGGGCAGAAAGACTTGTTGATGAAGTAGAGTTAGTCGAAGAGATCCTAAAAGATGATGTAATGGTTTCCAAACAGACACCAACGGTTGCAAAACATGCGGTAAAGGAGTATGATGATACACTAACTCCTCTGTTTGGTCTCCAGTACAATCTTGAGACGAAGAAGCTGATGAAAACTGTGACTCAGTTTGATGTGGTCAATAAGAAATTTATCACTGTCAAAGTTGAAGAAGAAGAGGTTGTTCCAATGACAGTTATGGGAGTTCCCGAATTAGTCCAAGATGTTTCTAATGGATAAATTCCTTAACTAATTTGTATTGACTGATGAATCGGAGAGACAACAAGATTTGAATATAGTTGTTCAAGGAAATCTTCAAAGGGAAATTGATGATATGCTAAATCTGCTCGACAAAGAAGAGCTAAATAAAAAGATGAATAAGGATAAAAGGCTGAGATTGACTGCACAACAAAATGCCGACTTCATCAAGAAACGTAATCGCCCACCGTTTTTGGAAGATCTTTTAGAGAGAAAAATCTTTTGCAAGTAACAAGCTCCTCTCACATTTTTGAAATTAATTAGAGTAATTAAGCCCAACATGTCTCATTTAGTGAATTATGAAAGTTTCCTACAAAATTGAGCACAGCCGATCAAAGAAGTTATGGTGTGGCAAAGGATAGTAGAGCTCAAACGAATTCACAAAGATAGATTTGTCAGCATTTTCTATCCTGTATTCACCGTTCTTCGTACTGATTAGAAAATTTACAAGTTCAGTGAAGCAGACTTCTTTAATGTCTACATTGAAGATATTGAAGATCAGTTTAATGAACTCTGTAAACACAAACGAGAAGAGAACTACCGTTTTTCACTAAAAGCCATTTTCCATTTCATGCACACAAAAATGGTGTTAATGTCTATACAAGATTTACAAATTGTAGTGGAAGGGGAATGCAGAGTATAATACGACGACGCCTAATCGAAATCTAAAGGAGATTGAAAAGTACAAGGAATTTCAAGTCGTGCTGGACAACCATCCGTGTGTGATATACGAGAACAAAGATCATGTCAAGAAAGCTATGAGAATGTCAGAGCACAACAAGTATTCATACGGAACCCTCAGAATGGTATTAATGTCATTAAGAGGAGTTTTAAATGAAGGCTGATTGAAGTAACCTAAAGACGCCATGATAAAGATCATAAGGATGATGACACTGGACTTCATTTGCGATATTGAGATTCAAATGAACAGTCGGAGATCCATTCAAAGATTTGAAAGAAAATTAGGCTATAAAGACTGATTCCAGCTTTACTTTCATAAAAGGGGGAGATTGTTGGGTATATTTTATATTTGTTTATGAATGTAAAATGGAGGGGCCTACTTGTAATTTTCAAAAAGTTGGTCAGGATATAAATAGAAAAGTTAATGTAGGTTTTGCAGAGAGATTTTCATAGAGAGAATATTTTGTAGCCGCATTGAATGTAAACATGTGCTACACAATATTAATCATTCAGTTGTTTTTAATAAATCAGTTCTTATTGTAATCATCTTTATTTCTATTATATTTTGATACTATCAATAAAATTTATGAGTTGGTTAGATCTAGTCGGTCAATTATACATGACTTTAGAAAATACGTTGCTATTGTGTGTGAATTATAATCAGTTGAGATGATAATTGATTTAACCTTAATGGGAGGGATGAAGTGGTTTTCACGAGTTAAATAACATTATAAACCCGAATTAGTAAGTTGGGGATAATTGAGTTAATGATTTTTTAATTTGTGGAAATTGAGTATTATACCCATTTTAATTGGGTTCAGAACCTAAATGTATATAATGTTGAAGCCTTCAAACCTTTACTTCATTGCCAACAAAATGAAAGGTGTGTGTGTAGCTGGACACACACACGCGCGCACACACACACACACACACACACACACACACACACACAGAGAGAGAGAGAGAGAGAGAGAGAGAGAGAGAGAGAGAGAGAGATCATGGAAGAAGAAGGCAGCCATAAACTTTAGTTGATTAATTGGGACTTTACCTTCCTCTTCATCACCATCTTGATTAATTCATGTTAAAAAGGTTAGTGATAAGGTACTAAATGAATTTAATTGTTATGTAAAGTACTTAAAGCTGTTGAAGAAGTGTAGATACCCCTTGTTGTACGTTGAATTCGAAGTTGGGGAGTTAACCCCATGGATGAGCTGAAAAAAGAGCTCATATTGTTTGTCGCCGTATCGCGGCCGCGCTCCCTTAGTCGCGAGCGCGATCAGAGTGAGATGGTGAAGGTTAATCGCTGGAGATGGGGAATGGTTTAGGTGGTTGATCGCAGGCCGTATGAGTTCCGCTAGTCTCAGATAAGCTCGACCGCGATGAGATGAAGGACGGCTGCCCGCGATGAGGGGATCGCGACAACGATCGTGGTCGCGATCATGGCTGTGATCGTGCATTCTGACAAGTTGACTTACGTTGAACCAGTTGGATTATTATACTACTTATTATCTATTTGTTGAGTGGTAGTTATATTCTATTTAAATTTTATGTGTTGCCAGGAACTGTATTTGAGCATGGAACTAGTCAAGACCCTAGTTGATACTGTTGATTGTAGCAGCACTTAAGGTGAGTTATTTACCCTCTTGTAGAAGATGCACTAACGTTGGTAACAGTGCTTTAAAATAAATATGTTGTTTTACTATCTGGGTCCCATGACAATCCTTTTATACGTTGATTTACTATTAGCACATAGTAGAGCATGTGGAGCATACGTTGAGTAGAGGCCTGTTGGGTCATTCTCAACCCAGAGGTTCTGGCCTAGCCACTAGTTCGTGGAGTGAGCTACGCAGGCTATTCTGTGTCGCTCCCGATGAGGCATCGACTGTTGCAGCCATCCACACATAGACCTTATTATTTTGTTGATTATAATCTGCTAACTCTTTTGCAGAAACTTATTTAATGTTGTTTGTTTGTAACTCACCAGCTTCATAGCAGGTTATTGTATTATTTGTGCATCTCCGGTACGCGACCAGAAATTAGAGATTCAGCGGGAGTGACGGCAGCAAGTAGTCTTTTGTTGTTTGGTGTGTGACGGCATACGATCCGATCTTTTGGATGACTGTGTACCCTTAACTCTACTGGTGGTTGACTAGACCTTTTGACGGGAGTTGGCTCCCATCAGGCCGAGACTATTATGTTTAAGTGGTTGTTTAATAGTTATATATAGTTGTTTACCTTTGATGATAAGGATAATCTTTTGGGTGACGTGGATAATATATCCTACGTGGTATTTAGTTAATAAAAGTAGGGTGTTACATAATACATTCTCGTTGAAGATGATTATTGTCTTTCGTTTTCAACAGAGATTTTAATTCACGTAAATAAATCTCCCAAGATATCAGAATCTTTTTTACCCTGGTTATTTAGATTTGCTGAATTACAATAATACCCTTTGTGATTCTTTTCACATAAATATCATCTGTCAGATTAAAGAATGATCGACAACTATTATCCCTTCTCACATTCACACAATTTTAATATTTCTCATAGGATCCTACCTCTATATATATATATATATATATATATATATATATATATATATATATATATATATATATATATATATATATATATATATATGTATATATATGTAACAACTGGCCCAAAAATATAAGGTATGAAACTCGAAATTTAAACTAATATAAAACTCGAATAATGAAGTAATAAACTCGAATGAAGTTATATGAATCTCGAATCATATAGTAATAAACTCGAATGATATTACATGAAACTCGAATCATGTAAGTGTAAACTCGAATAATGATGTGATGAAACTCGATTAGTAAAGGCATAAACTCGGATAACACTCTGATGAAACTCGAATGAAGAAGGGATTTTCTCGGATGATGCAATATAAAACTCGGATGATAAAGATACAAATCTCGATTCCTAAGGGATGAAACTCGAATGAACCTACATAAAACTCGAACAAAGTTAAACAAAGAAACTCGACTAAAGCTATGTGAAACTCGAATAACAAAGGCATGAAACTCGAATGCCAAAGGCAGAAAACTCGATCAAAGTGTGATAAAACTCGGGTATAATTGTATAAAACTCGATTGACACTGCAACAAACTCGATTCACACTTGAATCGAGTTTAACATTCCAGAGATTTTTCTAAGTACGTATATATATATATATACAGTAATAATACAGGCTGCCACCTTTTTCGTGCATACTTTTGTACTTTATTAATAAAATACATGAAAAGCCATACTACTTATCACTCTAAAAAGTAAGTTGTCCTTTAAAGGACAACTAGCTTGTACTATTGTATTATTATAATATTAAACAACATGCAACATGAAATGATGAAATCGGCCACACCTTTTTACCCAACACTCAACCGATCCACCATTTCACTTTTCATCATTTCACTGAAAATTTTAATTAATTTATCTTTATTTTTAATAACCTTTTTCTTCTATAAATAGAAGACAAAACCATTCTCAAAAATCACACCAACATACATATCCTCTCAAGAAAGAAAATCGGCCAACCTTAAAGATTTCAAGTGTTCTTCAACTTTGGTAAGTTTTCTTATTTACTTTATTTATAAAACATGAAAAATTAAATGCATTTACTAAAATATAATACTTTTCATTTACAACTCGATTTTTCATAATACTCGTGAAAATGTTCCATGCAAAATATATGAATATCCTTTTTCATAATGATGCACATGCTCACATATATATGTATGCATTTTCGTATATATATTTATACATATATACGTAAGTATGCATGCATGCAAACCATTTTAGAAATAAATATCCATAAATCGAAAATGCACATATAAAATCCCACAAAAATTATTCGTACATCACAAGTACATGAAAATATTTACGAAGTACTCAAACACGTATTATGATGATATTGACCCGAACTCGTAAAAATATTAGGACGAGTCCCAACCATTCGAACAAGTGCTTAACTCAGATCCAAAAACATCATCAAAAACCAACAAGGTGAGTCTTCATAGTCCCATTTTTCACATTATTATGTTTTGGGATGAAATACATGCTTCATTTTTATATGGACACGAAAACTTCTCGATTCTATTATGTATTACGTATGAGAATCTCCGCCCTTATATCATGAAATCGTTAGTTGCATTTGTTTGCAAGCGCAAATATATTGTGAATAGATCTATTGGGAGTCATGTCCCCCACTCGGGTTAGTGGTTTAGCTAACAGCGGGTGCATATATATTCAACACACGGTATTTTGGGAATACTGCTCGGGGCAAACTCATTCTAATTAAGCTTCGGTGACATGATGGTTTACGTAATACATCTCATGGAATTTATGATTTTTATAAATTCAACGCATCTGATAATGTCCATACAACTGGTCTTTTCGTGTAAACCTATGAACTCACCAACAATTTTTGTTGACGTATTTTAGCATGTATTTTCAGGTAATTAAGGCAAGTGTGCCTTCGGATACACCAACTTTCAAGCTTCCGCATTTCATGGAGTCGCATGCATATTTCGAAACTAACGGAGATTTGACTGCATTATTTTTGGACGCATTAATTATGTATTAAAATCTCTGTATTACGCGAACTTCATTTCTTTCATTTTGTAAAACATTATTACATTCTTAATTTTAATGATGTATTATTTCGAAAACGTCCATTTAGTGGTCGTTCGTTATAATTATGGTTACGCTTCCGCACTCGTCACGACTCGCTGCCAACCAAGGTAGCAGGGTGTGACAGATTGGTATCAGAGCCATAGTTATAGTGAACTAGGTTGCATTAGTATCCTAGACTATAACTGCACGTAAAAATTTCTGATTTTAAGAATATTTTTGTAACTAACTAAAAGATTACAAATGAACCTTGTTAGCAGAAACCATGAACCATCCAGAAATTATCATCCTGTCGGACTCAGAGGAGGAATACACTCCCGCAAGTCCCACGGCCACGGAAGTCTTCCCAGAAGAAGAAACCTCGGAGGAGGAGGACCCGTCGGAAGATCCGATGGAAGAATCCGAAGAAGAATCGATGGAGGAAGAGGATCCTTCACCACCGACGGCCCCTGCTCGCGTCCCGTATCACCCGGCCGAACCATCCTATAAGCCGTATAGGCCTTATCCTAACGGCCCAAAGATGTTGTACACACCCCGGAAATGGGTAATCATACCGAGTAGGGAGTCTATTCCTGTTCCGACTCCCCAGCCCAATCCCCCGACACCACACCGACGGGTAGACGCCCGACGATGGACTTGGATACCGGAGACCCTCCGCGAATGGAGGCAAATGGAGGGAGTTCCTCCAAACTTCGAGATCGGAGGACCATCCTCCGCACCTGTCTCATCGCTCACTCAAGAGCCCGCCGATCAGACCATACCACTTTTGATCGCAAGGTCTACCAGGCATGACCACCAGATCCGGTCACTTAACCTGGATATCGGGGAGATGACCGCTCGTTTAGAGCGGGAGGAGTTGCAAAACTCCAACATATATTGGGCCAATCAGCACGCCCTTGCTATACAGCAGGACGGACTGAATGAGCTCCGGCAGCAACTAGCCGAGAGCCAAGCCCGGATCGAGGAGTTGACACAGCGCGTCCACTCAATGGAAAAGGGAGAGAACACTGATCACTCCCACACCTAGTACTTTTCCATTTCCTGTGTATTAGTAGGAAAAGTATCATGTAATAGCGTAGGATAAAATTTTCGGGTAACGACCCGCCCCCAATGTAAGAAAAATTTCGAATGATTAATGAAAATTCCCAGATATTTATGTGATTGTGCTTGATGATTTTAGTATTGTGCCGCATCTTTAAGATTCAACTTCTTACACTATGATTTTCTTTAAACTTCAAGATAATGCCGCCAAAACGAGCCATGAATGCAGCTGACATTGAAGAGCTTGTTGCCCAAAGGGTGGCTTGTTGGTACACCCTGTGTGACGATAGCAGTCTAATCGATCTGCATTATGGTTTAGGTAATCTTCTGAGTATTAACAAGTATTTTGATATATATGTTTAATATGTGTTTGTCTGTTATTGAGTGTGTGTTTGAACTTGATGTAACGTATTACAAGAAGTTCAAACATAAAGGTCAAAGATTAACTCAAGCATAAGTTTAAACATAAGTTTCATCACTTAAGTGTTTAAGTGTATTGGCTAGATTCGAATAGGTAAAGGAAGACATTCGAATCTGTGATAGATTCGAATGTATCCTTAGATTCGAATGGGCTAGATTCGAGTCTGTCAGATGGACAGATTCGAATGGGCCTTAGGCCAGATTAGAGGTTGGCCCACAACAAACTCGAATCAGGGTCTATAATTAGGGATAGACTCGAATGATTAGATGACTTTTTGCAGAATTCGTGAGGAATTAAGCAAGAGGCGATCTCGAGTTTATCAGCTAGGTGAGTGCCGTTTCGGAGAGAATTAGTACGTAGGATCGTTCGTGTGTCGTTCGTTCAGCGTCTAATAGTCTCCGTGTTTCCGTTGGTTGAGAGTTGTCCGTCTAACCGTCAACGAGGATTCCGCACTCGTTCACGGATCCGCGTCTAGATAGATCTTGCAGTAGTAGACCTTACAAGGCTGCCGCCATAGCTACCTACGAGGCAAACCGAAATAGCACAGCCAATGGGGATGGTGGTGCCAGTCGCACCACAGGAGGAACTGAAACTCACACAAAAGGTTGTGGGATCAAAGGGTTTTTAAGTTGCAAACCCCGGTATTTTAATGGAACCGAAGGAGCAGTCGGTTTGATCCGTTGGTTTGAAAAGTTAGAATCCGTATATCGTGTCAGCGGGTGCGCTGAAGGAGACAAGGTAAAATTTGCTACTCACACCTTGCAAGATAGCGCGCTCACATGGTGGAATTCCTACGTCCAGTCTGTAGGCATTGACGAAGCCTACCAGCTTACGTGGTCCACACTGAAACAGATGATGACAGATGAGTACTGTCCAAGAAACGAACTCCAGAAAATGGAATCAGAATTCTGGAATCTATCAATGAAAGGAACGGACGTTGCAGGATATACCAACCGATTCCATGAACTAAGTATCCTATGTCCGCAGATGGTAACTCCAGAATACAAGAAGGTTGAACGCTATATTTGGGGACTCGCTCCTCAAATACAAGGGAACGTTACCGCCTCCAACCCATCCACCATACAGGACGCCATCAGAATGGCCAACAATCTTATGGACCAAGTATCCCGGAGGAACGAAGCCAAAGCCGGGGAACACAAGAGAAAGTGGGAAGAAAAGACCGGGAAGAACACGGGTTCACAGTCCAAGAAACCCGAGACCGTTAAAGCCTATGTAGCAGGAGTTGAGTCAAGGAGAAACTATACCGGTACTAAGCCTTTTTGCACCAAATGCACCTTCCACCACAATCCTGGCCCCTGTCCAACCCAATGCGGAAATTGCAAACGTTTGGGCCATATGGCCAAAGACTGTAGATCCGGAGCCCCGGGTGCCAGTGGTAGCAACCCGAGGGGCTGTTTCGAATGTGGTGCAACGGGACACATCAGGAATGAGTGTCCGAAATTGAGGAACGAAGGGAGAGCTCAGGGGAGATCATTTGTGTTGGGAGCAGGAGACGCTCGTCAGGACCCCCACGTGGTATCTGGTACGTATCTCCTAAACGATATTTACGCTTACGTACTCTTTGATACTGGGGCTGATAGGAGCTTTATATCTGATAAGTTTAGCCAGCAGTTGAATGTTTCTACTCTTCCCTTAGACAACTCCTATACAATAGAACTTGCAGATGGCAAAATAATAAGGGCAAGTAATATCATTAAGGAATGCACATTAAAGCTAGCAGATCACTCCTTTAAGATAGACTTAATGCCTATAGAACTTGGAAGTTTTGATGTGGTGATTGGTATGGACTGGTTGTCACATAACCAGGCTGAGATTTTGTGTGGTAAGAAAGTGGTGCGAATACCACTCAGTAAGAAGAAAGTCCTCACGGTCCAAGGGGAAAAGAAGAACCGACAATTGAATGTCATATCCGGCCTAAGAACATTAAAATGTCTTAGGAAGGGTTGCCATGCAGTGCTGGTCCAGATCGTAGAAAAAGAGTCGAAGGAAAAACGACTTGAGGATATTCCAGTAGTACGTGACTACCCGGAGGTATTCCCGGAAGACTTGCCTGGGCTCCCTCCAGCTAGGCAAGTAGAATTTCAAATCGACTTAGTGCCAGGAGCTGCACCGATCGCAAGAGCCCCATATAGACTCGCACCCTTTGAGATGCAAGAATTATCCAGTCAATTACTAGAATTGATGGATAAAGGATTCATTCGACCAAGTTCCTCACCTTGGGGAGCTCCCGTTTTGTTCGTTAAAAAGAAAGACGGATCCTTCCGAATGTGCATAGACTACCGAGAACTAAACAAGTTAACGGTAAAGAACCGCTACCCCCTCCCTAGGATTGATGACCTGTTCGACCAGCTACAGGGATCTAGCTTCTACTCAAAGATTGATCTGCGCTCCGGTTACCATCAAGTAAAAGTTCGGGAAGAAGATATCCCCAAGACGGCATTCAGAACTCGTTATGGACATTACGAATTCCAGGTGATGCCATTCGGTTTAACCAACGCACCAGCCGTATTTATGGACCTCATGAATCGGGTGTGTAAACCATATCTGGATAAATTTGTAATAGTGTTCATAGACGATATCCTAATCTATTCCAGAAGTAAAGAAGAGCATGAACAACATCTCAAGTTGATCTTGGAGTTGTTAGAGAAAGAGCAACTATACGCCAAATTTTCAAAATGTGAATTTTGGTTGCGAGAAGTAAAATTCCTTGGGCATGTGATCAACAGTCAGGGAATTCAGGTTGATCCATCAAAGATCGAGGCCATAAAGAACTGGGCAATCCCTAGAACCCCCACAGAAGTCCGCCAATTTCTAGGACTTGCCGGTTATTATAGGCGATTCATTGAGAACTTCTCGAAGATAGCAGGTTCCTTAACGGAGTTGACTCGTAAGGATGTGAAATACGTCTGGGGTGAAGAGCAGGAAAAGGCGTTTCAGCTGCTTAAGCAGAGGTTGTGTAGTGCACCAATTCTATCCCTCCCCGAAGGGACTGAAAATTTTGTAGTCTACTGTGATGCCTCACACAATGGATTAGGTTGTGTGCTCATGCAAAGGGATAGAGTCATTGCTTACGCATCACGACAGCTCAAAATTCATGAGGTGAATTATACGACTCATGACTTAGAGCTTGGAGCAGTGGTGTTTGCTCTCAAAATATGGAGGCACTACTTGTATGGAACTAAGTGCACGGTATTCACAGACCATAAAAGCGTCCAGCATATTCTGAATCAGAAAGAATTAAATATGAGGCAACGACGTTGGGTGGAACTTCTTAGCGATTATGACTGCGAGATTCGCTACCATCCAGGAAAAGCAAATGTCGTAGCTGACGCCCTAAGCCGAAAGGAACGGGTTAAGCCATTGAGAGTCCGAGCTTTGGTAATGACCATACAGTCAAACCTAAACTCTCAAGTCCGGGAGGCACAAGAAGAGGCAGTCAAGGAGGATAATCTGCTGAATGAAGCATTGAGAGGCATGGATAAGCAGTTTGAAATTAAGTCAGACGGATGCTGATACTTCATGGGCAGAATTTGGTTACCAAAGTTTGGAGGCATAAGGAAACTGGTCATGGATGAAGGGCACAAAACAAGATATGCTGTTCATCCAGGGCCGGACAAGATGTATCACGATTTGAAGGGATCATACTGGTGGCCAAACATGAAGGCTGACATTGCTACTTACGTCAGCAAGTGCTTAATATGTTTAAAAGTTAAGGCTGAGCATCAAAGGCCATCAGGATTGCTAGTCCAGCCAGAGATACCCCAATGGAAGTGGGAAAACATCACCATGGATTTCATCACCAAGCTGCCAAAGACTTCTGGAGGTTATGACACTATTTGGGTGATCGTGGATCGGCTGACCAAGACCGCACACTTCCTGCCAATCAAGGAGACTGACAAGATGGATAAGCTAACACTAACCTATCTTAAGGAGGTCGTCTCAAGGCATGGGGTGCCAGTATCCATTATATCAGACAGAGACAGCAGATTTACGTCACGGTTCTGGCAATCATTGCAAGCAGCTCTAGGAACGCGTCTGGATATGAGTACAGCCTATCACCCGCAAACGGACGGTCAGAGTGAAAGAACGATTTAGACATTGGAAGATATGCTAAGGGCATGTGTCATCGACTTTGGAAAAAGTTGGGACAGACACCTGCCATTAGTTGAGTTTTCTTATAACAACAGTTATCACTCGAGCATTAAGACCGCCCCATTCGAGGCACTCTATGGACGAAAGTGTCGATCACCTCTTTGTTGGGCTGAAGTAGGGGATAGTCAGATTACTGCACCTGAGATCATCCAGGAAACTACAGAGAAGATAGCCCAGATTCGGAACCGATTGAAGATTGCGCGGGATCGACAAAAGAGTTATGCAGACATCCGACGGAAGGATTTGGAATTCCAAGAGGGAGATCAAGTAATGCTGAAAGTCTCGCCTTGGAAAGGCGTAATCCGTTTTGGAAAACGAGGAAAACTCAATCCTCGTTATATCGGACCATTCAAAATCACCAAAAGAATTGGCCCGGTAGCTTACCGACTCGATCTACCCCCAGAGCTTAGTAACATCCATAATACCTTCCACGTATCCAACCTTAAGAAATGTCTGGCTGATGAATCACTCGTGATACCCATGGACGAGCTAGAGATTGACGATAAATTGAATTTCATTGAGCAACCGGTGGAAATAATGGACCGAGAAGTCAAGAAGCTCAAGCACAGTCGAATTCCAATAATAAAGGTCCGATGGAACTCTAAACGAGGTCCTGAGTTTACTTGGGAACGCGAAGATCAATTCCGAGAGAAGTACCCCCAGCTGTTCTCAAAAGTCCAAGCAGAGGAGAACACGAGCTAATTTCGGGACGAAATTCCTTCAACGGGGGGAGACTGTAACAACTGGCCCAAAAATATAAGGTATGAAACTCGAAATTTAAACTAATATAAAACTCGAATAATGAAGTAATAAACTCGAATGAAGTTATATGAATCTCGAATCATATAGTAATAAACTCGAATGATATTACATGAAACTCGAATCATGTAAGTGTAAACTCGAATAATGATGTGATGAAACTCGATTAGTAAAGGCATAAACTCGGATAACACTCTGATGAAACTCGAATGAAGAAGGGATTTTCTCGGATGATGCAATATAAAACTCGGATGATAAAGATACAAATCTCGATTCCTAAGGGATGAAACTCGAATGAACCTACATAAAACTCAAACAAAGTTAAACAAAGAAACTCGACTAAAGCTATGTGAAACTCGAATAACAAAGGCATGAAACTCGAAGCCAAAGGCAGAAAACTCGATCAAAGTGTGATAAAACTCGGGTATAATTGTATAAAACTCGATTGACACTGCAACAAACTCGATTCACACTTGAATCGAGTTTAACATTCCAGAGATTTTTCTAAGTACGTATATATATATATATACAGTAATAATACAGGCTGCCACCTTTTTCGTGCATACTTTTGTACTTTATTAATAAAATACATGAAAAGCCATACTACTTATCACTCTAAAAAGTAAGTTGTTCTTTAAAGGACAACTAGCTTGTACTATTGTATTATTATAATATTAAACAACATGCAACATGAAATGATGAAATCGGCCACACCTTTTTACCCAACACTCAACCGATCCACCATTTCACTTTTCATCATTTCACTGAAAATTTTAATTAATTTATCTTTATTTTTAATAACCTTTTTCTTCTATAAATAGAAGACAAAACCATTCTCAAAAATCACACCAACATACATATCCTCTCAAGAAAGAAAATCGGCCAACCTTAAAGATTTCAAGTGTTCTTCAACTTTGGTAAGTTTTCTTATTTACTTTATTTATAAAACATGAAAAATTAAATGCATTTACTAAAATATAATACTTTTCATTTACAACTCGATTTTTCATAATACTCGTGAAAATGTTCCATGCAAAATATATGAATATCCTTTTTCATAATGATGCACATGCTCACATATATATGTATGCATTTTCGTATATATATATTTATACATATATACGTAAGTATGCATGCATGCAAACCATTTTAGAAATAAATATCCATAAATCGAAAATGCACATATAAAATCCCACAAAAATTATTCGTACATCACAAGTACATGAAAATATTTACGAAGTACTCAAACACGTATTATGATGATATTGACCCGAACTCGTAAAAATATTAGGACGAGTCCCAACCATTCGAACAAGTGCTTAACTCAGATCCAAAAACATCATCAAAAACCAACAAGGTGAGTCTTCATAGTCCCATTTTTCACATTATTATGTTTTGGGATGAAATACATGCTTCATTTTTATATGGACACGAAAACTTCTCGATTCTATTATGTATTACGTATGAGAATCTCCGCCCTTATATCATGAAATCGTTAGTTGCATTTGTTTGCAAGCGCAAATATATTGTGAATAGATCTATTGGGAGTCATGTCCCCCACTCGGGTTAGTGGTTTAGCTAACAGCGGGTGCATATATATTCAACACACGGTATTTTGGGAATACTGCTCGGGGCAAAACTCATTCTAATTAAGCTTCGGTGACATGATGGTTTACGTAATACATCTCATGGAATTTATGATTTTCATAAATTCAACGCATCTGATAATGTCCATACAACTGGTCTTTTCGTGTAAACCTATGAACTCACCAACAATTTTGTTGACGTATTTTAGCATGTATTTTCAGGTAATTAAGGCAAGTGTGCCTTCGGATACACCAACTTTCAAGCTTCCGCATTTCATGGAGTCGCATGCATATTTCGAAACTAACGGAGATTTGACTGCTTTATTTTTGGACGCATTAATTATGTATTAGAATCTCTGTATTACGCGAACTTCATTTCTTTCATTTTGTAAAACATTATTACTTTCTTAAATTTTGATGATGTATTATTTCGAAAACGTCCATTTAGTGGTCGTTCGTTATAATTATGGTTACGCTTCCGCACTCGTCACGACTCGCTGCCAACCAAGGTAGCAGGGTGTGACAATATATGTATACATCATATTGTTATTTTGCATGAAATTGAACATTTTATCATAATTTACATGTAAATAATATGAACTACTCAATAATAATGCACATTTGAACATATGTATATTGTAGTAGTGCATTAAATTTCACCATTTATTGTAATAAACATGTACATTTAATATGGTACTCCAATAGTTCAATCAAGGATGGTACTCCATAGATCTTGAACATACACACACACACACACACATAGAATATGGTTTGAGAGAGTACCACTCATATGCAGTGCATCAGAAGATACCATTGTTAAAAAAACTTTATAATTTTTTTTTTCATAACATGTTTTAGTTTACATGATAAAGACGATATGTAAATTTCACATACATTCAGATCTCCTAACTCGTTAAAAATGATGTGAACGTACACTTACATAAATTTGCATATATCTGAACGTACATTTATATGATCCATGATTTCGGGCACTTAGAATGTGTGAATATGTGTCAGATTTATATATCATCTTTGTAATGTTAAATAAAACATGTTTATGAAAAAAAGTAATTTTACGAGTGGTACTTTTTGGTGCGTTCCATAATAAATGGTACTCATTTGAACCTATATATATATATATATATATATATATATATATATATATATATATATATATATATATATATATATATATATACACACACATATACATACATATATACATACATACACATATCCATGTATATATAGATTTGGGTTCAAAAAAGTACCCATGAAAATTGTGTTGGGAATTGATTTTGTTTATGAATGTTATAAGTCAAGGGGTCATTTTCTAATTTTTAATACTTTGTATTGTGTATATAAATAGTACTGTAGATGTAAGTATCAGTACAGACATTGCACGGATTATCCTCTTTTGTACGGATTTATTTTCTAGGGTTCATTGCATTCAAGTCTTCATATTGTAATTCTCTCAACTCTGCAATTGAATCATTCGTTTAGTGATTATATTTATTGTCCTTAATCGTCAGATCTATAATTGTGGTTGCTTAATAATGAATACCAATTGGTATCCGAGCCAAATATGGCTAAAATCTAGTGATTTTTGATTTGAAAATTTTATTTAGAACACTGTTACATTCGTATTTTTGTAAAAATTAGAAAATCATCGTGGGTTTTGATTAAGTGGATGAAATTAAGTGATTTTTGGATCGAAGATGTGGATTTTAAAGACGAAAAGTTTGATATAAGTTTCAGATTTCAACTCCAAACACACAAAAAGTAATTTGAGTTTTACTGCTTTTTTGAATTTTGTGTGTTCTTCACTAATTTTGGGTTTTGATCTGAAGTTAGGTAAGTTGTCTTTCAATAAGTGTTTGTAAGTGAAAACCGCACACTCGACATTAATTTGGGATCATGTAGTGGACTTTTTGTTGAAAATTGTGTTTTTGAACTTGGTTTTATAAGATTCTGTTCAAACTCGGACAAAGTCAAGTTTTGAGTGTTAATCGTGTTTTATCAAGTATTGATCGAGTTTGACAAGTGTTTTGACCGAGTTTGATCACTCATTGATCGAGTTTATTCAAATATTGTTCGAGTTTGATCAACTTGCTTTCAAAACTGATCGAGTTTGATCAAACTTCATTTGAGTTTGATCAAACTTCATTTGAGTTTGAAAAAAACTTGATTTTTATTGGAATACTTGGACATAGAGTTTGATTAACAATTCTTCGAGTTTGTTCACGGTACATTCGAGTTTGATCAGAAACATTCAAGTTACTTCATTTTTCATTCGAATTGACTCAAATACCATTCGATTTTCATAGTTCTTTGTTCAAGTTTGACCCTTCGTTGTTCGAGTTTGATACTTCAGTGTTCGAGTTTCATCCTTTGTTGATCGAGTTTGAGCCTTTGTTATTCGAGTTTGTTCTTTCATACTTCGAGTTTTATCATTCGTTACCAGACTTTGATCATTCTTAATTCGAGTTTGGTCATTTATTCAGTGTTCATTCAAAAATCATTCTAAATTCCATAACAAGGTCTTGGAAGATTCAGTATTATCAATTCACAATGTCCAAAGACGCACTAGCCATGGGTTCCGAAACCAAACCTCCAATCCTTTACAGAGGAGAGTGTGTGCAATGGAGGGAACGGTTTTTAGAGTTCATTAGCTTTCACGATTTATCTGAGGAGATGCTGAACTCACTGACAGAAGGTCCAACAAGATTCTTTGTAACAATTCGAGCAGTTCCAAATGGCAATCCTCCGATACTTGAGAGAACATAGGAGGTCACAACTGCTAATCTAACTGAAGCTCAGAAGAGAAGACAGCTAGGAGATAATACAGCCTGAAAACTCCTGCTAATTTCAATTCCAAATGACATCTATATAAGTCTGACAAATACAACCACAGCCAAATCCATCTGGGATGAGGTGTGTAAGCTTATGAGAGGGTCAGACAAAGCAGCTACAAACAGAGCGCAAAACAGCTTGATGACATTTGAGTACTTCAGAGCTAGAAAAGGTGAGCTGTTAGAAAATACATATATGAGATTTGTTAACATCGTAAGTGAAATGAAGAGAAACGGGGGGGTAACAAAGTTTAATCTGGATATCAACGTCAAATTCTTGAATGTTCTCAACCCGAAGTGCGACAAATACACCATGATAATCCAACAGACAAAGGAGATAGATGACATGGATTTTCATATGGTGTTTGAGAACTTAAACAACTATCTAGAATTTGTTTTAAGAAAGGTATCCGGAAATAAGCAGGCTGAGAAAGCAACGGTTGATCCACTGGCTCTCCTTGCAGACACAAAGTATAAATACAAACTGAAAAACGAGAAGCGAGCTGTTATAAGAAGTTCATCTGAATCAGAATCAAAAGATTCGTTAGTAGACTCAGAGATAGAGGAAATGAAGAAGTAGATGACACTACTGACGAAGGCATTTCAGAAGAAATTTTATTGCCAACCAACGAACAATAAGATGCGATACAAGATAGGATCCAAAAAGTATGAAAAGAAAGATATATATGAAAAGTCTGGAGAAAGCAATGGTAAGAAGTTTGAAAAGTATGAGAAGGCTGAGAAATCTACCAAGAAAGAAGATGAACAGAAGTGTTACAACTCTGGTAACCCAGGCCACTTTGCGAGGGAATGTAGAAAGCCAGTAGTCAAGAATTCAGACTACTATACTCGGAAGGCTCTACTGGCTAAACAAAAAGAAGCTGGAAATGCTTTGATGGCAGAGGATGACCACTGACTTCAATTATCTGAAGACGAAGATATTCTGGATGAAGGTGCCTACATATGCCTGAAGTCAGAAATCTTCAATGAATCTAAGTTAAGTGAATCTGATATGTTTGCTGAAGATGAAGTTTGGATTGGTTTGACTTAGGATGAACAGGAAGAGAAAAAGGATTCTGATTCCGAGACTGAACTGAGAGAAGATGTGGCGTTAATGGCTACAGGAGACGCTGGATGCAGCAAAGAGCAAGAGGACGATGGGTCAAATTCATAAGTCTCAGATAAATCAGAGACACCAGAGGTACATTCTAATCCTGACTCTGATGAAGATAACTCCTATGAGCTTGAACAAAAACTTGCTCAAATGGCTTATACGCTGAAACATTTTAAAAAATCTTTAAAAGCCGAGAAAAAGAATGTTCATTCTTTGGAAAACAAATTAAGACTCGAACATGCTTTAGTGTTGGCGTTTTCCAAAGATAAGGCATTTTCACTGCAATCTGTGTCTAACATAGAAAAAAAATACAATGACATTCAAATGCAGAACCAAAAGCTGAGTAACAATATTTCCGACTTAACAGAAAAAATAAAATTAGCAGAATTAGAATCGGCAAATTATTCTGTAAAATATAATTCCATCTTTGCTGAAAGAACGAAACTGTATGAGAAAATTCAATCCTTAGAAGATGAATTTTTCTAAAGAGGACAAACAGATCAGACAATCCATCTGAATCAACCAAAAGACACGGATTTTTATAATTCAAAATTAGTAATTAGTTGTGAAAATCCTAAGTATCTAACAAAATCAGTTTCGTGTTCACCAAATCTGTATGATACTAGATACATGACTTTAGGATTAAAGATGATATTTTCAAAAGCTTCAGATGAAGTAGAATCAGTTGAAGATCTGAAAAGGTCAAGACAAGATAAAATGAAAGATACTCTTGATTATAACAAGCTTAATGAAAGTTATCAAAATCCATGTAAATCAGAAGAGTATATTCAGACATATTCTGATAAAAATTTGTCTGAAAATACATCTTTCCCTCAAAAGCCATACATTTCGAACTCAATTGTTGAGAAGATTAATTCTGATCTTGAATTGAAAATTAAAAGTTTTGAGAATGAAAAGGAGAAGCTTCAGGCTGTGATTAAAGATTTTGAAATGAAACTAAAAGATTAGCCTAAAATCAAATCTCAACCAGAGCAGATATATTTAATTCAACCTGAATCTATTAATTCTGAAAAAGAGTTTGATCTGTATATGAACTCTGAATTCAACTCTTTGGAAGAAATGTTTGTCAAAATTGACAAGTTTATTAAACCTCTTCATGACAAACAAACTGATAAACCTAAAGGACCAGTAAGTATTTTAAAAAGAATACCTATAGATCCTAAGGTTTAATCAGTTCCATCACCTGTTTTACACAGAACGGAGAAAGCAAAAGTTTCTTTTGTTACTCCAAAATTTGAAAAAAGATGAATCATTTTCATCAAAGGTTACAAATGCAAAGCAAGGAAATGCTTATAAAGGTAAAAAAGTTTTTGCAGAATAAGACTAATACTAAATCGACTAAGTCTTGTTCTTTTGTTATGTCAGATAATACTGTGAAAAGAACATCGAAGCAAGTATGGCGAAAGAAGCGAGTGGAAAAGAAAAAGAAAAGTTTTAATAAGAGTGGAGAGTGAAAGATAACAGTATTACAGAGAGGATTAGTTGTGTAGGGAATTCTGTTTGTAATAAATCCACTGTTAAACACTGTTCAAAATTTTCTCGTGCTGAAATGTTATCGTTTAATACTGCTAAATGCCATGCGTTGATTGTTAAATCATTGTATAATTCTGATATGTATGTATGGGTAGCAAAAAACAAGGTTCCCAATTTTAAACAGAAAAGGGATCCAAAGAAACAAATTTCAAAATCAGTTCTAAAAAGAACTGTACAAAAATTGATACCCAAGAAGACTGTTAAAAAGTGGGTTCCGAAAACAAAGAATTTATCAGTTTCTCTACCTGAAGTGGTATCACATGATTTAGCGAAATCAAAAGTACCCAACCATAAGTGGGTACGTCATGTTTTACTTCGTCTTGTAGGTAAATCATGTGTGGTACCTTGACTCTGGATGTTTCAAGCACATGACCGGACAGCGAGACACCCTCACGAATTTTATGGAGAAATTCTGTGGGACGGTCAGATTTGGCAACGATCAATTCTTCCCAATCAAAGGCTATGGAAGTCTTGAATACGATAAGATTACCATTCAGAAGGTATTCTATGTAGATGGTCTTGGCCACAATCTGTTCAGCATTGGCCAACTGTGCGATAAATGGTTGGAAGTCAATTTTAAGGCGAATAGGTGTAGCATTAGATCTGGAGAAGGGAAGGAAATCCTAGCTGGAACTAGGAAAACAAATTTGTACTCCATAAACTTAGAAAACATTAATCTGAAAAAGGATGTTTGTCTACTGTCAAAGGCATCGTCAAAAGAATCCTGGTTGTGGCATCGCCGTCTGTCTCATCTGAACTTCAAAGAACTGACTAACCTTGCAAAAGGAGGTTTAGTAAAAGGTCTACCGACTTTCCGATTTCAAAAGGAGCAGTTGTGTGCCGCTTGTGAGAAAGGGAAGATGGTGAGGGCTTCACACAAATTAAAAGTTGAACATTCTTCAACTAGGCCATTAGAGCTACTTCATATGGATTTATGCGGGCCTATGCGAGTACAAAGCATCAATAAGAAGAAATATGTGTTGGTGATCGTGGAAGATTATTCAAGATACACATGGGCGTTCTTCCTGAGATCCAAGTCTGAAGCTACTGAGTTGATAATTGACTTCATACACAAGATAAATGTCAAGTTGCAACTTTCTTTCTAGACCATTAGATCTAATAATTGTTCAAAATTTAAGAACAAATCTCTGGAGACGTTTCTTAGTTCTGTTGGGATATCGCATCAATTTTCGGCAGCTCGTACCCCACAACAAAATGACGTTGTTGGAAGACAAAACCGAACGTTTGTTGAATCTGCAAGGACGACGCTAGCATATTCAAATTTGTCGTTGTTCCTCTGGGCTGAAGCTTTTGCAACTGCGTGGTTCACCCAGAATAGATCAATAACCAATAAAAGATTCAGAAAACGCCATATGAGCTGATAAATAAACGAATTCCTGATATAAAATTTTTTCATGTCTTTGGTTGCAGGTGTTTTATCTTGAATGATAAAGACAACTTGGGAAAATTTAATCAAAAAACTGATGAAGGAATATTCATTTGCTACTCAAAAGAATCAGTGGCATTCTAAATCTACAATAAACGCACAAAGACCATGAATGAAAGCGTCAACGTTAAATTTGATGAAGGCATCATGATGGCTCCTGGACATGCCAGTTCAGGACCCGGTTCTAAACAATTGACTTCTATTAAGTCATCGGAACTGAAAGAGGATATGAATGATCTAAATACACTGTTTGAAAATTTTTATGAACACTACTTTGATAAGACCATATCTGATGTTCCTATTTTGGTTCCTGACAAGGTTACTAAAGATCCTGTTGTAGTCTCAGATCATTCACATCAACCTATTTCTGGAGGTATTGATGAGATTTCAACAACTGATGTACACATTCCTTCTGAAACTGTACAACAATCTCAAGCTCCAGATGTACAAAAAACTCCCTTGAATGTTCAAAACTCTGAATCCCCTAATTCAGTTGATATTCCATCAACATCTGAACCTATCCTCAGCATACATTACCTGGACTTGAATCCCAATCAAGACCAACTCCAACCGTATCCTCATTCTTTCAAATGGACAAGGGACCACCAACCTGAAAACATCATTGGTGATCCCTCTGCTTCTATACAAACCCAGAGAGCTACAATAAATGGATGACTTTTCTCAAATTTTTTGAGCAAGATAGATACCAAACGGTGAAGGAAGCTCTTCAGGATGCAGGCTGGATAGTAGCAATGCAAGAGGAGCTCAATCAATTTGAGCGGTTGAGAGTCTGGAGATTGGTGGGAAGTCCGAAAGACAAATCTATCATTGGCACGAATTGGATTTTCAAGAACAAGAAAGATGAACATGGTGTCAATATTTGGAACAAAGCGAGACTCATGGCCAAATGATATAGTCAGCAGGAGGGAATAGATTACATTGAAACAATTGCCCCCGTTGCCCGAATAGATACGATTAGAATGTTTTTAGCATTTGCTACTCATAAGAATTTCACTATATATCAAATGGATGTGAAAACTGCATTTTTGAATGGGGAGTTAACAGATGAAGTATATACATATCAGCCCGAAGGATTTACACATCCTTTGAAGCCTAATCATGTGTATATTTTAGACAAGTCACTGTATGGCCTTAAACAAGCACCACGAGCTTGGTATGATGCCTTATCAAATTATCTTTTAAAATGTGGCTTCAACAAAGGTGCAGTGGACATTACCCTATTAATTAAACGTCAGGGTCCAGATATCATAGTTATCCAGATATATGTAGATGATATAATATTTGGGTCTAAAATCCTGAATTTTGTAAAAAGTTCGCTTTTTTAATGTCCCAGAAATTACAAATGAGCATGATAGTTGAAATAAATTCTTTCTTGGGGCTACAAGTTAAACAACTGGGTGACAGAATTTTCATCAATCAGTCAAAATATATACAAGACATGTTGAAGAAATTTAACATGGTAAACATACTCCCATGAAAACACCCATGGATCCTGATTCTAAGTCAAAACTCGATGAGGACATTTCAGGGAAACCTGTTGATGTAACTCATTATCGAGAAATTATTGGGTCATTAATGTACTTAACTGCGAGTGGACCTGATATTATGTTTTCTACGTGTGTCTGTGCTAGATATCAGGCAAATCTTAAAGAAACACATTTGGCTGCTGCAAAAATAATTTTAAGACACCTGAAGGGTACTCCGAACTTAGGTTTGTGGTATCCTAGTGAATCATCATTTACATTAACTACTTTTTCTGATGCCGATCATGCAGGTGATAAAATGGATAGAAAAGCACATCAGGAGCAGTTCAATTCCTTGGTGACAAACCCGTCTGCTGGTCATCCAAGAAACAACATTGTGTGTTATTATCAATAGCAGAAGTTGAGTATGTTGATGTATCATCATGTTGTTCACAAGAGTTGTGGATGAAGAGTGAACTGCGAGACTACGGCTTTACACCTCAGAAGATCCCTATCTATTGTGATTCACAGAGCGCAATTGCAATAGCTTCTAATCTGGTGAAACACTCCAAAACTAAACACATTGACATTTGGTAACATTTCGTAAAAGATCATGCAGAAAATGGTAATGTAGAAGTATATTTTGTACCAACTGGATAACAACTAGCTGATTTGTTTACCAAAGCGTTAGATGAAAAACGCTTTAACTTTTTGGTATACAAATTGGGTATGTTGAATCGGTAGATTTAATCATTCAGCTGTTACACAATACAAATTTCATTTTATAATTTTTTACTTGATTTAATTTTTGTGTTAATCTCATGTGATTTAAATGTTTTTCATTTTTCTAAGATTTAATTGAATCGGATTGTCATGTGCAGGGGGAGCAAACATCATATTTTATCTTATATTTTTATATCTGATAATTTTTAATCTGCTTGATTGCAGGGGGTGCAAACTTAAAAGATGACAATCATCTGAGGGGGAGCATAAATGCAAAATTCAAGGGGTTGCAACATATTATTTTTTATAAATTCATTTTAATTTTTTTTTGTTATTTAATTTTTTTTAAGTTTAGTTGTGCAAATTTTTTGTTTTGTTTTATTTTTTTTGGTGTGAATTTTTTTTTTGGAAATGGGCTTAAGTAAAAAAGGAGAGAATGGGTTGAAATGATTTCAAATTGGGCCACGTTTGAAAATTTCAAAAAGGAGTATAAATTTGAATTGTGAAATTCAAATTCACTTTTTCCAAAAACAAGTGCACTGTACATCTTCCTCAACCTTTCTTTCGATTTTATTCAACAGCACACACAATCAATCTTCGTTGTACTCAAGATTTCAGAAAATTTGTAAGTTTTTTATTTGGTTTAAGTTACTGTTTTTTTTAGTTTTGTTTCGAGTTTATATGTGTTTGTAACTGTGTATGTTCATAAGTGTATGTCGGTGTGTGTAAATGTAAAATTGTTCATATTGATCATCAAGTATGAATTGATAAAATGTATGTGTTCATAATGCTTATATAAGCTTGAAAATCAAATTTCAAGTCTTATAACACAACATACTACATTTAATTTATGTTTGAAATTTTGAATTTTTCGAGTTTTTAACCCTACTGAAAGTCGGATTTTTGTGGGTTAAAATGTTGTTTTTGGAACAACATCAGTAAAAGGAAATAGTTCAAAATGAATAAAATGAATTTTCGAGTAGGAAAAGTTCACAATTTAGGTTTGAAAGTCCTTAGAATAAATTTTTGAATTTTTCAGTGTATGTTTGGACTTAGCACATTTTCTTTTCTTCAAACTCAATAAAACCCTTAATCAAGAAAATCATTAGTCGTTATCGAGTTTGAAAAAGAAGCTTTCGAGAAAATTCTAGGTTTCAATCGAGTTTGAAAAGGTTTGGGACTTAGAAAATAGTAAAACTATCAAACTCGGTTGAAACATCATCCGAGAAAAATCAAGGTTTTATCGAGTTGGACAAAGAGTTGTCCGAGTATTCGAGTTTGTAATAAAAAGGAATTAAAACTTCTTAAGGTGTTCCAACTCGATCAAAGGGACATTCGAGAAACTTCAATCCTTTTTCGAGTTTGACAATAAGTCATCCAAGAAACCTTTAAGTGTCAACCGAGTTTCATGAAAGGTCACCCGAGAAAATTGAAGTGTCATTCGAGTTTAATGTAACTTCATTCGAGGAACTTCATACTTTATCCGACTTTCACATAACTTCATCTGAGTTGACTTCTTAACTACCCTTTTTATTCATATGTCAACCGAGTTGGATTCAGTGTCATTCGAGTTGGTTCATACTTCACCTGAGTATGTTCATGACTCATTCGTGTTTTTCCATGTATATATCGAGTTTGGGGTCTAATTTCAAAAATTTTTCTAAGTGTGGGAAATTTAATTTTTCAGAGAAATTTCACATTTTTCGAGATAAATAATTAAAATCTGTGTTATATTAACATTTGTCTCTTAACGATTGACTTTGGAGTCCTAAAGATAATATTTACTATTATTATCTGGAATCCCGATGCTTTAAACAATGTAACACATATTTTTTTTTTAATTTCTTGTTAAATGTTTTATTTCTCTATCTGTAGGAGTCAATTTGTTTTTCCTGATATATCTAACACGTGTGTTATTCTTACAGGTAACAAATGGCATCCCAGACCCCCACCCTTAACTCAAACTCTTCAGATTCCCATTCCTCATCAAATCATACCTTGGTTTCAAAACTAATCAAATCAGCATATGTAAGAAGACCATCACCATCATATCCAATCCCAAAAACCAGACTCGTTAAACCCAAACATTGCCTAACCTTACTTGATAACAATCAACGATTTGATCCAAATTCCATAAAAGTAAGCCATCCGGTGATTGTGGAAATCCTAAAAGGCCACCCTCTCGGTTACCTTTTGAAATACAAACCCTACATTCCTCATATTTACTTACATCAGTTCTGGCACATAATTAAATTTGTGCCTGCTGAAGGTGATCATCACTTCAAGGTCACCATTGACCAGTTTAAAGCCAAGATCACTCTTGCCCGATTGAGTCATAACTTGTTCTTACCGAGACGCATAGATACAGTCAACTTTCCTGAATTTGCCGATTTTGAAGACTTTATATATCTGACGATCAGCTGTGCAGAGATCTTATAATCCTTGGCTATTCCAAAACATTAACAAAGAGTTCTATGTTTCACCGCAACGGCTTGAACGGTGAATGGTATACAACGTTTGGAATTATAAACAGATGTATGACATCTAAGCACGCTGGCGTAAACAGAGGGAGCCTGCTTTGTCTACATTTATTTCATGGGGTGGCTTTCAATAAGCACTATGACTTCCCTCAGTGCATGTTGGAGGATTTGAAAGAAGTGGTGCTTGCAAAGACCACTAATCGAGCCAGGAAGTTTGTGTCTTTAAAGAGGTTCATTCAAATTTTTATCAGAGGCATATTAAGGGCTAATGAAAAGATTCCAAAGAGATCACAATCTCAGAAATGCCCATACTATCTGATGATGAGCCTACATAAAGTTCCAACGACCCAAATGCCAATATCATGTCGATTACCTGAGGCTTTGTTGAAGTTTGCTAATGCTAATGCGAAGAGTGTAAGGTTGTACCGAAAAGACCATGCTCCTATGAACCTCAACAACCAAGGATTCCTACCCCTGGAGTTATAGGAGAGCAGGTACATCAACAAGGGGTTGATGTACAGGGTAACCTTGAGTTGATAGAGGAGGCTGAAGGAGTTGTGAGGGGAGGTGAGGAAGAATTTTATTCGGAAAGAACATTATGTAATAATCAAGAAGTAGGTAATGAGGGTGATGATGATGATGATGATGATGGTAATGGTGATGATTTTGATGTTGCTGGGGAGAGAGTTGAAATATCTCAATCTGAACGTCTACCTGTTCAAAAAGTTGATCAGATGGTGAGTGTGAGTGTGAGGGAGTCCCAAACCACAGAAAGTCGGGTAGCCACATCTAATGTTAGCTCTCCTTTGAGATTTGACATTGAAGCAACCAGTACCCCACTTGTGACTGCCCACCCACCAATCACTCATCTCCTTTTCAACAAGGAGATGTTTTAATTCATCACGGGGATTTTGCACACAATCTATCCTGGGATCATTCAGATCCTATGTATATTGAAACAAGTAGAACTCTGCCCCATTGTACATTTCTTTGTCCACAGGTAATAGAACCAATACATGATATAGGACACAAGAGTCAGTTTCATGTTTTAAAACAAGTACAGAATGACTACGTGTCCCTGTAGCAACAACTATTGTGCGAAAGCATTCGTTGCTCCGTCGCATGAAGTAGTTGGAAATGCTACCAAAGATACATCAATGCCAACTATGAACGTAGGCCACGCAGATGTTCTTATAACAAGTTCAACTGTCGTGACAACTTGAAGTCTACGTGACCCAGGTGTGAGCACGTTACCCTTTGTGTCTGAAACACGATTGAATGAAGCTATTGCTGGAGTAAGAAATCAGATGTCCCCTCAGTATGCCAAAATGATGAATCAAATGAATAATATTCAAACACTACTGAAAGGGAAGGCTACTATAGAAGTGGAAGAAGAAGCAGAAGAAGATTTTGAATAATGAGTTGCGGGACAACTATTTTGAACAATTTGATGAGATGAGGGAAAGAATGTTGGGATTAGAAAACATGGCTGTCAATGCTCTTGGATCTTTCTATGAAATATTATCTATAATTGAGAAAACGTGTAAGTCTCAAGCTTCGGGGCCGAAAAGAAAACATGAGGATCATGATGACTCTGATGATGCTCCTCATGAGGGGGAGAGGAAGAGGAAGGTTGGAGACGTTGAACTTCTAATGGTTGTATATACAGAGAAAAAGACTGGAAGTGAAGGAGTAGGTGAAGCAGGAGGCTCAACACAAAAATCAGCTGATGCTCTGAGTGAGTTGGAATTGATTCTTTATGAAGATGTTCCAGATCCTGTAAGTCTACAATCCAGAATTTACAAATTTGAAAAGTATGATGATTCAGACAATGAAGAAGAAAAAATACTCAGAGTTGAAGAAGCTAAAAAGGAGATAGAAGTGCCTGAGGAAGAAATATTTGAATTATCTGAGGTGACTCTGAGAGCAGAAAGGATATTGAATGAGGAGGAGTTGGTTGAAGAGATCTTAAGAGATGAAATGCCTACACCAACGGTTGAAAAGCCTGCGGTTACGGTTACAGTTAAGGAAGAGTTTGATCCATATTCGGTTGGTGATGTAGTGCCAGAACTGAGAGAGTGTTAAATGAAGTTGAATTGATGGACAAGTTCTTTAATAGTTACATTTTGACAGATGAATCAGATCGTCAACATCATCTTAGATTTTAAGTTCAAGAAGACATTCAGAAAGAAATCAATGATATGCTAACTTTGTTTAATAAGGATGAAAGAAGAAAGAAGAAGATTAAAAAGTTGAATCTTTCTGGAAAGCAAAGTGAAGACTTAATAAAGAAACGTAATAGACTTCCATTCTTGGAAGATCATTTAGAAAAGAAGATATTCTGGAAGGAACATGCTCCATGTTCATTTTTGAAGTTGTTTAGAGTAATCGAGCCAAATATGCCAATCTTGTGAAATATGCACATTTCCTGCAGAACAAGACTCAACCAATTGAAAATGTCAGAAGCGAACACAGAATAGCTAAGCTGATTAGGATTGAAAATGATCGTTTTGTAACTATCTTTAATCCTACTTTCACAGTAACAAGTGCTGACGGAAAGACGTATGTGTTCAGTGAAGCGGATTTGTTTACGTTAAACTTGATTGATGTTGAAGACCTCTTCGATGAGTTGTGATGGAATAAGAGAGAAGATTATTGCCGATTTGCACTTAAAGCTCTTTTCAATTTCATGCACACAAAGTTGGTACTTATGTCGATACAAGATTTATAGATTGGGGTTGAAAGAGGGATGAGAAGAATAAATATCACCGCGCCAAACAGATTTATCAGACATATGGAAAGGCTGAATGAGTGTCAACTTGTTATGGCCAAGCATCCGGTGGTTATTTACAAAGACAAAGATCAAAAGAAAAAAGCCATGCAGATTATTGAACTGAATAAGTATTGTGATGACACGCTTCAGAAAGACATGACAGGCCTCAAAGGAAAACTGGCGTATGCTGCAAAGCCTCAATCAAAGAAAGGAGGCTTCAGTCCAGGTGATACAAAGATGATGGTAGATTTTGTTGCAAAGATTGAATCAAGACTAATGAACAGAAAAAACATCAGAAGTTGAAAATGAAGTTGGGGCTTAAAGACTAAAGATTAATTTCCATTCATAAAAGGGGGAGATTGTTGGGAATTGATTTTGTTTATGAATGTTATAAGTCTAGGGGTCATTTTATAGTTTTTCAATACTTTGTATTGTGTATATAAATTGTACTGTAGATGTATGTATAAGTACAAACATTGCACGAATTATTAAAGGAGATTTTCCTTTGCAATTAAGATGGACTGGACATTTGAATCAATTGAATCAAAAATGATTAATAATATATTTTGTACGAATTTGTTTTCTATGGTTCAGCGCATTCAAGTCTTCGTATTGTAATTCTCTCAATTGTGCAATTGAATCATACGGTTAATGTTCATATTGATTGTTCTTAATTGTTAGATCTATAATTGTGGTTGTTTAATAATGAATATCAATTTGAGTGTACCAAAGGTACCCCTCCAAATCCACAAGAATAAAAAAACAAGGGTTGTGATCAAAAGTTGAATATTTCATGCGCGTCTCTTTTTTTTAGCTGGAAGGGTATTGTGGTAATTACAACGACCATTCACACCAGTTATAAAATGATTATTCACATTACTTAATTCATCAT
>JAANYP010004453.1:187094-397749 GCA_020465985.1 Centrapalus pauciflorus
TCAGGATTCAACAGCACATTCAATTTATTGATTATGCCATATGGGAAGCTGTTGAATATCCTCCTGTAGTTGATCCTTAACTAGATGCTAAGGGCAAACCTATAAAAACACCTCCAAAGACTGAACTTGAAAGAAAGGCTAGAATGAATGAAGTGAAAGCTCTTACTCTTTTACAAATAGCCATTCCTAATGCTTATCAACATCAGTTTAAAAAATTCTATACTGCTCATTCTCTTTGGATTGCTTTAGAGAAAAGATTTGCTGGCAATGCTAGCACCAAAAGGAATCAAAAAGATCTTTTAAAGCAGCAGTATGAAAACTTTTCTGGTGGCAAGAAGGAAAACCTTACTCAGATTTATGACAGGTTTAATAAGCTGATAGGTGAATTGGAGAGTGCCAAAGTCAGCTTGGATCAAGATGAAGTAAACAGAAAATTCCTTAGATCACTTGGTGAAGAATGGACAGTCTATGTTGCCCAATGGAGAACCAAAGATACTCTTGATGAAATAGAGTTGGATGACCTTTACAACAGCCTGAGAGTGTTTGAATATGAGATTGAAAATAAAAAGAAATCCTTTTCTTACAATCACAACACTGCTCTGTTGTCATCATCATGAACTGATAAATCAAACTGTTGTGACTGTTTTTCAGGAGCTGATGGTAACTCTGCTGAAGTTCAGTATGAAGCTTTTGTTGCAAATGATGGACTGTTTGCTCTTTATACTGAAGATTTAGAACAAATCCATCCAGATGATTTGGAAGAGATGGACTTGATATGGCAGCATGCTATGTTGACTATGAGGGCCAAAAGATTTCTGAAAAGAACTGGAAGACCTAACTCTCAAGCCAGACCAGAAGGCAACCAGCGTTTGATAAATCAAAAGTTGAATTCTTTAAATGCCACAAGCTTGGTCACTTTGCTAGAGAATGCAGATCCCAAAGTCAGCAGCCACCAAGACCCCAACAAACCAATCAAAATTCATCATCACAAGCTCTTGTCTCTCAAGAAGACAATGTGTTTGACTGGAGTGATCAGACACAAGAGGAGTTTCAAAATCAAGCACTCCACCCCCATACAACAACAAATACATTCATCCCATGAGTGAAGTTGCTGATAGGCTTGTGAATGAACCATTAGATGAAACAATGAAAACTGTAGATCCTATCCTTGACGACAGGCCTGAATCTAAAGAAGAACTGATTCCAAATGAAGGCTGTGAGTATAAAGAAGTTGAGCGAAATATCAAAACAATGAGTGCACCTATAGAACCTCCTACTTCCAGTTTCATCAAAAACCCTAGTGAGAAAGGAAAAGAGAAGATGAGTATGCAATAATGCTCCACATGTTCCTGTACATTCTAACTGTAACATTACATCTTCCTCAAAAACTAATAAAAGGGGTAAGACTGTTCCAATATGCACATGCCAAAAGCATGATGTGCAAAATTTTCCCACACAACAGCAGGTATGGGGAAATCAAAGGAATAAGAATCAGTTATGGTCTAACAAAAGTGGTTCTCCAATCAAAACAGTCAAAAGATGTTCCCATTGTGGCAGGAAAAACCATTTGGCAAGACATTGTTTGTATAAACAATCTGTTACAAAACCGACTGTGGTTAAAAAACAGGCAATTGGTCAAAACTCAAAAAATTCAAAGGCCAAACCACCTGTTACACCAGTTCCAAAGAAGACAGTTGACCATAGGTACTTAAAAGTCAACAAAAGACAGCCTACACACCAAAAACAAGTTTTAGCAAAATCCAAAGCAAACATTAAAAGGATATGGCGTGTTAAAGGAAAAAACATAAAACAAACTGTTGATGCAAATGTTGAGACTGTTAAGTCTAAAGTTGGAACTGGTAGTGCAAACTCTGAAGCTGTTAGCACTAAAGACTCAGTTCAAACTGCTAAGCCTAAAACTGGAACTGGTAGTGGAACATCTGAGACTGTTAATGAAAAGGTTGGAAAGAACATCTGGATACCTCATGTCATAACTAAATACTCTTCACAAAACCCACCAGTGGATCTCACTAAGTTTAAAAAGACACAAACAGTGTTTAGTTATGTCAACGCACAAGGACAACCCAAAACCAATTTGGTTTGGGTTTACTCCACTACTAACTAAGTTTTTTTTTTTGTGCAGGGCACCCACAGGACCCAACATAAGACAAGATGGCATATGGATAGTGGATGCTCTAGGCATATGATAGACAATTCTGAATGCTTGTCAAATTTCAAAAGCTTTGAAGGAGGGTTTGTTGCATTTGGTGGAAATTTCAAGAGAGGTAAGGTAACAGGTAAGGGTACTGTCAAAGCAGGCAATATGATCTTCAATGATGTTTTGTATGTTGAACAGCTGAAGTATAATTTACTAAGTGTGTCTCAAATCTGTGATAAACAAAATATTGTTCTGTTCACAGACTCTGAGTGTATTGTCCTTTCAAAATATTTTTAAATTCCTGAAACTTTGTTTTACTTAGAACACCAAGAAAGGAAAATGTATACTGTTTGGACACAGATTTTTTATTCAAATCAAATACTTTAAGCTGTTTGATATCCAAAGCATCATCCAATGAGTCTGCTTAATGGCACAGAAGTATGTGTCACATGAACTTCAAATCTATGAATGTTTTAGTCAAAAAGAACTTGGTAAGAGGTTTACCACAAAAGGAGTTCATATGTGATGATCATTGTGTAGCATGTCTTAAAGGCAAGCAACACAAACTCATAAGGCCAAAGAGGTAAATTCAATCTCATCTGCTCTTCATCTTATTCATATGGATCTCTTTGGTCGAACATCTGTTTTGAGTTTGAATAAAAGAGCTTACTGTCTAGTCATTGTTGATGATTTCACCAGATTTACATGGGTTTACTCTCTTAGGACTAAGGATGAAACTGCTGAGCTAGTCAAATCCTTTATCCTTAACATAGAAAACCAATCAAACTTAAAAGTTAAGGTGATCAGGTCAGACAATGGAACTGAGTTTAAATATCATATCCTAAACAGTTTCTGAGAGTCTAAAGGTAAAGCAAAGGCAATATAGTGCACCTAGAACACCACAACAAAATGGTGTAGCTGAAAGGAAGAATAGAACTTTAATAGAGGCTGCTAGAACCATGCTAGCTGATTCCAAACTGCCAATGACCTTTTGGACAGAGGCAGTCAATACAGCTTGTTATGTACTAAATAGCGTTCGAATTGTTCAGTCACAAGGGAAAACTCCATATGAGTTATTCCATCACAAAGTTCCCTTAGTATCCTTTCTAAAATCTTTTGGTTGTTCATGCACTATTCTTCACACTAAAACTCACTTAGGAAATTTTGAAAGTAAGGCTGATGAAGGATTCTTTGTAGGTTACTCTAATCAAAGCAAAGCCTACAGCGTATATAACAGTGTGTCCAAATTTATTGAAGAAAGTGCCAATGTTAAGTTTACTGAAAACACTGCAAATGTCAAAGGCACTGGTCCTGATTGGTTGTTTGATTTAGATTCACTAACAAATTCTCTGTGGTTTGTTGAGTATTCTGCAGGAGTTGTTGGAAACAATGTTGGAACTGCCAGTACAAATTCTCATGCTGGTAACACAAACATTCCAGTTGTTGGCACAAAGTTTCCAACTGTTGAAGATTCTGATAAATGGGATGAGTATACTGTACTACCACTTCTATCTTGTGACCCACCAGGGTTCCTGATTGAAGTGCCAATCCAAAGCCATGAAGTAGCAGCTCCCTCCAATAGGGACACAGTCCCATCTTCTGATCAAGCTGTTACTGGAGCAGAATCATCAACTGGTACTGAAGGTGATGATACAAATCTGGGAACATCATTTCAGAGAGAAGGAGAACCCACACTCAGGGTACACAAGTATCATCCTTTCAACCAGATAATGAGAGACCCACGCACTCGTGTGCAGACAAGGACAATGGTTCACAAGGAGTCCACTGATGCTGAATCAGCAGTTCCTGAATTCAGTCTAGCTGCCTTTGAACATGCATGCTTCATGTCACAATTAGAACCAAAGAAGGCATCTGAGGCTCTGAAAGATCCATCTTGGATTGAGGCAATGTAAGGTCTTGACTCAACGGATCTATCTCGACGCGACACCTTCTAACGAGTGTGGAATCCTCGTTAGCGGCTTAACTGTAAGATCACGCACACCGAAACAAGGAGACTACCACAGTGATAGACGTACTACTTAGAACGCCCTGACACGATGATTCTCTCCTCACGAAACTCTCTGATTGCAATCAAGTTCGAGATCGCCTTCTGCTAATCGTCTGACAAATTCTGCAAAAGTCTAATAATTAATCGAATTAACCCTTAATTATACTGACTGATTCGAGTTTGTCTAGGAAAAATTTTAATTGTCCTCCTAGACAAATTCGAATCTAGCCTAAATTCAAACCTCTCCTTTCAAACTTATGTTTGAACTTATGTTTTATCTTATGTTTGAGTTTATCTTTGAACTTTATGTTTGAACTTCTTGTAATACGTTACACCAAGTTCAAACATACAAACAATCAATATCACGCACACATAATCAAACATATATCAAACACTTGTTAATATTCAATACCAAGTAAATTGACTTACACAAAATGCTATCTAAACTTAGACTGCTATCGTCACACAGGATGTACTAACAGACTCCCCCTTGACGATAGCTTCTAACTTTTTACATTTTGTCTAATTACTTGAACCATAAAGACTACTTCTGGCATATAAAGCTATATCTATACAAATTCTAACTATCTTCTGGAACTTCCTAGTTTCAGATCTCCATCCTACGTGAAAGAAGATAGGCTGATCGTGTAGCTTCTTTAAGTCGTCCTTTGATAGATTTATTAGATGTAATGGATCATACACTCACAAAATAACTTTGTCTTGAGTATCTTCCATCACGGCTTCAACAGTTTCATTATCTACATACCACCACTTCATGTTACTTAGTACATCTTGTGGCATCGTCTTCATAGGCACCTTTTTCAAACCTTTTACATGCTTGTACACCGTTCTGGCCCATGGCCTACCTGTGTGTCGATCAATCCTTGTTTCATCTTCCACTCTCTTTCCCGCCCTTGGCTTGAGTCTTTTAAATTTTCCGGATCGGACCTCCTTTCTGATAATCTTAGCTATAACCTCAGCATAAGGATCCTCACCGATATTGATTAATTCTTTCCACGCTAACTCCTTTACTTCAACCTTCGGCAATGCATTATATACTCTGAGCGTCCGCCTGAGGTATTGAAGTCCATCTCTTCTTTTCAGTATGGATAGCTGAAGTTCTCTGTCGAAGAACCAACTTATAATCCTACCTGATAGATTCTCGGAGCCAGGTACTCTCATTCTTCTTTTCATCTTAGGCTCTGCCCTCTTTTCTTCCTTTCGGAACCATAGATTCAACAGTTCAGCCCTAGATGGTTCTCTCTCAGCTTCCTCTAGTTCAGAGTCTTCAACTGAGGCCAGCTTGATCTCATCGTTATCAATCACATTGTGATTGTCTTGTACATATAGCTCAGTGATAGGCTGTGAGTTTACAATCACTTCATCGAAATTGTCGTCTTCATCTTCTATCACTTCATCATCTGATCTCCAATCAACTATGTCCTCTGGGACAAACTCTCCTTTCTCAAATTCTTCAATATCATCTTCTAAATCAAATTCTATCTCTTCTTCTTCAATATCCATTAGAGCGTCAATCATCTCGCTATCAATGGCCTTTGAGGAACTAGCCTCACCTCCTTTAACTCCTGACTGACTAGGCTCCCCCTGAACTACAGCATGCTGAGCATACTGGCTCACTATCTTTTTGTGCATCGGGATAATTGCCATCGTCATCTTCTCTTCTCAACTCTTGAAAGTCTCTGCAACTGGTCTCCCCCTGAGCCTTAAGATATTTCATTAGCTGCTCGAGGAGGGACCTCATGGTTCTAAGCTCAGCAGCCTGATCAGCGACAAATGTCTTCAATTCAATATTTTCTTTATCGATCTTTGCATTATGCTCTTGAAGCTCGCTGACTGCTTTTGTGAGTTGGAAGATTTGGACTGTCTGGAAGTCCACTTTGCTTCGGAGCTCTGAAAATCGTTGGTTGTCTGTGAAGGTGTTAGAAGTGGATGGAATTGATGTGATAGGTGACGAGGTGATTGGTGGTTGAACAGATGGTTGAACGGATGGTTGAGCGGATGGTTGAGTGGATTGAATCTCAGGCTCTAAAGCAGCAGCAGATGAAGCTCCCTGCATAAACCTGTGCCTTTTGGCCCTTTGCCGAGGCACTAAAGGAGTAGTATCTTCAGCCTCAAAATCAGAGTCATCTTCATCTGAATCTCGAGATGCTCTCTTTTCTGTCTCCCTTTCACTTACAACAACCCTTGATCCATACCTGCCTATCCGAACAGACGGATTGACAGACTCAACAGGTGCTCTTTCAACTTCGATCTCCTCAGCTTCTTCTGATGATGACTCAGAGGTGGTCACTGCTTGACCCTCTACCTCTGGTTGATATTAATCTATTTCGCGCATAAGAACATCAAAACTAGCTGGAGGCTCTAAGATTGTATCAACTAGCTCAGTAGTAATCTCTTCTTGGGCCTGAGTCCGTTGTGCCCAAATCTCCTCTAAAGTTTCCATTCGAGGATCACTTACGGGTGCCACACCAGAAGGACCCGCAACATCCGATGATGGACCTGCCTCCACTGACTCTTGTACTCTGCTGGAGCTTGGCCTTGAAGCCTGAGTCGATCTATCTTGAGCTCTTGGCCTCCTTCTTTGTTGTACTGGAGGACGTTGCTGTGGTTGTTGTTGCTGCTGCTGTTGTACTTGCTGCGGCTGCGGTCCTTCCCCAGCCCAGTTCACACCCTCTGGGGCTTCAAAATCTGGATTTACCACGGCACCAAAAAGAGGTGCATCCAGTGGTCTAACCACGTCAGCCCTACGGGCATAATGTGATTGAGAATCAGCAAAAATTTGCTTATCGATAACAGCGACACTCTGGATATCCGGCAACTGCGGCAGGTTGGGCAAAAAATATCGAATCAGCATCATCACAAACCTCAGATACATTAGAAAACAAACTCCGCAAAGAACATCTCGGAGTAGCTGAACTTCATATTATAAACCAATGCGATAATCGCTGACTGCATCTTTGACACTATGTAATCAAATCCGGCCTTCTTAGGTGCAAAGCACACCATAAAGACATGCGCAAGATACCTCCATTGGCCTATGAGAGCACTCTTCATGTATGACGCTTTAGCTATATCCAGGCCATACCCCATCCTTAAAAAGGCTGCTTGCCTTACTTCCAACGTGAAGTCAATAGACCCAGCTTCCTGTTCTACCGATCCAAGCTGCAACACTCTACGTAACATGTCAGCAGAAAATACAAGGGGCTGCCCGATGATTCTAGTCCTCAACACGGTCGGAGTCACTGTACAGTCGACTTGCAGGTGATCCCAAAACTGTCTGACATAAGGCAGTACAATTTGCACATTCTGAGAAAGGGCATACGAAACCCTGGAATTTGCTAAGAAATCCGCCATTTGTCAAAACGCATGTGCTTCAGGAAGCTCATGATCCAGCGAAACAACCATATTATGCTTTTGAATGAAAGCTCTTTCACCCATATCTGCACATTAAAGAATAAAATATATTAGAAGGGATAAAATAAAATGAAACTTGTTTAAATTCAAATTTGTTTTATTTTGAACTTATGTAAGTTAAAAATCCAACACATATGAATTTCTACAAGTTTGATGTTAAAACTATTCAAACATTTCGATATTAATAGCAAACTCGAATGGCATGTTCGAATTTGACCAGAATTCGATTTTGTTCAACCCTTCGACTTTCCTGACAAGTTCGAATGATGAACAAACTCGAAATCGGTCACTTTCAAACAAAAATCCATGATTTAAACCCCATTAGACTTAGAAAATAGTATTCACTAGTCCTAGTAGGTTCTAATCGAAGATATATGTCACTTATTTGAAGTTTCACCGGTTAAACATTGTGATTTTGAATCACAAAGTTCAAAACCCTTAAAACTTCAAAATAAGTCGATTTTTGCTCAAATTGAGTCTAAATGTAAGGTCTTGACTCTACAGATCTATCTAGACGCGACACCGTCAACGAGTACGGAATCCTCGTTAACGGCTTGACGGAAACAACTCTCACACGGAACACGGAGACTATCAACACGCTGTACGGACGAACACGAACGCACCTACGAGATGATTCTCTCCGAAAGAACACTCACTTAGCTGATAAACTCGAGATCGCCCTTTTGCTTAATCTTACACGAAATCTGCAAAAGTCCCTTAATGATTCGAGTAAATCCCTAATTATAGAGGCTCATTCGAGTTTGTCATGGGCCAAACTCGAATCAGGCCCAAGGCCCATTCGAGTTTGTCCCCTTGACACTCTCGAATCTACCCTATACATCACATTCGAATCTGCCTCTATGTTAAATTCGAATTTGTCACTAAATTCGAATTTGTCATGTTCAACTTATATTTGATTATATGATTCAACTTATATTTGACTTAATCTTTGGATTTTATGTTTGAACTTCTTGTAATACATTACATCAAGTTCAAACACACAATCAATAACTATCAAACATATATAAACACATACATCAAATATCCAATACTTTGTAATATTACTTGAACCAAAATGCTAGTACACTTAGACCGCTATCGTCACACAGGGTGTACCAACAGACTCCCCCTTGACGATAACTTCTAACTAACTACTTACATTTTGATTAAGTACTAGAGCTATATATACTACTTCCTGCGTATATACCTGCATCTATACATACTTTTACTACCTTCTGGTACTTCCTGGCATCAGACCTCCATCCTTCGTGAAAGAAGATAGGTTGATCATTCAGCTTCTTCAGGTCGTCCTTCGATAGATTTATTAGTTGCAGTGGATCATACACTCTCAAAATCACTCTGTCCTGTGTATCTTCCATGACTGCTTCAGCTGTGTCATTATCGACGTACCACCATTTCATGTTGCCTAGAACATCTTGTGGCATCGATTTCATTGGTACTTTCTTCAGACATCTCACAGGTTTGTATACCATCCTGGCCCATCACCTACCTGTATGAGGATCTATTCTCGACTCATCCTCGACCCTCTTTCCAGTCCTTGGCTTGAGTCGTTCAAATTTGCCTGACCGACCTTCTTTCCTTATAATTTTTGCAATCACTGCTGCGTACTGATCATGTCCAATATTAATCAGCTCCTTCCAGGCTAACTCTTTCACTTCAATCTTGGGCAGTGTATTGAATACTTTCAGTGTTCGCCTCAAGTATTGAAGACCATCTCTCCTTTTCAAAATAAATAGCTGCAGTTCTCGGTCAAAGAACCAGCTTATAATTCCTCCTGAGAGATTTCCAGCACCCGGAATTCTCATTCTTTTCTTCATCTTTGGCTTTGTCTTCTTATCTTCCTTACGGAACTAAAGCTTCATCAACTCAGTGTAAGGTCTACCACTGCAAGATCTATCTAGACGCAGATCCGTTAACGAGTGCGGAATCCTCGTTGACGGTTAGACGGACAACTCTCAACCAACGGAAACACGGAGACTATTAGACGCTGAACGAACGACACACGAACGATCCTACGTACTAATTCTCTCCGAAACGGGACTCACCTAGCTGATAAACTCGAGATCGCTTAATGCTCAATTCCTCACGAATTCTGCAAAAAGTCCTCTAATCATTCGAGTCTATCCCTAATTATAGACCCTGATTCGAGTCTGTTGTGGGCCAACCTCGAATCTGGCCTAAGGCCCATTCGAATCTGTCCATCTGACAGATTCGAATCTAACCTATTCGAATCTAAGGACTCATTCGAATCTATCACAGATTCGAATGTATCCTTTTATGCAATTCGAATCTAGCCTTTGACATATATAACTAAGTGTTTGAAACTTATGTTTTAACTTATACTTGAGTCAATCTTTGACCTTTATGTTTGAACTTCTTGTAATATGTTACATCAAGTTCAAACACACAATCAATAACAGACAAACGCATATTAAACATATATATCAAAATACTTGGTTAATACTCAGAATATCACCTAAACCAAAATGCAGATCGATTAGACTGCTATCGTCACACAGGGTGTACCAACAGACTCCCCCTTGACGATAGCTTCTAATTATTTACATTACATCACATTTAAGTACTAGAGCTATATATATTACTACCAGCATATAACCCAGCATCTATACAAACCTTAACTACCTTTTGGAACTTCCTGGCTTCAGATCTCCATGGTTCAGTAAAGAATATTGGCTGATCATGAAGCTTCTTCAGGTCGTCCTTTGATAGGTTTATCAAGTGCAATGGATCATATACCTTCAAAATTACCTGCTCGTCTTGATCTTCCATGATAGCTTCAGCAGTGTCAATCTCTAGGTACCACCACTTCATGTTGCTCAAAACGTTCTGTGGCATTGGCTTCATTGGCACTTTCTTTAGACACCTCACAGGTTTGTATTCCATCCTGGCCCATGGCCTACCTGTATGAGGATCTATTCTCGACCCATCCTCGACCCTCTTTCCGGTCCTTGGCTTGAGTCGCTCAAATTTGCCTGAACGCCCTTCTTTCCTTATAATTTTTTCAATTACGTTTGCGTAGGGATCATCTCCAATATTGATCAGCTCCTTCCAGGCTAACTCTTTAACTTCAATCTTGGGCAATGAATTAAACGCTTTCAATGTCCGCCTTAAGTATTGAAGGCCATCTCTTCTCTTCAAAATAAACAGCTGCAGTTCTCTGTCAAAGAACCAGCTAATAATCCCTCCAGCGAAATTTCCAGCACCTGGATTTCTCATCTTCTTCTTCATCTTCAGCTGATCTTTCTTTTCTTCCTTCTTGAACCAAAGATTTAACAGATCAGCTCTAGATGGCTCGTTCTCAGCCTCTTCAAGGTCTTTATCTTCAGCTGAGGCTACCTTGATGTAATCAATATCAATCACATTATGATCTTGGCTTTCATACAGTTCAGTGATTGGTTGTGAATTGATTATTACTTCATTAACGTGATCGTCTTCATCATCTAGCACTTCATCATCCGATCTCCAGTCAGCGACGTCATCTGGAATGAACTCACCTTCTTCTAATTCTTCAATATCATCTTCAAAATCAAATTCCATGAGCTCTTCTTCAATATCTTTCAGCGCATCGATCATGTCGCTATCTAAAGTCTTTGAAGAACCTGCTTCTCCTCCTGCTCCTCCCTTTCCTCCTTCTGTACTAGGCTCCCCCTGAACTTGTGTAACTTGAGCTGCAGAAAAATCTACAGACTCAATCTCTTTGTTCGCACCGGGATCATCGCCTTCATTATCATCATCTTCTCCCTGTACTTCCTGATCTTTACAACTCGTCTCCCCTTGAGTTTTTAGATTTTTCATAAGTTGCTCTAGGAGGGACCGCATTGCTCGGATTTCAGACGATTGATCAGCGACAAATGATTTAATCTCCGTGTTTTCGTCTCTAACACTTTCAACAATCGTTCTCAGTTCTGCATTCTCCTTATCAAGATTAGAGTTATGCTCTTGGAGTTCACCGACTGCTTTTGTGAGAGTTATTATTTGAATGTTCTGAAAGTCGACACGGATCTTGAGTTGCATGATTCGTTGATTTTCGGTATAGGCTTCTGATGTAGAAGGGATGGACTGAATGGGAGCAGGATTGAATGGTTGGGGAATGTAGGGTTCAGGTTGCTGAGGTGGCGGTGATGGTGGAGCTGTATCTTGGGGTTGGGTCTGGGTTTGAGGCGGAGGTTGTGCATCGGACTGTGATGAAGTCCCCTGCATAAACCTGTGACGTTTGGCCCGTTGCCTTGTCACCAACTGAGGAGTCTCTTCGTCTTCAAAATCTGACTCCTCCAATTCCCTGGCCTCTCGCCTCCTCGAACCACCTTCATTAATAATCAATCGTGAACCATAGGTTCCAATTTGAATATGAGGATCTGTAGACACTGATTCTGGAGCTTCAACTTCGATTTCCTCCATTTCTTCTGATTCTGTAGCAGATGATGACTCATCATTGCCAGTCTGCTCTGGCACATATTCGTCAACATCTCTGAAGACATCTTCTTCTCCCTCTGGAGGCTCAAGTAATTCACCCACTAACTCTGCAACTATATCTTCATTTGCATGTGGACCTGCCTCCCAAATTTCATTTAACGTTTGGCACAATTGATCAGTTTCATTTGGGACATTTGACGGCCCGGCTTCCTGCACTTCTGGTTGCTGACTCGTAGAAGGCCTAGACTCCTGAGTCTGACTCGCAGTAGCTCTTTGTCTTCGCCTTGGATCACGGGGACGAGCACGAGGCTGTTGTTGTAGTGGACGTTGCTGTTGTTGCTGTGGTTGGACATCAACTACCCCTGCCCAGTTGGCATTACTCGGGGCTTGAAATTCCCTATCCAGAATTGCACCAAATAGTGGACGCGCCACTGGAACCGCTAACCTTCCTCGATGTGAGGAACAGTCAGAATAGATGCGCTTATCCATAATATTGACGCTCAATGCATCATCTGTTTGTGGCAAATCAGGCAAGAAGTGCCTTATCAACATCATTACAAACCTAGGATACAGTAGGAATCTTTCTCTCTCAGGAGCAGTAATTTGATGGATGAATTCCGAGAAAAACAGCTGTGAGAAGCTGAACTTCGTATTGTACACCATGGCAATCACCCCAGATTGTATCTTGGATACAATGTAATCAAACCCAGCCTTCTTAGGCGCAAAACAAACCATGAACACGTGGACCAAAAATCGCCACTGCCCTATCAACCCGCTTTTCATGTAAGATGATTTTGTAACGTCCAAACTATAGCCCATTCGCAAAAATGCTGCTTGCCTAATACTTAGTGGAAAGTCTATAGGCCCGTCTTCTTGTTCTTGTGAACCCAACTGTAGTACTTGACGCAAAATATCCGCTGAGAAAACCAGAGGTTGACCAGCAATTCTGGTTCTTAAAACTGTCGGGGTGACAGTACAGTCCACCTGTAAATGATCGTAGAATTGACGCACATATGAAATCACGATCGGAATATTGTGATATAATGCATAGCTGATCCTGGACTCTGCTAGAAAATCTAAAACTTCTCGAAAACCCTGCGCTTCTGGGATGTTATGAGCTGGATTAAGTACCATATTATGCTTAGGAACGAAAGCACGAAGCGCCATATCTGCACAATACATAAAACTGTTAGAGTCATTAAAAATCAATAAACTTGTTCAAATTCAAATTTGCTTTATTTTGTACTTTTTCAAATACAAAATCTAGCACAATTAAATTTCCACAAGTTTAATAAAATTTAAATTCAACAAAGTAAATAAAGTACAGATTCGAAGGGAACAGACTCGAAGTGTCCATTTTCGAATCTAATGGACAGATTCGAGGAGTCCCTATTCGAGTCTAATGGACAGATTCGAATATCATGGTCATCTCGAATCTAATGATAGATTCGAGACACCCATGAACAGATTCGAAAGTGCATGAACAGACTCGAAGGGCCGTCGGCTATTGTTTCAACCAAAACCCAAGATTTTAACCATTTTGAACTTGGTAAATCACATACATTAGTTCAATTAGGTTCTAATCATTGATTTATGTCTTTAATTTGATCTTTTATAGGTCCAAACTTAGTTATTTAGCAAAAACTCGATTTTGACCTATAAAACTTCAAAATGTGATGTTTTAAGCCCAAAATTGTGTATAAAACTACCAAAGTCTTGTACAATCCGGTTGATTATACCTAGATATGAGTGTAGAATCGAACACAAAAGCTTTAGACTCGATGAAATGTCGTTTATATGAAATACGATAGACTCGAGAACAGATTCGAGATCGCTGATATAGATTCGAGAGTATAGATTCGACAACAGTAAAGTAATAAATGACTTCACTATTGACCTATATATACTACCTACCTTCGAGTCTATGTGTAGTTTCGAGTCTACTGACAGATTCGAAATACTTCACTTCGAGTCTGTCTTAGATTCGAAATTACCAACACTTAGAAAAATTTCGGAAATTTTGAACTAAATTCAACTTTTCCAACTTTTTTCGGTATTGTGTATCCAGATAAACTATGCCAATTCTTTTACCCTAAGCAACAGATATTTCACGCAATGTTTATTTTATCCAACTTTGAATGCACCCTCAGTAACTTTTGACCTTTTACCTAAGTAAAAACTAAACTAAAATAAAATAAACTAAGGTAAAAATAAAATAAAATAAAATAAAATAAAATAAAGTAAAATAAAATTTTGACCAAAAATTTATCTAGACTTAAGAAAAAATTTACAATCTAAGCTAAATACTTAACAACATATTTTTGATGAGTATAGTCTAAGAAAGGTTCAATCAGATAGCGATGTCCGATACTAACTTTTAGTACTTAAACTTTCACACTTAGGAATTTTTTGAATTCTTTTTATTGTTTGTCGTGACATACCCTTTTAGCCGATTGTTGGTATTTTACCCTGTTAAACATTCTACATTTAGGAATATCCCTTGGCCTTTTTTTTTATTTATCAGGAAATTATCTTACGTGACTCAGACATAGACATACTTTTATGATCAAGGCACACAGACAAAAATTCTAACTTGTTGGTATTTGCAAACTTTCTTTAAAAGACAAACATCGGACACAGGTCTGTATTCTCATACAACAAAGTGTCTTAGTTCGACTTAAGGTTTATTTTTAAAGTTAGCAGATAGCGGTGACAGGTCTGTACTGACGTACAACAAAGCGACATGTCTGCTAACTCGAATCTAAACAGAGACAACAGGTCTGTACTTACGTACAACAGAGTTGCATGTTTTCGACTCTCAGTTTTTCATGATATTTCTATTCTTTCCATTTTCAGACGTATTTGATGTTGCTATACATCCCCAGAAAGTTTGCATACCTCATTTAGACTCAATGTTTGTATGTCTTGTACATAAAAATTAAGACCGATTGGTCGTACATCTAGGTTAGTGACACGCTTGACTTTTTCTAGAATATTTTATTAGCCTTGAGATTCCCTATATGTATTATGCCTACCAACACATCAAACTAAATAAAGTATAACACTTAGAGTTTAGTTGCATTATGTGTGAAAGCCTAAATACTTAGAGTCTGTAACGACGGTGCTAATTTTCGTCACTTTGAACCTATGTATCTAAGACTTAACTCATTTTCTGATATTCTCTTTTTTTGTATTTTTGTAATTTTCTCTCTTTTTTCTTTTGTTTTTCATAGCAAAAAGCAGTAAACTAAGCTAACCTACTAACTTACTAAAAATAGAAACTTACTAAAAATAGAAACTTTCCTAAATTAGAAACTTACCTAAATTAGCAGACTACTGTAAAGAAAGAAATACTACTACTCTAAAAGAAAATAAACTTACTACTACTAAGGTCAAATTACTCTGGGTTGCGCATTCCATTCAGTTGAATTAAATACTCAAACCGTGACTTATCAACCGCTTTGGTAAATAAATCTGCATTATTATCTTCTGTTGCCACCTTTACCAGTTTGATTAAGTTCTTTTCAGCACAATCACGAATAAAATGATGCCTTATGTCTATGTGCTTTGTTTTACTGTGTTTAACTGGATTATTAGTTATAGCAATTGTAGATTGATTGTCTATCCTAATAGGAGTTTGAGTGTAAGCCAAACCGTAATCCCGCAATTGTTGTTGTATCCACAGAACTTGTGAACAGCAACTACCAGCAGCTACATACTCGGCCTCGCACGTTGACACGGCTACCGATGTTTGTTTCTTGCATTGCCAGGACACCAATCTCCCTCCGAGGAACTGACAACCTCCAGTCGTTGATTTGCGCGTCAAGCTGCATCCTCCGTAGTCCGAATCTGTGAACGCCTCCAACTCTAGATCTCCCTCCGCGTGATACAAAGTCCCAGCTTCGGTTTCGACTTGAGGTATCGTAGAATCCGCTTCACAGCTTTCATATGCATCTCCTTCGGATTCGCTTGAAACCTAGCACAAATACACACAGCAAACATTATGTCAGGTCTTGAAGCAGTTAAATACATAAGTGACCCAATCATGGCCCGATATAAAGTCGGATCCACATCGGTATCACTATCAGTACCCGGCCCGAGATTGTGATTCACTTGAATCGGCGTGCTGAAGTGGGCAGTCAACTTAGTTCCCTCCATGCCAAACCGTTCTAATATGTCATAGACATACTTAGTTTGATGGATAAACATTCCTTCCTTCTTTTGGTCAACTTGTAACCCTAAAAAGAAATTCAACTCCCCCATAGCACTCATCTCGAACTTAGACTTCATCACCTTCTCAAAATCTTTGCACATCTGTTCGTCTGATGATCCAAAAATGATATCATCGACGTACACTTGTACCAAGATAAAGTGATCTCCCTTTCTCTTCACAAATAGAGTACTATCTATCCTACCCCTCTCAAAGCCATTTTCTAACAGATGGTTGGATAGAGTCTCATACCACGCCCTAGGTGCCTGATGTAATCCATAAAGAGCCTTATCTAAGCGATATACTCTATCAGGATATTTTGGATCTGTAAATCCGGGCGGTTGTTCTACGTACACCAACTCCTTCACTTTCCCATACAGGAAAGCACTCTTAACATCCAGTTGATATACTTTAAAGCCTTTGAAGGAGGCAAAAGCTAAAAACAACCTAATTGCTTCTAACCTTGCTACAGGTGCAAACACTTCGTTGTAATCGATTCCCTCCTCTTGGTTGAAACCCTTTACAACTAATCTCGCCTTGTTGCGCGTGACTATACCCCGATCGTCTCTTTTGCACTTAAAAACCCATTTGGTTCCTATTGCAATCTCCCCTCGAGGTAACGGAACTAACTCCCACACTTCTAGTTTCCTAAATTGTGAAAGTTCTTCCTGCATCGCTTCAACCCAGGAGTTGTCCTTAAGTGCCATTTGCACATTTTTGGGCTCTACTTGCGATATGAAACATGAATATAGACATGTGTGATATGCCTCGGAGTCGTTTATCATCGACAACAACACAGTGTTGTTATTTACACTACTCCGAGTCCTCACACCCTCGTTAGGATTTCCTATGATGCTATCTATTGGATGGTTCTTGTTAATCCTAGAGGTCTCTATTTCGTCTACCCTTAGATTATCTCCTAAGTTGGATCCTATTTCACCTAAAGGGGGAACAGGCTCAGCTTCCACATTTTCTTCCTCACGGACGTTTTCCTCAGAGGCAGAACTTGATGCTTGAGTCTGATTCTCAGTATTAGGTGCCTCTTGATCAGCAACTTCTGGAGACCATCTACAGTCGCAGTAGGCTCGGACGTAGATTCGAACGTGGTCCTCGGAAAAATATGGCCATCGTCATTTAGGTGCAACGTCGCCATGTCTTTTTCGATTGTACCTGCAGTATCATCCAAAGGAATGTTAAATGACTCAAATAACTTATCATAGTCAAATATCCATTCCGGACCAGTTTGGGGTTCATGTGTATAACTTGTGACTTCAATATTATACACAATCTCCACAGTACCACTCGTTTTGTTAAAAACCCGTTTGTTTGGTGAGTTTGGCACATAACCTAGGAAGTATCCTTCGTCAGCCTTTTCACCAAACTTCGGTTGATGTTTTGTTCTTAAAAGTGTACATGGTACTCCAAACGGTTCGAATCCAGTTAAGTTAGGTGGCCTTTTATTCAAAATTTCATAACATGTTTTGTTCAATGATTTGACTGTAAGGACTCTATTTAAAATATGGCACGCGGTATTCACTGCCTCCCCCCAAAAACATGGTAGGAAGCTTTGAATCCGAAAGCATAGTCCTTGCAGCCTCAATCAATGTTCTGTTTTTACGTTCGGCCACCCCATTCTGTTGAGGTTCATATGGTGCACTGAATTGATGCACGATGCCCTTTGATAGGCAATATACACCAATTACAGAGTTTTTAAATTCAGTCCCATTATCACTACGAATATGTTTAACCCTTGTTCCGTAGGAATTCTCCACTTGGTCTAAGAACCCGATGAGCTTTGTAGCCGTCTCGTCCTTCGTACCTAAAAAGAAAACCCATGAAAACCGTGAGTAATCGTCAGTGATAACTAAGCAAAACCAACTACCTCCTATACTCCTTTTGTTGATAGGGCCGAAAAGGTCCATATGCAACAAATCGAATGTCGAGGTTATGGAGTTCAGCTTCTTGGACTTGTGTGTCTTTTTATGTTGCTTGCCCTTCATGCACGGTAGACACTTGTCTTCAAATTGAAAGCTCTTCAGAGGCACACCTTGCACCAAACCATTCTTCGTTATGTAGTTCATTTTCCTTAGGTGCAAGTGAGCCATGCGTCTGTGCCACAAAACCGATTCCGTCTCTGAAGCTTTTGATAGTAAGCAGATCGGACCCATCGAATTATCTGGCTTGTTCATATCGAGCATGTACAAGTCATTCTTCCTTGGAGCCCGCATCAATATCCAATCTTCAGGTATTTTGAATCCCGGCTTTAGCACTAACGCCTCAGTGTCAGTAAATAACACCGAGTTCTTCTTATCACAGATTTGAGATACACTAATGAGATTATGAACCAATTTATCAACGTGATAAACTTGATCCAATGTAATCGTCCCATTAGTGACTTCTCCAGTTCCAGTGATATTTCCTCCTTTGTTGCCCGCGAATGATACAAATCCCCTATTACCCCCCTTGAAGTCTGTGAGAAGACTTCTTTCCCCCGTCATATGCCTGGAGCAACCACTGTCGACGAACCACTTGTTGTTTGGACCGGTAGTTATCTCCTGCACATGAAAGAAAATAGGTTAGTTATCACGGGGAACCCAAGCCATGACTGACTTGGTAATACCATTCTCGTCCACATACTTGAACTCTTTCAAATACCCATCTCGCCTTTCAGGTGACTTGGGCCTTTGAACTGAATTCTGTTGTGGTGCCGAGTGATTTAGATTCACTCTTTGCCTTTGAGTAGGCATTTGTTGTGGTGCTCTAGAATAAGTCTTATTATAATGCATTTCAGACTGTGATCCCTGAGCTTTTACCGGAACATATTGTCTAACAGGAGTATGTGACCTAACTGGAGTGTGTGACCTGCTAGGTGTTGTGCTCCTATAGACTTGTTGAGGTGCTGACCTAGATTGATTAAAGACACGATTCGGTGAATTTGTCCTAACCACTTCTTTTGGTCCAACCTTAACCGGTGTTTGTTTCACAACAAGTTTTGGTGCGGCCTGCACAGTTTTCTCGGTACTCTGAGAACTACTGCTGCTTGCCACGGTTGGTGAGGGCTTAACAGGTGTTGGGTTCACTGTCTTAGGGGTAAGTTCTGCTTTCCTATTTGGACAGTGAGAAGCAACATGCCCTTTCTCGTGACATCTAAAGTAAGACATCTTATCCATGGACTTTTTGGTTGGTCCCTTAGATCTAGGTGTCTCACTGGTGTCTACTTCCTTTGGTACATCTATTGTGTCTGTCTCTTCGACCTGGTCAGCCCATGAAATTTTCTGTTTTCCTGCAGGTGTTTCACTGGAGGAAGACACAAATTTCACTTGCTTGACCTTGACGGTTGAGTCAGTCACCTTAGGTGTATTTTCTACTGTAGGCTCAGGTGTCGGTTCAGGTAGGTCCTCTAAGTCTACTGAGTTGTCAGTTTTCTCCTGAGGCTGAGGCACATAGTTTGCATTGAACGGTGGAGGAATTTCGTGAAAACCTAGACCTACAGGCTTCTTAGACTGTCTTTGGGCATCTAAGACTTTCCCTAGGTTTAGGCTCGAATTCCTAAACTTTTCCAGCTTGCTATTTGCCTCTGCTACCTTAACCTTGGTCTCGGCTAGCTCTATGTCTTTGTCCTTAAGACTTTTGGTCAAGGCTTCTACGTGCTCATACATTAGCTCTATCCTAACACACTGCTCACTGAGTTTGTCTTTTAGAACTACTACGTCTTGAGCATCAGCCTTAAGTTTTTCTTTTAGATCCTGCTTGATATCATTTAGGCTAGCATTTTCAATTTTTAAATTTTCATTTTGAGCAGCTATGGTTTTATGTGAGTCTAAAACTAGATTTAACCTATCGTTAGAACTAACACATAAAGCACATAATTCACGAAATAGAGAATAAGAAAGACTAACCTTTGAGTTGTCAGATTCCACGTTGGCCATCTGAGCAGCAAACTCCAGCACGGTCTGATCATTCGCTTTCTCTACCCACATCGGACTGCTGTCCCTTGTGGTCTGCTCATCCTCTTCACAACCATTTTCCGTAACTTCAGCCATGAAAGCTCTAGCATTGGACTCCGGATGTGAACTCCAGTCATAAGTACCATCTAGCTGTCTGTCAGAAGTGACATTGGATATTAGACCCGCTAGATTGGCTTGACCAGACGAAGAGCTCGGAAGATATCTTTGTTGGGACTGATTTTGGAACTGTCCCTGATTCTGACTCTGCCCCTGGTATGTCTCTACCTTCGGTCTTTGACACTCCCTGGCGAAGTGTCCCAATCCCTGACAGTTATAGCATTTCACCTTGGACTTATCAAATCTTATCCCCTTGTTATTCATCTGTAGATTTCTTCCAGTTCTCTTTATGAATCTCTTAACCCTCTGGGTTACCATGGCCAGTTGCCACTTAAGATCCATTTCCTCTAAGTCATCAGGGTCGACCTGATCGTAATCTTCATCCCAAAGAGCCGGATCGTTGATCTTCCCTTGAACGCAATTTCCGTAGGCGGCCACAAACGAAGCAAGCAGATTCAGATGGTCTTCCGCCGACTTTGCGCTCATTGGCATCTTCGAATAGCTCTGACTGGTCGATGCCTGTTGGACTTGAGGTTGCGGTTCTTCCGATCTTCCTAACCCTAAGAACGCGCGATTCAGTGAGTCTTCGGACTCAGGTGGCGATGACGTTTCTCCGGTGAAAAACGCTGTAGCACTCTTCTGATCAGCTGTCACTGATGATTTTGATGTCTTTCCAAAATACATAGCCGGATTTTGGACTTGCTCGTAATCAGTCTCAGCCTTTATCATTTCGAAGTGATATGCCCTCAACGTTCCCACGATGTCATCCAGTGATTGAGCATAATATTTATCTTCATTCAGCTTAATCATTGCCACGTACATAGCCCATTTGGCTGGTAGGGCATCAAGAAGCTTGTTGTTCTTGTCACTGTCCGAGTACTCAATGCCATGACTTTCAAGCTCTGTTATCAGATGATAGAACCTTGTGATAATATCATCTAACTGTTCATCCTTAAGAGCCTTGAAAATCGCAAACTGTTGGGTCAACAGCTCTGTACGCTTTCTACGCACCCGTGGATTACCCTCACACCTTTTCTGGAGAGACTCCCAAAGTTCTTTCGACGTCCTTTGAGTCCGAAATGTGTGCAAGATATCTTGAGGTAACGCCATACGGATAATGGAGAAAGCCTTGTTTTCAGCTTCAAATAGTTTCTTGTCATCCTCTTTCATCATCTGGTATGACAGAACCTTTTGACGGCCTTCAACCTCAGAAACTGGTGGAATGTACCCTTCATCAATGCACACCCACATGCGCATATCGTTGAATCGTACAAAATCCGTAAATCTGTCCTTCCACCAGTAATAATCCTCAACTTTCATCAGCTTTGGTGGTGCATTAGCCTTCCCAACTTCGTGATCCATTTCAAGGAATTTCTGAAGGTTTGACATCTTTTCTTAAACAAATTGAATTTAGACTTAATTAATTTAATTCGAAACTAATGTGGATTAACTCTTTCGAATCTAGATAGATTCGAATGTAATTAGATTCCAATTTATTTGGTATTAAATTCGATTAAGTATCTTAATTCAATTAGATTCGAAATTATGTCAGATTCGAACAATTCCTTAGATTCGAAGATATGACAGATTCGAAGGACTCCTTAGACTCGAAGACCCTTAGAATCGAAGGCACAACAGAATCGAAATACAGCAGAATCGAAGCACAGACTCGAAACAGTAACAAACTCGAAACAAACTCGAAACAATATAGACTCGAGATCCAATTCGAATGTAGTAACAGATTCGAAACACCACAGACTCGAAACTGACTGAAATTGACTCGAAAGGAGCGTATTTTGGTTAGACTCGAAAATAAAGTAAAACCCTAATTACCCCTATAGATTCGAGCGCCGCAAACTCGAAAAACGGCTAACACTTTGATTTTTTGACGTTTTACAGATTAAATCACTATTTTTCAAATGAAAAATAATGATTTCGACCAAAAACGTGAAAAACCACAAAGTGTTTCCCGAATATGAATTTGCTAAGCTCAAAAACACGTTTTTGAGAGAAAAACCGTCCAACTAGCGTCAAGAAACCTAGAATGTATCTGATGAACACGAAGAACACCAAGAACACTCCGTAGGCTCTGATACCACTTGTAAGGTCTACCAATGCAAGATCTATCTAGACGCGGATCCGTTAACGAGTGCGGAATCCTCGTTGACGGTCAGACGGACAACTCTCAACCAACGGAAACACGGAGACTATTAGACGCTGAACGAACGACACACGAACGATCCTACGTACTAATTCTCTCCTAAACGGGACTCACCTAGCTGATAAACTCGAGATCGCCTATTGCTTAATTCCTCACGAATTCTGCCAAAGGTCACTTAATGATTCGAGTCTATCCCTAATTATAGACCCTGATTCGAGTTTGTTGTGGGCCAACTTCGAATCTGGCCTAAGGCCCATTCGAATCTGTCCATCTGACAGATTCGAATCTAGCCCATTCGAATCTAAGGATACATTCGAATCTATCACAGATTCGAATGCCATCCTTAACCTATTCGAATCTAGCCAATACACTTAAACACTTAAGTGATGAAACTTATGTTTTAACTTATGCTTGACATAATCTTTGACCTTTATGTTTGAACTTCTTGTAATATGTTACATCAAGTTCAAACACACAATCAATAACAGACAAACACATATTAAACATATATATCAAAATACTGATTAACTCAGAATATTACCTAAATCATAATGCAGATCGATTAGACTGCTATCGTCACACCGGGTGTACCAACATCCTTTCATACAACCCACACCGACATCGAACCACGCCTTTTTTCCGTTGCTAAGAAAGATCCTCGGTGGCGTAAGGCTATGTCTGAAGAGTACTCGGCCCTATTGCGGAATGGTAAGTGGTCACTGGTTCCCCGTCCGAAGTCTAATGTTGTTGACTGTAAGTGGGTTTACCGGCTAAAGAAGGACCAAACTGGTAAGATCCAACGCTACAAGGCCCGTCTGGTCGCCAAAGGTTTTCGGCAGCAACCCGGCATTGACTATCAGGAGACTTTCAGCCCGGTCGTAAAGGTCACCACTATCCTTGTTGTTCTCCCTCTTGCCGTTACCCAAGGCTGGTCTCTCCGGCAGCTCGATGTTCAAAATGCGTTTCTCTATGGAACCCTTACAGAGACAGTCTACTTGGAACAACCTCCAGGCTTCATTGACCAGACCAAACCGGATCATGTATGCCTCCTTCACAAGTCCTTGTATGGCTTAAAGCAGGCTCCACACGCTTGGTTTCATCGCTTATCTACGGGTTCTTCGCTCGCTCGGCTTTCAGGGCTCCAAAACTGATCCCTCCCTATTTATTTATTCACGCCAAGGCATCCTACTATACATGCTTGTCTATGGTGATGATATTGTCTTGACAGGTAACAACCAGCAGGCAATTGACACAGTGGTCCACCGTCTCAGCCAATCCTTTCCCATTCAGGATCTGGGATCTCTATCATACTTTCTCGGTATTGAAGTCACCAGCATGGGTTCAGATATGCTTCTCTCTCAGCAGAAGTACACTCTTGAGCTTCTCCAACGCGCCGGCCTCTCTCAGTCCAAACCAGTTCCTTCTCCCATGACTACGACTGCTAATCTTGCTCTTGGTGATAGTGCTACATTTTCCGACCCGGTTAAGTATCGTCAGATTGTGGGTGCTCTACAGTATGTCACCTTGACTCGTCCGGACATTACCTTTGCCGTCAACAAAGTTGCTCAATTTATGCATTGCCCTACAGAAAATCACTGGTCGCCTGTTAAACGGATTCTTCGCTATCTGCAAGGCACCTCTACTTTCGGATTACGGCTTCGGCGTGACTCTAGCACTCTTCTTCACGCCTACACTGATTCTGCCTATAACGCTATTACAGGGTTCTCAGATGCTGATTGGGCTGGTTGCCCAGATGACCGTCGATCCACCGGAGGGTATGCTATCTACCTAGGTTTAAACCTAGTATCCTGGTCTGCACAGAAACAGAAGACTGTCTCTCGGTCATCAACAGAATCAGAATACAAGGCTCTAGCTAATACAGTCGCTGAGCTAACTTGGCTTGAAACACTGTTGCGCGAACTTCAAGTCCCTCTTAAGAAGACCCCTACGCTATGGTGTGATAATCTCGGCGCTACCTATCTTTCTGCCAACCCTGTTTTCCATGCTCGGACTAAGCACGTAGAGGTTGATTTTCACTTTGTTCGAGAAAAGGTTGCGGACAAGCAGCTTTCGGTCCAGTTCATAACCACCGATGATTAGATTGCAGATATCTTCACCAAGCCGCTTCTTTCGCAGCGTTTTATGTTTTTACGATCCAAGCTACAGGTCGTTCCCCGGCCTTAGCTTGCGGGGGAATATTACACACATATGTATTTCCTTATGTCATATGTTTCCTTTTTATGTATTTCCATATATTATATGTTTCCTTATATTAGAGGGATTAGAATGCAGCTAGTATAGGGTTTAGAGTGTAAATATATCTCTTATATAAACCCTTGTAATCAGTGTTTTATATACAATAATATACAACAATTACTGATTACTAAGTTTAGCTGAGAATATAATGATCAATTCGTGTATTTCATTACAAGTGAAAGAGTACATATATACATGAGCATTACACAATTACAGGAGATAATTATGGATGTATATATGGTAGGCTATAACTCCATATAACTAATACAAAGGAAATACAAATACATTAAATATAATAAAGAGTGTAAATAATATACATAAATAGATAACGTGATTTGAGGTAATCACTTAATATTCACTTAGATGATCACTAGTATTCTGGAAAATCATACATTCATTCACAAACTCTAACTAGATCTTCAAATCGGTTTATGATAGTGACCGAACAAAAAATCTTAGATAAACCCAAATATATTCGCTCTAACCTCAAATTAATGCTTGCTTCTTGCTTAGTTTGATTTTAACTTGGAGAATAATCAAGTTTTACAACTTGATCTCAACAAGTCATTGTTCTTGATTTGTAGAGAGAGATATAAAGAAATCACTGTTCTTGATTTGGTTGAGAGAGAGAGAGAGAGAGAGAGAGAGAGAGAGAGAGAGAGAGAGAGAGAGAGAGAGAGAGAGAGAGATTGGTGAAAAATAGGAGAATCTTTTATTTTTCCTCACATATGAATTATATGTTTGTTCATTTGCCACATTTGCCTGCTTAACTTTAGCTTTTCAATTTCTAATCCATTTAAACTCTTGCTTTCAATTTCTTACAACTTAATAAATATCATGCTCAACTAAATCATCAATGCAATATAAATAACACTTCTTGCATAAACTAGCAACAATTTCCATTACTTGTCTTAAATTACATCACTAAAAGCTTAAATTACACATTAAAAGTTTAATTAAAAATCAAGGTGTTACAATCCTTGACATCATTAGTATGTTTATGCAACTTAAATCTTGTTTATATGTGTCATCCATATAATACAATTTTACAAACACTATTTCATATGTAGAATATACAATAGTCTACCAAAAAATCTATAAATAAAAATTAATGATTTTTAAAGATTTTAAATGAATGTACATATTTTTTCATTTTTAGAATTTTAAAAGCAACATTAATAGAATTTAAAAATTAATATATTAAGACAAGAAGGATAAATTAATTAAATATATTGATAGATGGAATAAAATTTATAACACAAAAATTAATAAAAAATTAAATATTTGACAAAACGAATAAATGTAGATGATGATGATAACGAATCTCATTAATATAGATAAAATACATAAATAAATTTTAATTAAATTCTTATACTTATAAGTACAATATTATTTATTATTAAACAATTATAAATATACATATAATTAAATATAAAAATATCTAAATTAATTGATTAGGGACCCTATGTGAAAATAATTTATAAGGGCAAAATAGAAAGTTTAAATAACTTGAGTTGTTTAGGAACTGAAAACGTAACAATGTTTCAAAATATGAAGTACCAATGTAACTTTTGGAAGTTAGGGAAGAAACTTGAAATTTGATAAACTACAAGGACCATTTATGTAATTTACTCTTGTAATAAAGTCGAGTTTGAATATTCAATTCTTGTCTTTTTGAAATCCGAAATGCTTTTGAGTTGGAAATGCAATTGTATTTTAAAACTTGGTTGACTAAAAAACACGTCTTTTTACAAGGCATTGATTGAAATATAAATTCAATTAATTTCAATTTCGAAATATTTATCATATTAATTATAATAATTTAATTTTGTTTATAAATTAATTAATTATAATATACAATTAAATAAATAATTAGATATAATATTTTAAAATAATATTTTTCAGAGGTTTCATATTACAAAATATAAAATCTTAAAATCACCTCTTAATTTCAGATCTCAAGACCACCTTTAAACTTCGGATGTGATTTTCAGACTTCAGACATTTAACCTTTTAAAAAACAAGTAACACCGTAAAAATATACTTACGTAACTTCAACATAATTGAACTTCTAGAGAATGAAATTATCTCGAAAAAGGGGATGCATGATCATAGATATTTCATTGGTTCATGAACGCAAGCATCAAAATACAGTGTTACAGATAATTTTGATGAAGCAATACCAACAGAAAGTGCATGGATCACCAAACATTATTTTCGAATTTATCTCTGATTAACAAAAATTCAAGAAAAAACGATTTATAATATCATATAAAATAAGTCTATCAATGGATGGATTTAGATTGGATTGGAATGGATCGAATCGTGATCCAACAGATCTATGACAGACCTAATACACATCTATAAAAGTTATAGTATCATATAGTTGTGCATCGAGGTAAATCCATCGAAGCAAGTTCCAAGTTTACTCTCTCCCTAACCCTCAAAACCTTGAGGACTTGCAAGGCTGTAGGCATCGGAATTTCCATTTTGTTCTGTGGATTAAAATATAATGCAAGAGAAAAAAATAATAGTCAGAAACGTTGCGAGAAGGATCACGGGAAGATCATAAGCATTTAAATATCTACATGACATGGAAAAACCATGGAGAAAGCCATAACTGACAAAGGGTATAAAAGGAATATGGTGACCTTAAAATAAGCTTCGAACATTAGCCATTTTTGTAGAGTTACCAACTTCATTGATCCTGGATCGTCGATCTTGATGCAACTTAATTTTAACCGCGATCGGGGATCATGTTCAAAATCTTCAAAAGGAAGGTGAGGGTAAATGCGTCCTCTTGGAGCTTCTCAAACCTGGAGTTGGATAGAAGAAAACATAAATGAAGGCATAAAGAGAAACCGCTACAACACATGGTTAGCAATTTTCTGTTCTTTTTAAAATATCGATAAGCATGAAAACATGACTAATAGACCGTCCCTCCAGTTGTACAAGCATGAGAGAGGATCAATAAGGATAAATAACCCATTACCCTATACATAACCATGTTGTTAAGGTCCCGATCCCGATGCCAATCACAATCTAATACTAAGATCTTATAATTTCATATGACCAAAAAAATGTGTCAATCTTGTATTTGATGGGTAGAGGTGTAGGATCTTGGATCTTGGTTAAGATCTTAAAATCTTGATACCATCCGATCTCGCTTAGCTCAAAATTAGTGAACTAAAAAATTATAACTGAAGTTAACTTTATTACAGAAAAAAGAAAGTAAATAGGTTAACCGACTATTTTGTGCATAATGGTAAATTTTATGAAGTAATCGACTTCAATGGTCCAATACCTTAAAATATAAATCCTTAATTAGTAGTATAAATCATTATTAGTTGTATTGAAATATTGTTATGAAGATATCGGTTTGAATTGACCTGCAGTACTCTTCACTTCGGAGGGGATGTATTTATGAGATTATACTCTCCGATTCAGAGAGGGTGTTTTGGCTTATGAGAAACTCTTCGTTTCGGAGAGGGTGTTTCAGTTTATAAAGTACTCCTCTCTTCGGAGGGAATATTCAATTCTAGGAGGTATTCTCTATTTTAGAGATGCCCTTGACTACATATGTAGCTGAACTTGTTGGCGACTGTTACCTGGCAAATTGGCGGTGAGTACTCGATTATAAAACGGATGAATGAATGTCTTATTGGGACTCGTTCAATTCTAAAGGGTATTTCACAAATAGTCCTCACGACACACCAAATGACTGACGTGATCCTCACAGAGGCTTCCAAGGATCTCGGGTTTGGTCCGCTTTGGTTTTTCAGTCCCCTAGTGGTCATCATTTCAACCCTCACCTCAGAAAAATTTAGAATGCAATCATAATGTTAAAACTGACGATGCATATTCATATTAATGTTAATAGTATGGACTTTATTCGAAATTTTAAATTTGTACAGTTTCTTGAGAGTTCATATGTAGCTTTCGTTCATGATAATATGGCCGTCAATATCCTAGAATTTCAGTAGGAGCATCTTCAGGAGATGTAATATGAAGAGGAATCTTCAATTTGCTCTATTTAATTTTTTGCTATGGCGTGTTTTCCTTTCTTTTTTTTTTTTTGAAAGGCACTATGTTGTGTTTCCTAGTTCTAGAATGTCTACATTTCTGGAATATTACATTCTTTTGTATTGATTGCCAGTTAGCCACACTAAAGTAGTATATATCTTTGTATTAATTTGGCTGAGTGAACAAAGAAAATAGAACATGAGATTTAAGAGAAATAGCAGCGACATGTGAAAGAATTATTGAATATTTACCTTCCTGACTTAGAGAAGTGGCCTGCACCCATCTCACATTTAAACAGCAATACATTGTCATCTGTTTTCATCTCTCTCAACTTGGCAACGAACTTAGCAGGTTCAGAATACAGTACACGTGGATCTGCCAAAACATGTAATGGTTCCAGTTAAATGAGGTATAAACGGTGCATTAATAGATGAAGTGGTGAACACAGACCCCATTCTTTCTCACGTAAAATGCCCATTAGGATTCTTCAGATGGTGTGCATAATAAATAAAATAAAATCAGCACAAAAGAGAAATAAAGGGACCAAACAATATGTTATTCTATATATCATTTGCCTATAAGCATTTTTTTTCTGGCTTTCCAAAGCTCAGATTGCCACTTTAGAGGCACTTTCTAGTTGAGCTGTGAACGCTAATGATGGCAGAAGAATAAGATGACACTAAGAAGCAGAAACCTGAGCTAGCAGCGCCTTGGCAGGTCCCCATTAGGGTTTCTTGGTTTCAGTTTTTCCCAATATATATGCATCCCTATGTAATTACCCTAATCCAAATTTAATAGATGTGACTCGCTAGTACAGCCGCAGACGTAGGTCATTCTTGAAGCAAACCACGTGTGATTTCTGTTCTCGTTTCTTTCTGTTTTCTGCGTTTTCCCTTTCTGTGCGTCGTTAGCTCAACATATCAGTGAGGAGTTTCCTTTCCACCACTTGTCTTTTACCATTGTCGCCTATACGATCAGATGATATTTCCATGTATTCTAGTGCTGTTAAGAAAAAAGAGTGAACACAGACACTAGGCACTAGGGGTATAAACGAGACAGGACAACTCGTGAGGTACTCGAGATTGACTCGTAATAAACTCGAAATCGACTCGCTGAGCTCGAGCCACTCGAGTAGTAATCGAGTCAAGCTCGAGTATTAAAATAGCCTACTCAATAGGCTCGCGAGCCTAATCGAGCCAAAGTTTACATGTTCACATTTTTACCCTTCAACTTTAAAATATTATATTTTTATCACTATTATATAAATCAAACTATATAACCTTAAACCTAAAATTACATTATTATATGATTTACCCTTCTTGTTGTTGGGATAAAATTAGATTGAATCTATAGTATCTGTATATCGATTTCTTTTTCCCAAATTTAGTCGAGTCGAGCCGAGCCCCATAGTGTCGAGTACTTTATCGAGCCGAGCTCAGGTTTCAAAACTTAGGCTCGATCGAGCTCGAGCTTGGTGATACTCGACTCAGCTCGATTACACCCCTACTAGGCACTCCCACCAAGTCACCAACCGTTCCCATAGACAACAAGGGGAGGTAAATCACAATGTCCCAAAGAAAGGAAGGTGATGCCCGGGCTTGAACCTGGAAAACTGATTCTCGAGCATCTGCCAACTAACTGACAAACTATATGGCCTACTGTAAGTCTGTAACTGGTGGTGTAGGATCCACTCATATTTTTACCAATGTGTATTTACCACATTAGCAGAGAATTAATGTATACACAAAGAAATATATGTATTAAGAATTAATATATTTGCCAAGGCTACTTCTATCAAGAATTTCTCGATGACCTTTTCTGAAGGAGGGGTTTTATATTGATCAGCCACCTGGTTTTATGGTCAGTAGGCTTTCAATGACTACCCAAAGATATGTGTATAGTCTCATAGAGCTTATTAGCTCAACTACCACCAAGTAGGCAAGTACCATATGTAAGTCCAGGTATCATTACTTAGAATGTTAGATCCATCTCCCTTTAAGCTATTTCCTTAATTGTATCCGTTTGACCCTTTATCAATAAAAATATAACCCAAACATACCTGTTTTCACACAAATGGAATGGGTTTAGCATTACCTACAAATCTGTCCATGAAATCACTATTCATGCAATGTAACTGAAATCTAAAATCTTTTTTACTTGCAAGATACTCAAAGCAAGCCTGATGAGGATTCAGAACATAGCAACATAAAGAGACTAATTCTGTCAACATTAGTCAGCACTGTGCCCAGGAATTTATCACATTAGTAAATGTTGACTGAACACAATTAATTACTCAAAAAACCCCAGCTTACCATTTAATCCAGCAGTAACAAGTATGGCTGGATAATTCAGGGCCTTTACCTGTTTGAAAAGGAAAACCATCAATCATTGTTTTCAAATTTTGATAATCTACCAGATGGTGTGAAGTTCTCATTATGGGCTTTAAAAATTCAGTTAACTTATATTTAAACTGAAGGGACACTGTCACTTACATTGTCAACTGGTGAATATGATTTCATGTAGAAGTAGAACTCTTCTTTTCGAGGATCACCCCATTCCTGCAATAGAATAAAAGGAAGTCATCTACAAGAAATCTACATTTGAAAGAAATCCATACAAACCACCATCTATTCTACAGTTCCTATAGCCAACTTCTGAAAGCAATATTAGACACCAATAAGAAAAACATTAAACCATGTGCATGGCTAGTTCGTGATTCTTAAGACAGTTTTCTACTTCAGTCTCCATTTTATTAATTCTCTATGGGCTGTCAGAAAAGTACACTTGTCCCACCAAGTGTCTTGAACCCAAATAAAGAACCCAAATCTGGCCAAGTTAAGTTGGACGTGAAATTGGCTGATCTTGCAAAATGCATGGATGCTCCTGCATCAATAACTCTGCTTCTACACCTTCTGTGTGTTGGGTAAACAATAAAGTTGTATAAAAAGTGAAATGCTGGCATGACAATGCATTAAACTCGCAGAGAATTCAATGCATTGTAGATGCAGTTAATGTAACACCATATTGTCTAAACAAATTTCACTCACAAATCGTAATCTCAAGTTACACATAGCATATATATAACCCGTAATTCCATTTAGGGCTGTAAACGAACCAAACAACCATGAACGAGGGTATGATCATGTTCGTTTATTTAACTTAGTCAAATAAATGAATGAACACTTACAAGTAAACTAACAAAGGCAGTATTAGACATAGTTTATAGAGTAGAAGGGCTAGAATGTAATTAGTCTAAACTAGATAGTAATCATTGTATTTAGTTTCTCTATATATACCCGCATTGTATTCAGTGTTTTACATATCAATACACACTAGATTACAAAGTCTATTGTGGTATCAAAGCCTGGGAATACAACCCTAGGTCTCATACTCTAAACCCTAGCCGCCTCCTATCCTAAACCCTAGGCGCCTCCCCTGCAACCCTAGCCGCCTCCTCTCACAGCCGCCGCAGCCACAGCTGCTGCCTCCCTTCATCGCCGCAGCCACAGCTGCTGCCTTCCTCACTGCCGCCGCTGCTGCCCCCTTACTGCCGCTGCTGCATCCTCACTGCCGCCACTGCTGTCTCCCTCACTGCCGCCTGAAACCTGCTGCTGCTGCACCCTCTCTGCCGCCGCTGCTACTGCACCCTCTCTGCCGCCGCTGCTGCATCTTCTACCGAGACATCCTTCTGCCACCAGAGTTTCCATCTGCAGCCGCCTACAATGGCTGAAATTACAGCCCTCACTTCGACCGAGAAAACTAGCCACAACTCACACAAGTTTGCCTTTACTCTTTCTCCAACCAATTATGGTTATTGGAAAACTATGCTTCACCCGTTTCTTGTTACAAACAACCTGTTTGGATACGTGGATGGCACACTTCTCTGCCCGCCTCCGACTATTACCTCTTCGTCTGACAAAGATGGTACCACAGTACCACTGCCACAATTAAACCCCAGTTACACAGCCTGGATCTCCAATGACGCTCATGTACGTATGCTTATTATTTCCACCATCTCTGAAGCCTCTTTTCAGCATGTTCAAGGCACCACCTCTCGCGATTTGTGGTTGTCTCTTGAACGTGCATATGCCCCACACACTTCATCCCGGGAATACACCCTTAAAAACCAACTGCTCAAGCTTCAAATGCAACCTGATGAAACTGCTACAGCCTATTTGACTAGGGCTCAGGAATATTCTACTGCTCTCGCCAACATTGGTGAACCGCCAAAAGAAAAAGATCTGGTTTACGTGGTTATTTCAGGTCTTAGAGACGAATACAATGGTTTGAAGTCATCCCTTATTGGACGCCAGTCTCCAATTTCTTTTGCTGAACTTTTTGCGCTGTTGTCAGACCATGATTACATGATTACATTCTTCATATAGGTTCCACCAAATATTACTCTCCTAACAAAACTTTTAGCCTTAAAAACATTCTCCATGTGCCTGATATTAAACAAAACTTACTTTCTGTTCAACAATTTTGTCTTGATAATGATGTGTTTTTTGAATTTCACTCCACTTTCTTTGTTGTGAAGGACAAGTCTACACACACCATCCTCCTCACTGGTCCAAGTAACGGTGGTCTCTACTCCTTTCATCTCCCTACAAATCAACCTATCCCCAAGGTCGGATTCTCCACTACCCGTGCTTCCTCCACTATCTGGCATCACCGACTCGGCCATCCTCATCAACAACTGTTTCTTTCTATGGTTTCTAAGTATCGTTTACCTTTAAATAATGAGTCCTCTAGTAGTTCTTTTTGTAATTCCTGTTCTGTTGGGAAATCCTCTAAGCTACATTTGTTACCTTCTATTTATAAAAGTTCGAGTGTTTTGGAGTTAGTTTTTTGTGATGTTTGGGGCCCCGCTCCTGTTACCTCATTTGATGGTCACACTTACTTTCTATTATGTGTTGATCATTACTCACGTTTCATGTGGATTTTTCCGTTAAAACACAAGTCTGATGTGTATGCTACTTTTAAAAGTTTCCTTGTCATGGCTGAACGTCAATTCCAAACAAAACTAAAAACTGTTCAAACCGATTGGGGAGGGGAGTTTCGGAATCTCTCTCAATTCTTCTCCTCTCTCGGCATTCTTCATCGTCTCTCGTGTCCTCATACCAGTGAGCAAAATGGCTTTGTTGAACGACGTCATCGACATGTTGTCGAAACCGGTCTTACCTTACTAGCCGCCTCTAATGTTCCTCAACGTTTCTGGCATTTTGCCTTTGATACAGCTGTCTATCTCATCAATCGCATGCCGTCTAGAACAAACTCCAATATCTCACCTTTTGAATTTTTATTCAAACGTCCCCCAGATTTTTCCTTTCTTCGAGTCTTTGGGTGTCAGTGTTTTCCACATCTCCGTCCATACAACAAACACAAAATGGACTTCCGCTCTACTCCGTGTGTTTTCCTTGGCTACAGTCCAATCCATCATGGCTACCGTTGCCTGGACCCACAGTCTGAGCGCCTTTACATAGCTCGACATGTTCGTTTCAATGAACATCTTTTTCCCTTTCACCAACCTTCCACCCCTCCTTCACCATCTACCTCAGATCCATACATCTCATCCTATCCCCAACCTGACCCCGCTCCCTTCACTTCTCCCACTACTGATACACCTACCGATACACCTACCACTGCATCTCCCGATACACCTATCCCCACCCCTTCCACTACTACTACACCTATCTCCACTCCTCCCACTACCGATACACCTACACCCACTCCTCTTCACACATATCATCGTCGCTCTACCACTACCCAACCATCCCACCCTTCTACTGATACTCATCACCCTTCTCCTACTCCACAACCCACTACCACTGCCCCCTCTCGTCCTCGTCCACCTAATCTACGTCCCAATCCTAAACAAACCAAACCTCACAATATCTCTTCCTTCCACACCACCTATACAAACACCGAACCACCTTACTTCTCCATTGCCAACAAGGATCCTCAGTGGCGTCGTGCTATGTCCGACGAGTATTCGGCTCTACTCAGAAATGGTACTTGGTCTTTGGTTCCTCATGTCCCTGGTGCTAATGTAGTTGATTGCAAATGGGTCTATAAATTGAAACGTGACCCAACTGGTGCGATACAGCGTTATAAGGCTCGTCTTGTTGCTAAAGGTTACAGTCAGGAAGAAGGTGTGGATTATATTGAGACATTCAGTCCAGTGGTCAAATCCACCACTATCCGGGTTGTCTTATCTCTGGCCGTCACACAGAATTGGCCCCTCCGACAACTTGACATGCAGAATGCCTTTCTTCACGGTGATCTCACCGAAACGGTCTACATGACTCAGCCCTCCGGTTTTGTGGATCCTACCAAACCTAATCATGTGTGCCTTCTTCACAAAGCTTTATATGGGTTAAAACAGGCTCCTCGAGCATGGTTTCATCGTCTCTCTTCCGCTCTTCAGGCTATTGGTTTTCGAGGCTCACGGACTGACCCATCACTGTTTATCTATTCTCACCAAGGCACGCTTTTATACATGCTGGTCTACGTGGATGACATTATTCTCACAGGCAACAATTCTCACGCCATTGATATTGTAGTTCGCCGTCTTCGTCAGAGTTTCCCTCTTCAGGATATGGGTCCTCTTTCATACTTTCTTGGTGTTGAAGTTATTCGCAGCAGCCCGGACTTAATTCTCTCACAGAAAAAGTATATTCTGGAGCTCCTACAGCGTGCAGGTCTATCGAATGCGAAACCGGTTCCATCCCCCATGACTACTAATGCGCACCTTGCCCTAGGTGACAGTGCGCCCTTCACCGATCCAATTAAGTATCGTCAGATTGTGGGGGCCCTTCAGTATGTCACACTTTCTCGTCCAGACATTGCTTACGCTGTTAACAAGGTTTGTCAGTTCATGCACTCTCCCACAGACAATCAGTGGTCCGCAGTCAAGCGCATACTTCGTTATTTGTTAGGTACTGTTGACTATGGGTTACGACTCGAATGCAAGTCTGGTATGCTTCTTCATGCATATTCTGACTCTACTTTCACCACACTGATTGGATTCTCCGATGCTGACTGGGCTGGTTGTCCCGATGATCGTCGATCCACGGGGGGATATGCTATCTATCTCGGGTCAAACCTTGTTTCATGGTCTGCACGGAAACAAAAGACTGTTTCTCGCTCCTCTACGGAATCTGAATACAAGGCTCTTGCTGACACTGTTGCTGAACTTACATGGCTTCAGGCCTTACTACGTGAGCTTCATGTTCCGCTTAAGACAGTGCCTACTCTATGGTGTGATAATGTTGGTGCTATATACCTTTCTGCTAATCCTGTCTTCCATGCCCGAACAAAGCATGTTGAAATCGACTTCCATTTTGTCAGAGAAAAGGTTGCTCGGCGACAACTCTTCATACGGTTCATATCTACAGATGATCAGATTGCTGATGTCTTCACAAAGCCACTCTCTTCTACACGCTTTCTTCTTCTTAGATCCAAGCTACAGGTCGTTCCCCGGCCTTAGCTTGCGGGGGGATATTAGACATAGTTTATAGAGTAGAAGGGCTAGAATGTAATTAGTCTAAACTAGATAGTAATCATTGTATTTAGTTTCTCTATATATACCCGCATTGTATTCAGTGTTTTACATATCAATACACACTAGATTACAAAGTCTATTGGGCAGTAATATTCAATTGACATGGAAGAGATTATAAGAAGGCATAGTATAAGTGACAATGAGCACGCCAACCTGGAAAAAATAAATGTGCAAAAAAAAGGCTCTCTGGCACGTGCATGATGATGGAGTTGGGTGAAAACAATGTCTAAACAGCTGGTGTAACTCCTTGTACACCTTCCAGCTGATAGATTCGTTAATGTAGAAAGAATCCGCCTATCTATGGTAGGGATGAGCTCGGTTCCGGAACTGGACTGAACCTGAAAGAACCGAAAACCGAAAATGGCCATTATTAAGAACCGAGAACCGGCCCAAAAATAAAAGGTCTGGTACTCTGGTTCGGTTCCGGTTATTTCCTGACTTTTACAAATAAAAATAGAAAATGGGACCAGACCGAACTGAACTTGTTGGAACCAAAAACTGAATAATAGAAACAGAGAACCGGCCCGAAAATAGAACGGTCCGGTTCGGGTGAAGTGGTTTTTTTGCTCATCCCTAATCTATAGTACACTCACACAGAACCAGGATGTTTTTCAGATGAGAAACGAAGTATTTCCGAGAGATACAATAAGCTCTACAACAAAACTAAGGACATTAGGAGCACAGATGCTATTATGACACAAAAGAAAGGCCTGAAAAGGCACCATTTTAACCTATATCACTCACACATGGGTTCTTTCTTAACGTAAAATAAGCGACCTTTCGCCTACATATTTATGAGAGAACCCTTCTTGATAAAAAAAAAAGGAGCATGTTCCCCTAGAGATAGAGACCTGATTTGGACAGAAAGGCGTAAAAGAAGGGGAGGGACCCCGCCTACAGAAGCATTCCCCTTTCACTGGTTGAAGTATATTCATCTGTCTAAAGGCTACTTCATAAGACTGAGTTCAAAATACTCCATATCCAGGATGTTCCTATACTGGGGAACATTGAAAGCTTGATCCAAGTGATCGCCCTGCGCCTGACACTTTAGTGAACTGCAGTGTAAAGTGTAGGTTCTAAGATTTCTGGCTTTTGAATTATTTTGTAGACACCCAGTATCCATGGATGGTATGTTAGGTCCATGTCGTTACATATCATCATAGAAGAACCATCATCATTATCCCAATCAAGACACTAAATTGATGTATGTTAATCAGATGATGGCCATCCATTATACCTGTAGGGCTGGTTTCTACCAACATGGACCACCACAACCAACAAGAGTCACCAAGTTTACAAGGATCACAAGCACTGCAAATAAGTTAAATGAAGTAGTTCGATTACTCCCTTGATTTCATGATTATTCATCTGAGTAGAGGACAAAAACTGAATATACATATACATATAGAGTCACCAAGTTTACAAGGATCGCAAGCACAGCAGATAAGTTAAATGAAGTAGTTCGATTACTCCCTTGACTTCATGATTATTCATCAGAGTAGAGGACAAAAACTGAATATACATATACATATACATATATACATATACATATACATATATACATATACATATACATATACATATACATATACATATACATACATATATACATATACATATACATACATATATATATATATATATATATATATATATATATATATATATATATATATATATATATATATATATATATATATATATATATATATGGAGCAGAAACAGAAGAATGTGGATGAAGGGTATTCAGATAGACATCATGTGAACTTGTGAAGAGTTAGGATAGGCATGGTTAGCAGGTTAGGTCAGGCGGAACATAGATATTTTTGTAAGATTTAAGATGAAAAAAAGTTTCCCTAAAAAGTCTGTGATTTAATGCTTTAAGTCTTACGAAAACCAGGTAAATGTTGTAAAGAAGTGTGATAGTGTTGAAATTTAAAAAACGGAACATAGATCACCTCCCATTCTGCTGTCGTTAGAGGAATTGTTGGGTCAAGCATTGTAGTCACGACATCTACAAATGGTACTCCAGCTATAGCGGCCTTAAATAAATCAGGTCGCATGTTTAACACAGCACCAATAAGCAATCCACCTGCACTTCTTCCATTGATGCACAGTTTTTCTTTCGTACAATATTTCCTCTCTATTAGATACTCCGCACAATCGATAAAATCTGTGAAAGTATTCTTTTTTTGGAAATATTTCCCATTTTCATACCATTTCCTCCCCATTTCTCCGCCACCACGAATGTGTGCAATAGCGTATATAAAACCACGATCCAACAAAGACAACCTTGTTGCTTTGAAACCAGGATCAACACATATCTGCAAAACAGATGAAAATTACATCACCGACAAAGTAATGTTCAAGCATGCAAAGCTGATGACAAGCTAAGAAGATCATTTTTCCATATGGCTACATATATTAAATATATGAATTAGACACAAACAAATAACAACAATAGACACTAGTGGGAATACACATATTTATACTAAATTATACATGTATAATGTATTGGAGTCAGGATTGGAGCAATGGCATAACAATTTGATAATCACAAGTTCTAACCATAGAAACATCTCTGTAAAATGACAAAAATGCTGCATACAAAGACATCTCTCCCATTACAGGGTGAAACCGGAATTGAAATTTTAAAAATATGGGAACCGTCAAGGTAGCTTTAGCTTGCTTCCAAGTCCAAGCACTAGCGGTAGAAGCTAGTCATCAGAAGCGAACTTCCGGGCCGGGAAGAGAACTAAACCGAACTACGATCAGTTCAGTGCCAAACCAGATCATAAACTGTATAATGGCTTGGGAGACATAATTCGAAAAATATAAATATAAAATGACATTGCTTCCGTTTTGAGAAGTAATATATTCTAGAAAAAGATCAGATTGTTTCTGGTTTCAGACCGCAAATAGAATCATATTTTTAAATATCGTGAACGAGAATAGGTATTTAAAAACCTTAGAACCAAAACCCATACTGAATATAGCTGGTATGGTTCTGGTGGTTCCATTCCGATATTGTCACACAGCCAAGTTCTTGCCTTCGTGCATGCGCCTGTTTATGAACCCAATATTCATATGATTTCACAACTTATATGAAGAAATAAGGCCTGGTGAGCTGAAACATTTTAGTTAGCAAACCTTTTAAAATATAGGACTAGTTCACTTAGGGGAAAATCATACAACTCCCTCCCAGGAAGTGGTACAAAATGTCCTGCATAAATATTAATATAATGCCGAGTGCATAACACCCTTCCATCAAGAGAAATATAAAGGCTGGGGTTTAAAATTAATTTTTAATTTTCAAGTTAAATCAAATCTATCATCCGTACACAAACCGATGCCAGAGTTCTGAGGATTATCTGCAGACTAGGTATTTTCAAATCTATCATCCGTACACAAACCGTCGCCAGAGTTCTGAGGATTATCTGGCAGCAGGGGGGATCTGCGGTTTCAGGAGGTGATGGCCGGTGGTGGTGGTGGGGCTGTTGTATGGGAGGGGTGGTGGCCGGTTGCTACTAGGGTTGTGCCTGGTGTATGCCGGCGGCTGCTAGGGTTAGGAATCCTAGGCTCTGATACCAAGTTGAACTCAGTAATTGTTTGTATATTGTTGTGTATAAAACACTGATTACAAGGGTTTATATAAGAGATACATTTACACTCTAAACCTTATACTAGTTGCATTCTAATCCCTCTAATATAAGGAAACATATAATATAAGGAAATACATAATAAGGAAACATACGATATAAGGAAATACATATGTGTCTAATAAAAAAGGACATGTTGCAATTAATATTGCCATATTGGACAGATCAAAACGGGAACTGTTAATGTTTTTGTGCAGCTTTATCTATGTCACAGAGACCCAAAGAGTGGTCAAAGCATACAAGCTGTATTACTAGGTGGGTGGTGATGAAGGTGCAGCAACAATTGACGATGTGTGTGACCCGTCAAAATGGCATGCTCAATGAACCATGAAACAAATGTCATTATGGTTGTGCAAGGGTAATGTTTGTGCCTAAAGCCAACAGACCAACATACAAAACCCTAAGGTGGAATGAAATTCGAAAGAAAATAGAGTTTCAATTTTAGTTATTAGTAAGTTTGGTGGTCACGGATAAAGATAGTGTTTAGTATTGATTAAGGATGCAGATTTGAATCTAATTTATGTATGGGTTGGAATCTAATTCATGTATGAGTTGGTAGGAATGCCAAAATTCTATAAACAAAGAATTTGATGGCATATTAATAATATTGAACCCTTCATCTTTGTTATCAAAAGTTCAAAACAAGCTAAAGTTAACCAGTTCATTCAAATTCCATCCCACAAATCAAACGTACCCTAAGGAAAACCCAAGGGAAAGCCTATACACATATTTCTGATCTAACACTTGATGAACTTTACCCAATTTATGTACTTGAATGCTAAGTGTGTAAACATTGTTTCTTTTTTACATCGATAGAATAACTATCCCAAGATCATCCCCAACTCATGTAATGTATTACATAGATATTTGATTAATGAAAACATAAAACAACAACGAGATAAATGGTCTGCGGCGTCTGCCCCTCACTATTTTCACATCTACTCGATGGATTTAATCGAAAGAATGAAACATGTCTGCCCATAGGAGTCTTGTTTACCAAAGGAAGAATATTGATTTACACATTTCATCGACGACAAAAGAAGATGAAAGGACACGTTGAGTTTTATAAATACATTTGTGAGAAAATACAGATAATGTAGAAGTAAAAAAAAACCACGTCTATTACCTCATATGATCCATAACCATACAGCATGAGCGGATCTGAACCATCAAGCTTGACCAGATCCTTCCGATAGACAATTGATATAGGAACATGAGTGCCATCTTGAGCAATTGCCCATTCCCTTTTGGTTACATAGTTCGAGGAATCAAAACCACCCAATACCTGATTCCATCAAAATGCTGTCCATTAGATCTAATAAATAGATTTTTCATTCTAAAAGGGAAAACGATGGAAAACGTAAAACATGCCCAGCTACGAGAGGAACAAGCTCTTACGCCTTATAACCGCTAGGCAGTAACCTATAATATTTATATATCAACCAAAAACATGGCAGAAAAATCCAATTAAATTCCTATAATAGATCAAGCTTTGAGGTGCATCTGATTGGAAATTCACAAAACTGCAACTTGATGACTCGGAGGCTCGGTAGACCCAGCTAACATGCTGAAAGACTGTACGGTCGCTTCCATTATACTAGTTTGTTTGTAAAATTGTTATTGATCTGTAACACCATATCAAACCATAATGCTTGAGTGAGTACCTACTGAAGAAAATTTGAAAAACTAATAAATTACAAACGTAAAAGTGTGAGAAAAATTTGTTATTAATAAAAATTCAAAAAAAAATAATTGTAAATTTAGGATTTTAGCGTAAGGTGATTTGTCCCTAAAAAATGATCTGAGTATTTCCTTTTTGGAAATATAATGTTGGTCATATTTGTTAGAAGATAAATATAATGATTTTTCTTTTGGGTTAAGTGCATAAAAATAGCAACCTACTTTCACCCCTTTATCACTTATAGAGTTGTAGCAATGCATTTTAATTCTTACGATTCATAGCAAACTTTACAAAATGCATGTTTGTAATGTGTCACTTAAACTTAAAAAGAAAAAAAAAGATATGGCTATATACAATAAAAGAGGTGAAAGTACCTGGTTAGTTTTTAAATTTAACCCAAAATGAAGTTGCTATGAACGGTAAAATGATGAAATGTTGTCACTATAATTAGTAAAATGTGAAAACATGTTGCTATAAATGGTAAAAAAATTATGTGACACTGTACGTTTGGTACACAGAAAAGAAATGAGAAGAAATGGAAATGGAAATGGGGGAGAAATGGAATTGGGGAGAAATGAAATTGGGTGGAGAATTGAAATTGTGTATCTTGTTTGGTATCAACAGAGAAATAAAGAGGAGAAATGGTGGCTCAGGTGGAGTAGAGACACAAGACAGTCAATTCTCACCATTTCTCTACCAAATGGAGAGAATTGCATTTCTCCATATTTAGCCTTCAAACAATTCCCAGAGAATTCAATTCTCTGCCCAAAATTGAGAGCATGTCTCCCAAACAAGAGAAATCACAATTCTCTCCCCTCAAATATCTCTACCAAACAGCCCCTAAATGGTAAAAAGATGAAGGCAGCTTGCAATTTTAAGCATTCAATCATATCTTATCAGAGTAGGCTTAGTGTGAAACTGCACCAGTCATTAGGTGTTGTAGTCTTGCACATGAAGCCCCCCATTGTCTCGATCTTCATATCATGCTTAGTAAAATGTAACACAACTTTTAAACACCCCAGTTCACTTCATTGTATCAGAGGATTCAGAACCTTGGTTAGGGACAAGTGGACAACCTTGTGAGTTGTGAATCAGAATCAATATATACCATTTCTTATTCTCCGTTATATGTCATTGTATACTGATCTTATTCCTATTTGTTTGGACTTTAGTTCCATCATTGATACACTACCTAAAAGCTTCCCCCTAATTTATTGATCTTGCAACATCATTAGACATGTTGACAGCCTAGCCAGATGAAGGGCACCAAGCACCATCTGCATCCTTAAAGGAATGATCGTAATGTTGTCACGGTGAAGAGTTGTAGCAGATGCATAACAAAAACCCAAAATAGGGATCACAATAAAGGTATAACAAAGTAATTAAGTAACTAAACAGAACTTCATGAATATAAAAGTTTGACAAGCCTATAAGGAAGAACAGGAAACTAGGCTAAATAATATTATCAACTATCATGCAACAAAGCAACTAAACAGAACTTCATGATGAAAAAAGTTTGGCAGGCCTTTAAGGAAGAAATACAAACTAGGTTAAATGATATATCAACTATCAGTCTGTCATGTAACTTACCGTTTCAATTTTCTTCAAAACTGAAACTCCTGTATTCATATCATAATCATATGTAGAAGAGGGCGTTCTCAGCGAGCTATAATAGAATCGCAATATACTTGAAGAAAATTGTGACCCTGCTGGATCCACTGAATAAACGGGATCAATAAAATCAACAGATCGACCACCTTGGAGACTTTGAAGAGGTTCACCAACAGCAGGAAGAGAGTAATATGTTACCCGAGGCAAACCATTCTCACGCTCATGAATGACAAGGTGATCACTAAAGAGTATTACATCCTGTATTTTTACACTGGTACGATACATCCAAGAAAAAAAAAAGAGAGGGAAACTGTATGAGTGTAATAAAAACTAACTGAATAACAATTCATCATTTGATGCTACAAAAACAAACTAGATAGACAATTCTTATCAAGCAGTACATATATTATCCATCAATATTAAGTGAAGAAAGCAAACAGTGGATCCCTTTTTGTGCTTAAAAATTTTCAGGTGTATATAATCTGTTTACTAGCATATGATATAAAATAAGACATACATGCTTCTTATTTCAGTTACATATGTATATAGCAATATAGCTGGTGAATAGCTTATAAGGAATACACAGATGAATGTTACCAAAAACCCAACCACAAACACTGTTGATATACATGGTTCATACTTATGTTAAATATTGTGTAGATGGGTAAATAGCTTTTAAGGAATACAAAGATGAATGGTGTTATGGAAGGGGTGTCCCCACACAAAAGGACGTTCACCTAGTTACCCCAACTATTGTTTTAAAAGAACAATAGCTTTCACTTGTTGTTGCTTCACTTCTTTTAGTAATCAAGGAAGATGTGTTCCTTAGGTTGTTGCAAGTGCAAAGGGTGTTTCTGGTCATTTCACACCTCCGACTATCTTCTAGGTTGAAAAATGCAGGAATGAATTAGTTTCACATCTAAAGAGCAGATTGTTGCTCTGCTTACATTGATTCTATAATTTCTCCAGTACAATTTATTCTATTTTTGTTTGCTTGTCAAGTAGGGAATATAGTATGTTTATTCTCCAACTAGTTGAAGGTCACGAGATAGAGTAAGAACAGGATCTGGCTAGGCTTTCATATGCTTATATACCTAGGCTCAAGGCCGTATCTTCTTTACTAAATATATGATGTATTCAGGGTTCTCCCGAGGTAACAGATGCATTGACTTAAGTATAAAAATTAGAAACAAAATGGAAATTTTACAGCTTGCCTTCAATGACACCATAAAAGAGATGTTCATGGACATCTATATTCATCATGATGACAAGATCAATTGCTCATCAAGTAGTATCAAGATGTTCTAGTTAAGAGGTCAAGGTCATTACGTATGCTAGTTGATGCATTAAGAAACATATTTAACTTTTCAAAAAAATAAAAACAAAAACTTTTTTACTCAAGTCTTAACAACACTTCCTCAAATTTTCATTTCACTTTTTAGAATGCCACTTTTTATACTCTTACTTTTTTTATCACCTACCCTATATTTACTTTTTATATTCTTTTTTTCTCTCTTACATTTCTATCACCCACCCTATATTTACTTTTTATATTAATCTTCTTACTTTTCTATCACCTATCCCATTTTTCTTAAAACTAAAAACTTCATCATCTAAACAAGTTTTCACTTTTTATAGAAACCCTTGTTTTTTCTTGAAAACTATAAACCGAAAACTGAAATTAAAAAATGACTAGTTTTCGTCAACTATATGCAACCTAAACTTCCACTTAAACTTTTAACGGGCTGATAAACCTCTGCATAGTTGTTTACATTTGATTCAGATCTCTAAAAAACTTTCATAGATTTTTCTTGGTTTTGCACTTGTTTCACATTGACTAATTGACTATTTGAACTACCCTTGGTATTTCCATCTATCATTACGTCACTGTTTCATTATGTTACTTTTTCTCATCAAAGTATTCATCATTTGTGGTGGATAGAAATATGGTTAACCTACAAGAAAATATCTTAAGTTGGCAAGGAAGATCAATGGTTTGCACTAAAGCTAGAAATAAATAGTGCACCCTCTACAAGAAAAATGCGTAAAGTTCAGTGGTACCTTTCTCTGTGAGGAAGAAGAATAGTCGCTGCATTTACATTGTCCAGTGGACAAGCTAATAGTTCCGAGTTGAAAGCCTCATTGCTTCTCCTTTTAATGAAAAAATGATCACCACGATGACTGGCTGATGTGTCAATGCCCTCTGACCGAGGTGTCAAAACCACAAGGCCTTTCTCAGGCTTTGAGATATCAAAATAGAATATAGACCTTGTTGTTTTACTTTCCGATCCAACAAACAGATATTTTTTGCTCTCAGAAACTTCAAGATCTACAGAAAACATATCATCCTTTTCATGATAAAGACATGAATCTGTTGATTGATTTTCACCCAACTTATGAAACCACACCTGTAAATACCAAAACATCATGTCGGACAATGAATGTAAGGTTATTATTATTAAAGCTACATGTGAAGATGATGTGTCCCTTTGCTATTAGTATAGCGGTTCCTTAACAGACTTTGTAATCTGATGTATTATTGTGTATGAAATACTGAATACAATACTAGTATATATAGAAGAGCTAATTACAAAGACCACTATCTAGATTAGACTAATTACATTCTAGCCCTTCTACTGTTATAGACTATGTCTAATATCCCCCCGCAAGCTAAGGCCGGGGAACGACCTGTAGCTTGGATCTAAGAAGCAGAAATCGTGTAGACGATAGTGGCTTTGTGAAGACATCAGCAATCTGATCATCTGTAGATATGAACCGTATGGAGAGTTGTCGCCGGGCAACCTTTTCTCTGACAAAGTGAAAATCAATTTCAACATGCTTTGTGCGGGCATGGAAAACAGGATTTGCAGAGAGATATATCGCACCAACATTATCACACCATAGAGTAGGCACTGTCTTAAGAAGAACATGAAGCTCACGTAGTAAAGCCTGAAGCCAGGTAAGCTCAGCAACAGTGTCAGCAAGAGCCTTGTATTCAGATTCCGTAGATGAGCGGGAGACAGTCTTTTGTTTCCGTGCAGACCATGAAACAAGATTTGACCCGAGATAGATAGCATATCCCCCCGTGGATCGACGATCATCAGGACAACCGGCCCAGTCAGCATCGGAGAAGCCAATCAGTGTGGTGAAAGTAGAGTCAGAATATGCATGTAGAAGCATACCAGACTTGCATTCGAGGCGTAACCCATACTCAACAGTACCTAACAAATAACGAAGTATGCGCTTGACTGCGGACCACTGATTTTCTGTTGGAGAGTGCATGAACTGGCAAACCTTGTTAACCGCATAAGCAATGTCTGGACGAGAGAGAGTGACATACTGAAGGGCCCCCACAATTTGACGATACTTAATTGGATCGGTAAAGGGCGCACTGTCACCAAGAGCAAGATGCGCATTAGTAGTCATGGGGGATGGAACCGGTTTCGCATTCGATAAGCCTGCACGCTGTAGGAGCTCCAGAATATACTTTTTCTGTGAGAGAATCAAGTCTGGGGTGTTGCGAATAACCTCAACACCAAGAAAGTATGCAAGAGGACCCATATCCTGAAGAGGAAAACTCTGACTAAGGCGGCGAACCACAGTATCAATAGCTTGGGAATTGTTACCTGTGAGAATAATGTCATCCACATAAACCAACATATATAAGAGCGTGCCTTGGTGAGAGTAGATAAACAGTGATGGGTCAGTCCTAGATCCTCGAAAGCCAAGAACCTGAAGAGCGGAAGAAAGGCGATGAAACCATGCTCGAGGAGCCTGCTTTAACCCATACAAAGCTTTGTGAAGAAGACACACATGTTTAGGTTTAGTAGGATCCACAAAACCAGAGGGCTGAGTCATGTAGACGGTTTCGGTGAGATCACCGTGAAGAAAAGCATTCTGAACATCAAGCTGCCGGAGGGGCCAGTTCTGTGTGACGGCCAGAGATAAGACAACACGGATAGTGGTAGATTTGACCACTGGACTAAATGTCTCAATATAATCCACACCTTCTTCCTGACTGTAACCTTTAGCAACAAGACGAGCTTTATAGCGTTGTATTGCTCCAGTCGGGTCACGTTTCAATTTATAGACCCACTTGCAATCGACCACATTAGCACCCGGAACAGGAGGAACTAAAGACCAAGTACCATTCCTTAGTAGAGCCGAATACTCGTCGGACATAGCACGACGCCACTGAGGATCCTTGTTGGCAATGGAGAAGTGAGGAGGTTCGGTGATTGTGTAGTTGGTGTTGAAGGAGGAGATATTGTGGGGTTTGGTTTGTTTAGGGTTGGGACGTAGGTTAGGTGGTCGAGGACGAGAGGGGGCAGTGGTAGTAGGTTGTGGAGTGGGAGAAGTAGATTGGGTATCAACAGAAGGGTGGGAGGGTTGGTTAGTGCTAGAGCGACGCTGGTATGTGCGAAGAGGAACCGGTGTAGGTGTATCGGTAGGGGGTGAGGCAGTAGTGGGTGGAAAAGAATCAGTAGAGGGGGGAGTGGGGGTAGGTGTATCAGCTGGGAGTGGGATAGAAGACGACGGGTCACTAGAGGTAGTGGAAGGTGAAGGAGAAGTAGTAGGGTCAGGATGAGGATAGGATGAGATGTATGGGTCTGATGTAGATGGGGAAGGAGGTTTAGAAGGTTGGTGATAGGGAAATAATTGTTCATTGAAACGAACATGTCGGGCTATGTAAAGGCGCTCAGACTGTGGGTCCAGGCAACGGTAGCCATGATGGATTGGACTGTAGCCAAGAAAAACACATGGAGTAGAACGAAGGTCCATTTTGTGTTTGTTGTATGGACGGAGATGTGGAAAACACTGACACCCAAAGACTCGAAGAAAGGAAAAATCTGGAGGACGCTTGAATAAAAATTCAAAGGGTGAGATATTTGAGTTTGTTCTAGACGGCATGCGATTGATGAGATAGACAGCTGTGTCAAACGCAAAGTGCCAGAAACGTTGAGGCACATTAGAGGCGGCTAGAAGGGTAAGGCCAGTTTCGACAACATGCCGATGACGACGTTCCACAAAACCATTTTGTTCACTGGTATGAGGACACGAGAGGCGATGAAGGATGCCGAGAGAGGAGAAGAATTGGGAGAGATTCCGAAACTCCCCTCCCCAATCGGTTTGAACGGTTTTGAGTTTTGTTTGAAATTGACGTTCAGCCATGACAAGGAAGCTTTTAAAAGTAGCATATACATCAGACTTAAGTTTTAAAGGAAAAATCCACATGAATCGAGAGTAATGATCAACACATAATAGAAAGTAAGTGTGACCATCAAACGAGGTAACAGGGGCGGGGCCCCAAACATCACAAAAAACCAAATCCAAAACACCCGAGCTTTTATAAATAGAAGGTAACAAATGTAGTTTAGATGATTTCCCAACAGAACAAGAATTACAAAAAGAAGTACTAGAAGACTCATTATTTAAAGGTAAACTATACTTAGAAACCATAGACAAAAACAGTTGTTGATGAGGATGGCCGAGTCGGTGATGCCAGATCGTGGAAGAAGCACGGGTAGTGGAGAATCCGACTTTAGGAATAGGTTGATTTGTTGGAAGCTGAAAGGAGTAGAGACCACCGTTACTTGGACCAGTGAGGAGGATTGTGTGTGTAGACTTGTCCTTCACAACAAAGAAAGTCGAGTGAAATTCAAAAAACACATCATTATCAAGACAAAATTGTTGAACAGAAAGTAAGTTTTGTTTAATATCAGGTACATGGAGAATGTTTTTAAGGTTAAAGGTTTTGTTAGGAGAGTGATATTGGGTAGAACCTATATGAAGAATGGGTAAGCCCTCACCATTGCCAACATGAAGATTATCAGTACCGGAGTATGCCTCAGAGTGATCGAAACTAGATAGGTCTGGTGAGACATGGTGGTTGGATCCTGTATCTGGAAGCCAAGAGGTGGACACGTTGGAGCGTAGATCTGTAAAATTAGCTGACGGAGGCTGCCGTGACCGAATAGTAGAGGGATCACGATTGGGACACTGAGAGGGAATGTGGCCAATCCCACACCTGTTGCAGGTTCCAAACACAGTATTTTGAGTAGAGGCCCAAGGGAATTGATCCCGATTACCACCTGTTTGACTGCGGTTGTTGTTGTAGTTTCCACGGCCACGGTCATTGCCACGTCCACGACCACGATAATTTCCAGACCTGTGTGTATAGTTAGCTTGTGCAAGAGAAGGGACAATAGGTTGTACCTGAAGACCAAGCTGGGAGAGAGCATGCTGAAGAGCCTGAAGCTGATCAGGAGATGGAGTAGTACCAGAAGTAGGAGTGCGATGATTACCAGCAGCAGCAGTAGTAGACAAGAAGGCCTGGGAGGGTGGCATGACTGGAGTAGGCTTCTGTATCATGTAATCATGGTCAGATAACAAAGCAAAGAGTTCAGCAAACGTGATTGGAGACTGGCGGCCAATAAGGGATGATTTCAGACCATTGTATTCGTCTCTAAGACCCGAAATAACCACATAGACCAGATCTTTTTCTTTTGTTGGTTCACCAATGTTCGCGAGAGCCGTAGAATATTCCTGAGCCCTAGTCAAATAGGCTGTAGCAGATTCATCATCTGAAGCTTGAGAAGTTGATTTTTGAGGGTGTATTCCCGAGAAGACGTGTGTGGGGCATATGCACGTTCCAGAGACAGCCACAGATCCCGAGAGGTGGTGCCTTGAACATGTTGAAAAGAGGCCTCAGAGATGGTGGAGATAATTAGCATACGGACATGAGCATCGTTGGAGATCCAGGCGGTGTAACTAGGATTTAATTCTGGCAGTGGTACTGTGGTACCATCTTTGTTTGACGAGGAGGTGATAGTCGGAGAAGGGCAGATAATTGTGCCATCCACATATCCAAACAGGTTGTTTGTAACAAGAAACGGGTGAAGCATAGTTTTCCAGTAACCATAATTGGTTGGGGAGAGAGTAAAAGCAAACTTGTGAGAGTTATGGCCGGTTTTCTCTGCGGTTGTTAGGGCTGTAATAGAGGCCATTTGTAGAGGCAGCAGTAGCAAAGGATGTTGTTTAGGGTGTAGGCGGCAGCAACAAAGGATTGAGCAGCAGAGAAAAGAATAAGCAGCAGCAGTAACAGGCAGCAGAAAATTAATAAGCAGCAGCAGCAAGGAGCGGCGGCAGAGAGATAAGCAGCAAGGAGCGGCGGCAGAGAGAAAAATAATAAGCAGCAGCAGCAAGGGGGCGGCGGCCAGGGAGGTGGTGTGCGGCAGCAGTAGACAGACAGATGGTGAGCGGCGGTAGACAGGCAGGAGGTTAGGGGTGAGGGCGGCGGCCAGGGAGGTGGGCGCCTAGGGTTTTGAGAAGTAGGCGGCTAGGGTTAGGAGATGAGACCTAGGGTTGTAATCCCAGGCTCTGATACCATAACAGACTTTGTAATCTGATGTATTATTGTGTATGAAATACTGAATACAATACAAGTATATATAGAAGAGCTAATTACAAAGACCACTATCTAGATTAGACTAATTACATTCTAGCCCTTCTACTGTTATAGACTATGTCTAATATTCCTTTATATTCTTCTCTTGCAAATCATTATAAATATAAATATTTCACTATATTTATTTGTAAGTTACAGTGGTTATTTGGAAGCCATTAGAATCTGCAGTAAATATGTCCTTGTGGATAGAAATATGGTTAGCCTACAAGAAAATATAGCAAAGCAAGAAATTCTATAGTAATACCTAATCATCTATCCTATGAGGCAATGCACAATGAATCCTTGGTGTGTTGATCACAAAGGGCACGCTTATTTTACGTTCCACCACCTGTTGTCCTTGCATGAAAGCCCTATCTAAATATTACCTTACAATTAGATTCATCAGGTCACGAGTTTTTAGCATCACTGTGCTTGCCTTCCCTCCCCATTGTTGTGCTTCATCATCTAAGGTCCATGTCTATCGTGTGATTGTTTATGAGCCGGTCAATTTTATTCGTTAGGGAGTCACACAACTCACACTTGGAATGCCCATAATTGAAACCTTCCCCTCCTATTGAAGACATAAGGATCTAAAAGCAAAAGAAGCTCTCTAGAATTTAATATCCAAGTAGAAGTGCTCTCAAAGCTTATATATTAATGTCTTCCTTTTGTGATGGCTCTCAACATACTCCACCAATGATTGCCAAACATTTGGTATTATCTCACTAGAATCAGGTGAGGTGTGTCTTCAAAAAGGGTGAATTCGACGGGCAACCCTGACCAGCGTCCATATTGAACCCGCATGACCCTTCCCCAAAAACCATACCCAGGCAATGTTCAGCAGGCACAACGATCCGCTAAGAGGGATGGACTCAGATTCGAGCCTGTGACCTATTTGTCCAGAATTTCCCCCTGGGAACCAACTGCAATTTGCAATTTTGCACCGGGGGATATACAGCCAAACCAAAGGAATTTTGGTGGAATCAGCTGAGGTGTGTGGGGACAATAATTACAACCATCAGTGTGATCTAACTCAACAAAATTAATTGCAATAGGGTACCCGTTACAGTTTTCAATACATGCTCAAATTGGCAACATCCCATCTTTAGATTCAAGTATCGATTGTGGTAGTATGATTCAGTCAGTATAACCCAGAAAAAAGATTGATTTCGACCAGCTTAAAGTATTACCTTATCTGGTCTGAGAATTGCATCCATGGTGATGTACAGCAAAGCCTCATCACCTGCCCATTCAAGATAAGATGTTACACCAACCAAGGGCTCACCCACAGGTGAGTAAGTCTCGATATCCATGATATGTATGGTATAGATCTCGTCTCCTTTAGTGTCTTCTGCATATGCTACCAATTTATGATTTGGACTGACCTAAAGATGGAGCACAAAGTTAAGCTGAGAAATAATTTCATTTTTTGTCTAAAATGCAAATGCTCTCTTTTGTTGTTGTGCATGTAGGTGTTTGGGTGAACAAAAAAGATGAAAGCATATGTTGCACTTGGGGTGTCCACAAGTCGGTGGAGTCCATTGGCATTTTTAACTTGTGTTCGGCTCAAGATTGAATAACTTTTTCAGAATTATGCTCGGGCTTGAGATCGAATATTTCATTATTGTAAACCTCAAGCTTGATGCTCGTACAATATAGTTTACATATTTTGTTATAATCTAAATTTGAGTTCAAGTGGCATGTTTATGAGCTCGAGCTTAATGATTTTGCAACTTATTAGAGCATATTTTAGGTTGTAAAACTCATTTTTTGCAATTAACTAAAAAAGAGATGAATCAAGGGGGGATCTACGTCAATGGTAAGGGGTCTATCAACCTTATATATAAATTCAGAAAAACTATCAACAATATTCATGGACTTTGGAGCCATATTAAGTTTTAACAAAGCCTTCTATATCCAAAGAGTTTCCATTTACTCATCCGATATAGTTCAAGTAAATAGCCTATAGCCTTCAAAATTAACAACACTTTTGTGGCTTTCCCTTCCCATCAGACGGACAAGGTTAAAAATATATGCCTTCATTCTTAAGTTAAGGCTGCAAGCGTCTCACTCTTGCTTATTGCTTTTATTATGTCAATGTGTTATATGCGAACATGTATAATTTTATTATTTACATTTAGCAATAAGTTTTTAAAGGTTTAGTCATGGAATTCTAAATGTGAAACTTTTAACAATTAAGTTTTTATTGCTTTTATTATGTGGATGTGTTATATGTGAACATGTATAATTTTATTTTCTTCATTTAGCAATTAAGTTTTATAAGATCTAGTCGTGGAATTGTATATGTGATACTTATAACGAGCCAAGCCGAACATTAGTTTTGCAAAGCTCAAGTCTAATTTTATCATGCAGTACTTTGAGTTTGAGATTAAAAAAAACTTTTAGCAAGAGCTGAAAGTCTACTAGCATGCTAAATGCTCGGCTTGTGAACGCCCCTACGTTGCAAAAAGAAACTTGGCCTCACTTTAAAGGCACCAATGCTATAATATGCATGCTGTGAAGCCTTGACATTTTCATCCAAAATCACATGCTCTGGAGAAGATTCTGGTCCTGTTGCCATTATATCGTGTACAGATGGTGCCCCAGCATTTTCTACAAGGCGCCGACAATGTTGTACATACTCCTTCCCCTTCAAAGTCCGCTCGTAATAGTAGTAAGGCCCTCTGCGTTTGGGTGCAGATATATCATCCTCTTTAATGCGGCCTCGTAACTCAGCATAAATCTTCTCTTCCAAATGTTTGGTTCCTAAAATTTTAGTACTCATTTTAATATAAAGAAAAAAGCACATAGGAAAAGATTTCCCCATATATAAATAACTAATGAAAATGCAAAAATTGTGGTAAGGTTGGTACAAAACAGCTCAAGACACTTTGATGAACATATCTTAAACTACAAGACATATTAGGTTTAAATGTGATTAATCCATTTGTAATGTCACTTCACATTTCTATACCAGCCTTGGTCATTAAGTTATATCCTAGATGCTATTTACAGTAGTTTGGTGTTCGTTCTGCCAAAGCTGACTCAGTGTTAGCACAGCTTGTGTGTTCTAGATAGCAATCTTTGTGTGTGTTTCAAAGAGAGGTTTCAAGTGTAACTAGTTTGAGTATGTGTTAGATTAGTTATAGTGTGCCTTAAAGCTTTCTATCATTCAGTCTCGGGTGTTTGGAACACCATGTTTCTGCCATCCAAGAACTCTTTGATCCATTCAAATAAGAATTATATAAACATTTGAAAAGTATTCTATCTCCCAAAAGCTGTATTCAACCCCCCCCCCCCCCCCCCCCCGCTCTCTCTCTCTCTCTCTCTCTCTCTCTCTCTCTCTCTCTCTCTCTCTCTCTCTCTCTCTCTCTCTCTCTCTCTCTCTCTCTCTACAGCCATTCCGTTGTAATACGGGACCAACATAAACAAATTGTTTCTCCTAGTAGTTCACTGATTGTTTCTAAATCATAGGGTTGTAAACAAACAAAGCATTTAGTGAACCGTTTGTGAACTTTTCTGCAGACGTTCATTCATTAAAGGGTTAATTGCATGAAATAGCAGCATACTTTCTAATTTTATCAATCATAGAAATCTACTTTCTAATATTTCATGACTATAGAAACTTGCTTTAAATTTTACCAATTATAACAATGAACTTTCTAATTTTTCTCGATTATAGGCTATAGCACCTGATTGGTTACTTATATGACATGTCAATTTTCATTTGATGTGAGATATAATTGGGCAAAGTTATCCACATAATAAAAATAGTAACTCTAGTTGTATGCTTTTGAAATACATAATTCAGTATGATTTCATACAGCATTCTTGGGGCTTTTTTTTCTCCTTCCAATCATATGTATATCATTCACTAATGTAGTTGTAGGTGATGTTAGTGTCATCAATCATTATATGTAAATGATATTTACACGAGACTAAAGTGATTCCATGTTAAGATTTAATAACAATTAGGAGCCTAGGAGGTGTGGGGTGCATGCTCATACAAGCTAATATGATTATAGGCATGACGAGTTTGCAGTTCCTGTCAGTAATTCGTAATGTCAAACTGTGTGCTTATTGTGCTTGGTTAAACATTACTGGTAGTTTAATGTGCTTATTACTTCTCGTTCATGTTTGCTGGTTTTAAAATAGGGTTTGTAAATTTAGTAAAGTGGCATATATTATTTAAGGTAAGTAAGGCCGTCACTGTAGTATATATTTGATCTCCTAATCTCCTTGGCTTTGCATGAGTACAAGATAATTATATGAAACCTTTTCTGTTAGAGCTATCCTAATGTTTGATATGTGCTTATTACTTGCAGTTCGTGTAGGGTGTTTGGATTTGCATTTTGAGGATCTTATTGTGTTTTGTTATGATTATGCTTATGTTTTACGACCACACTTCATATGCTACTAACCACTGCAGCCTTTAACTGCGTCTCTCTTCATGTCTTTTATACAGGTTCAAATCATAGTTGCCGCATGCCGGAGGTCATATTTGTGACGCAGTCGCTCCACTCAAGGCGGGAGCAAGACTTTCAACATCTACCTCCCGCCTACATCATCTCCATGGTTTCCAGGTTTGTTGTCGTATTGTGTTTTGAAGACAGACTAATAAAAAAAAGCATTTGGCAATCAAAATCATTTTTTCTGTAAGTTTTGTCTTTTTGCCCATAAATCAGTTTTACACAAGCTTAAACCCACTTTTGCAATTCACAATTTACCGAAAAGCAGCTCCTAACGCCTTCCTAACACAGAAAACAGCTCTAGCAACTGACAATCCTTTCAATCTTAAATATAAGAACAAAGAAGAATCGACAAGTACACTTCAAATGCTACGATTCCTTTCAATTATCAAAACTAACCTTACACCAAAAGCACAATTCACGTCAACTTTGAATTTGAAAACTAAAAGTAATTCAAAGTAAGAAGCTAGTTACGGTACCTGACATGATGAAATCAGTATAAGCATTCTCTTGTTGAAGGTAAGCAAGAACTTCAGGATTGGAACGAGAATCATCACGGAGCCAGTAGTAATTATCAATTCTAACGTCTCCAAACATTTCCATTTCGTGCTTCACCTTCTTAGCCACAGGAGGCTGTAGATTTTTCGAATTGCTTGCAGTATCAGCAGCAGACATGGCTGATTTTGTGGAAGAGAAGCAGCTGCTGCTTCTTCTTCTTCTTCTTGTGCGAAATCGGAGAGACAATCGAGGGAAACCGGAAGCAGAAGAGATCGATGATTCTCCAAAGCACCGGAGTCCGAAGAGTTTAATTTGGGCCGAAGGGAAAATGGTTATCATTTTTTATTTTGGATGCCCTTTTATTTACAAAGACAAGCAAAATGTTAGCCCTTGCTAGCCCTTTAACGGTAAGGGTGTGTTTGACTATTAAGAAGTTGCAATAAGATTAAATTTTTAATCATATATGTTTTTTTGACTTTATTTATGAAATTAGTAAAAGTTTTATGATTTATAAGTATATGTGACTTTTCTATTTTATTAACCAAACTATCAACTAGCACACATATTTGAAAGCAAACAAATAACTCATAACAATTAATTAACAATCATAACTATCGAATATGCAGTAATTCTTCAAACAAAAGAAAACCAGCAATCAATTGATAATATCAACTATTAGTTCTTACAACTGACTAATATCAACTTTCAGTCTACATTAGTTTGTTCGAAATTTGTTCACGTAAATTATTCATATATCGTTGATCAACAACGATACTTCCGTGTGATTGAGCTTCTTGTACTACTTCACTTCCAATATCCCCTTGTACAATCGCATTTTCGTCATCCACTTGATTATACTTAAAAAAACTCATCATTTAATCAACACTAAACAACATTCAAGAAAACAATAAATCAATAACAAATTCAAGTATTAACACATAAAAACAATCTTAAAACCATTGCTCAAACATGATGGCATCTAACACATAAGAATTGGAATTGGATTGTTAAGTCAATTCAAGTCCTTTTGAAGCCATTAAAATTAAATATATACCCTAGACTGGGATATAAAATTGGAGCCTAAAATGTCCTAGCTTGTCTCTCCATAATGAAAAATTAACTTGAAAAGATTAGAAGTTAATTTTGGTATAATAGAAGTTTCATAGCAAGAGTTGTAGCCAATTACCATCATAGCCAATAAATTATTGTAAAATTGATTTCCAACATCATCTTTACACAACTTATTTATTTGCTTCTCACACAAGTCTCTATTTCCATCAAAGCTGCAAGTAATCAAGCAAAAGCTTTGGCTCATTTTAAGATTTTTCATATATGCATTTGCATCATATTTCTGTATAAATACTCTACAGATATGTAAAAACCCTATACGTTTATTTCAAGTCTCAAAGTCTTCTTTACCACAAACTAGTCATGTGGGTAGGTAGCTATGATGATATCCTATTTAGATGTATCAAATACATCGATTTAACATAGATTCATAATATAAAACAGATTTTGACATGAAAAAAGAGCAAAAAACAACAAAGTAAAGAAGACAACAGAGGACAGGTCCACACCAAAGGCAATGTAGCCCGATGATAGGGGCCCTATTTGATCACTCACGTATGGCAGAAACACAGGATCACTCACGTATGGTAGAAACACGGTTAAAGAAAGTAAAAACACACACAAAATAACCTATGTCCAGTAGCAAGTCTAAAATAACCTATGTCCAGGAGGAGGTTTTGATTCCAGTATAAAGCTCAAGAGATCAGAAAATATTCATAGAGGTGCCAGAACCAAAGTAAAAAAGCTTTTATTATGCATTTGAACTTATCTAGAACATTTATCATGATAACTTATCACTGGTAACATCAATGACCTTCACATCTGTTGTAAGTGATGAACCCTGTGAAACATGATTCCTACTAAATGTTAAGATCTTGATCATATTTAACATTTTATCTAAAAGTTCTCATCAAACATGTAATTTGTTTTGTTGTATTCTGCTAATTTATAAACCCCCATCAGTGATGCTCTGAATTTGACTATCTTGAAGTTTATTGGCTTGACATCATAACCTATGTGATCCCTTGTTCTGGACTGTTTCTTCTGTTTCCTAATAATTGCAAATTCCATCTCCTAACATTTTAGTTGTTATATTTTCTCTTGATTTTTGATTTCAACATTCTTGTAAAGTGGAGTTATTGTTCTTCACTCTGTGCCTATTTTGCTCCATATCTGTAGCATTGTCATCTAAATATCATTTTATAATGTTATGTCTTTTAAGTGATCATGTCGTTTTCTGTACTTCTACGATCACATCAAAGCAAAGGCAAAGACCAGAATATAAAGCATAATAGAGACGGAAATAACAAGTCAAACTCAAAGTATAAATTAGAAGCCACCACATTGTTTGCATTCAATATGGTGCTGACAAAAAATAGTTCCGTAAACATTTGGTGAAAACAATATGTAGTTGTCAAGAATTAAAAAAATATAAACTCAACTTATATTTTTGAAGTTGTACATCACTGTGAATCGATAGGAACATTGACTTATTACTCACAAACTTTATATGCCAGATAATTCTAGTTTCAAATATGTGTTTGACATGTCACTGCAGGCTACAATGAAACCCAAAACCAGATACATGACACCCGCTTGAACTGATAATTATAATTCATGAAACTTTAATTTTATATTTTATTAAAATGTAAATGATTAAATAAAACTCAAAACTATCAATTATGCAAAACCCAACAATCAACGACAACCCTCAACAACCCTCAAATGATTTAAAACTTAGGGAGGAGGGAAATATACAGAAAAGGGAGGAGGGCAATATACCTGAAGCCTGAGTAGAGATGCAATAGTGTTAGTCGAAATGAATCAAAATGGGACTTAGAGGACTGCAGATTACTTTCTGTGCAGAAATGTGCGACAATTAATTCATGGTTTAAACAAACCACTCGGTATGAAACTAACTTCTTTAAGAAACTAGTAGTAATGTTTACCAAAAAAAGTACTAATTGATACAAACCAACTATTCTCGTAAAATATTTTCCATTCTGACATCCCTAGCTTTTGTTCTTAACCAAACAATATTCTTTATAAATTCTTGCTACCATATTTTCAGGACCAGCCTTTGTTGTCATTGGAGCTTGGCTTATCTATCAATATCAAAACAAGGATGCCATCGGCAAGGATGTTTTTGAAAGCATGTATCAGAAGGCAATCATTACAACTGTGCTTGGCTTTATTCTATCCACTTTTGGTCCAATTGATGGCTGGTTAGCCAAATTTGCATGCTTTACCCGTTACCATTATTGTTAGGGGAAAGGAAAACTCAGTTTAAACTAACAAATCCCATGGTTTAATCTCTTTGCAGGATATATTGTAACGACCCAATTATTTAATATAATTGATAATTAATATTTATGTGAAGTAATACAAATTTCGTATACTAATGAATTTTGTATCATATAAATAATTGGTTGTGTAAATTTTAATAAATTAAGTATTGATTCATAAAGAAGAGATTTTAAAAGAAATGGAAATAATTGTAGGGACTTGATAATAAATAATAAATAGTTAAGGGACTAAAAGAAAAAGGAAAAAGAAAGTTTCCTTTCCTTGCTTATTTCATACGCACACACATGTGTTCTTCCATTTCACTTGTTCAAAATAGAGAGAAAAGAGAGAAAGCTTTTGAAGAAGAAAACAAAAATCTGATTTATAGAAGCTATTGGATTTTCTATACCCTTGATAGGTTAATTTTAAACTTTGCGGAAAATTAAATAACCTAATCATGCAAGGATGTAAAACCTTAAAGGATCTAACCAAACAAGCTAAGCAACAGATTATAACATAAAGAGATGAACAATAAAAACTAACCTAGAGAAAATTCGCAATTTTCTCCACAAAGAACGCTTCCACGAACAGCCTCTGAACCGGATGCCAAACGTCTAAAGCAAGAATGCCTCTAGTTGTTCACACCCAATGAACAAAAGAGAAAATAAATATAATATTTCTAAGCTCAGATCTCAGAGTCCAAAAACTGGTATCCATTGTGATCGACAGATAACCTAGAATTGAATGAGCGAGGAATAAAGCAGGCAGGGGCTCCCTATGTATAGGGTTTGAGAAACCCTAGAAATTACCACAACCCCATATGGGATGGGTTCAAGGTCGGCCCCCTTAACTAGGGTTAAGGGGTGCCCTGTTGACTATCAACTAATTGTAGTTTGGCCCCTGTACTTCCTCAATTAATTCTATTAGCTTCCGGTTAATTTATTAATTATTAAAAATTAACAAACTAACCCATTAATCAAATGTAATTAATTATTTAGTTTCCAATTAATTTATTAAACATGATAAATTAACAAACTAATTAACATTATATCTTTAACTTAATTACCTTCTCTTTACTATTCATTGCATGCACCCAAAAAGGATCCAGCCTGATAACAATATATTTACAAATGAGTTGTGACTTGGACTCTAATTCCAACAGTCTCCCAGTTGGACAAGTTGGCAACTATTTATCTAAACACATTCTATTACCAGCCTTCCTAGCCACATACCGAACTCTGAATCACATCAGAGCCAATCCTTTAGATAAGGATCAACTATTCCTTTGTTCTCAGATAACGTATAAAACTAAGACATGGATTATAATAAATTATTAGTTTCAAAATTATGTTTCTGATCTCCGATTAATTTGACTATATGAGACTGACTAATTGAACACATCAATTTCGTCTTGGTCGGGCCTGACACTCTAGAGTCAACGTTTAATCATCAGAGGGCCTATAGATATCGCTTTTCCACTAAGGCAAAAGGAACGAATAAACTTTGCATACATAGCGCTAGCTAACTAATAATATCATAACTAGATACACCCGTTATAACTGACAGTTACGCACAATGTTTGAATGCACTAAGGTACGACAGACTAGAAAACCGTAACTTCAATGTATCTCCGTTTGAAGAATAGAGGATATTATCATCTTGGAAATACTTATGATTTAATCCATGAAGTATCTTTCCAAGTGCGAGTGCCTTATACTTAAATCTCCATTAAGTACCCATGAATGTTGCAGCAATCTCTATGCTATGCCAAACTCTTGACAATCTACTAATATTCCATGACAGTCTTAATTCAATACTAACTCTCGGTAGTACGAACGACTGAGGAATTTGAATAAAATTAATTACTTTGGAAGTTGGTTCTAAACGTGCAAAAGGAAACACGATGATAAACTAATAGAAGATGGTATCACTTTGCAAATTAATAAATCTCCATTATTTAATCACTAAATCTATTACAATTTCAAATCATTGTTACAATGTTTCAAATTCAAACTAACTACTAAACTTTACATTATCTCGTAATCCTATGCTAACAGCATGACTACAATGTTTCGGTTAAGAAAGTGGCTTTGTGAACAGATCAGCTGGATTTTCCTCTGATCACACTCTCTTCACAATCACATGTCCTTCTTCAACCTTGCTACGGACAAAACGGTACATCCGATCAATGTGCTTGGACTTTCCATGATCCTTAGGTTCTTTAGTCAACGAAACAACACTTTCGTTGTCGCAGAATATTTCAATGGGGTCTTGAACCATTGGGACAACTCCAAGATCTCCAATGAAATTCCTCAACCAGATGGCTTCCTTTGAGGCTTCTGAGGCCACAATATACTCTGACTCGCAAGTAGAGTCTGCCATGGTTTCCTGCTTCGAACTCTTCCACGTCACGGCTCCCCCGTTCAATAAGAACACCCAACCAGACTGTGACCGACAGTCATCTCTATTTGTTTGGAAACTCGTATCGCAATAATTGGTTACTTTGAGTCCATTCTGTCCACTATAGACCAAGAACATGTCCTTAGTATTTCTTAAATACTTTAGAATGTTCTTGACCGTCGTCCAATGACCTTCACCAGGGTACTGATGATGTCGACTCACCATGCTCAGAGCAAATGAGACATCAGGCCTTGTACATGTCATGGCATACATTATAGATCCTATAGCTGAAGCATATGGAACTCGACTCATTCTGTCTCGTTCCTCCTGTGTCTTCGGACTCATGTCTTTACTAATCTTTTTATGCCATGAGCAAAGGGAAGGTTCCCTTTCTTAGACTTCTCCATATTGAACTTTTTCAGTATTTTGGCCAAATACGTATCCTGGCTTAGTCCTATTAGACATCTCGTTCTATCTCTATAAATCTTTATACCCAGAATAAAAGTTGCATCTCCTAGATCCTTCATAACGAAACATCTTCCCAACCAATCTTTTACACTTTGTAATGTTGGGATGTTGTTTCCTATGAGTAATATGTCATCGGCATACAATACCAGGAAGACTACAGTGCTCCCACTGACCTTGACATATATGCAGGACTCATCTTCGCTTCTAGAAAATCCAAACTCTGTGATTTTCTCATGAAAGCAAAGATTCCAGCTTCGAGAAGCTTGCTTAAGTCCATAAATGGACTTCTGAAGCTTACACACTTTCTTAGGATACTTTGCGTCTACAAAACCTTTGGGTTGTGTCATAAACACATCCTCTGTCAGTTTCCCGTTAAGGAAAGCGATTTTGACATCCATCTGCCAAATTTCATAGTCATGAAATGCAGCTATGGCTAGCACTATCCTGATAGATTTAATGTTAGCTACTGGTGAGAAGGTTTCCTCATAGTCAATCCCGTAGGTTTGAGTATAGCCATTTGCCTCCAGTCTGGCTTTGTAAGTGTGCACTTTCCCGTTCATATCCATTTTTTTCTTGAATATCCACTTACAACCCACCGTCTTCAGACCGGGTATGGGATCAACCAAGTTCCAGACGTGGTTGCCATACATGGATTCAATCTCGTTATCCATAACGTCCTTCCACTTGGCTGCCTCAGGGTCTGCCACCGCTTACCGGTAGTTAGCTGGTTCGTCTAAGTCGACTAGTGTAATGTCACTATTCATATCATCCTGTTCAATATGGAAACCATAGTAGAACTTAGGAGGATTGTTAACTCTACTGGATCTGCGCAATGGTAAGGATATGTCGTTAGGTTCAATAAGCATCTTAGCCTCAAGTTGATGGTCAGTGTTTGCAGTTGGTTCTTCATTGGTAGAATCTTGAATCTCATTAAGATCGATCTTACTCCCACTGTCCTCTTTAGACATTATTTTCCTCTCGAGGAACACTCCTCTTCGAGATACAAACACTACAGTTTCATGTGGTCTGTAAAAAAAATATTCAAAAGAGTCTTGTGGGTAACCGACGAACAGACACTTCTCAGATCTTTGTGCGAGCTTGTCAGGAGTTTCTTGTCTAACAAAAACCTCACAACCCCAGATTTTGATGTGACTAAAGGATGGACGTTTTCCCTACCACATCTCGTATGGTGTCTTTGAAACCTTCTTAGTGGGTTCTAGATTTAGGATATGTGCCGCTGTTTCTACTGCATAACCCCAAAAACTTACCGGAAGTGTTGCTCGACTCATCATAGAACGGACCATGTCTAACAAGGTCCTGTTTCTCCTCTATGCAATTCCATTGAGTTGTGGTGTTCTAGGGGGAGTTAACTGGGAAACTATTCCGCAGCTTCTAAGATGATCGAGAAACTCGATACTAAGGTACTCTCCTCCCCTGTCAGAGCGGAGAACCTTTATCTTTCCGCCCAGTTGATTTTTCACTTTACTTTGATATCTTTTGAATGTCTCAAAAGTGTCGGACTTATGTTTAATCAGATAAACATATCCAAACTACTATAGTCATCTGTAAAGGTGACATAGTACCGCTTTTTCCCCTTTTGTAGCACATTGGAATGGCCCACATACATTTGTGTGGACCAAGTCCAACAGTCCTTCACCTCTTTCACACGTTCCTATGAATGGTGATTTTGTCATATTGCCCAGTAAACAAGATTCGCATACATCATCCGATTTTAGGTCGAATGATTCCAACACTCCATCCTTTTTGAGTTGGGCGATACGTTTCTTGTTAATGTGCCCAAGACAACAGTGCCACAATTTGGACTTATCAATTTCGTTAGAATCAACATTAAATAATAAATTGTTATCACAATCAACAATTTCATATATGACATTATAAGGACAAACTTTGAATATAAAAACATCTTTCAAATAAACCAAAATACTTCTATTATTATTATCAAAGCTAAAAGTGTATCCATCCTTATACAAGGCAAATAGAGAATGATGTTCCGATTCATATCGGGTGAATAACAACACTTATTTAAACTAATCTCTACTCTTGATCTAAGCACGAGCTGGAACCTTCCGACTTTCTTCACAGGCGTGATCTTTCGATTTCCCATGATTAGGTTCAGCTCCTCATGCTTCAGACTTCTACTTTCCCTTAGTCCTTGCAATACAGAGTAAATGTGAGAACCACATCCTATATCAAGAACCCATGAATTAGAGATAGAAGTGTTATAGAGCTCGATCATGAACATACCTGAAGTGCTAGCGTTTTCGACCTTACCGTCCTTAAGGTCCTTCAGATATGCTGGGCAACTTTGCTTCCAACGCCCCTAGCCATTGCAGTAAAAGCATACTGCTTCCTTGGGGTTTTTTTCAGGCACAATTCCGGACTCTGCTGTCCCTTGAGACCCTTTCTTGGACTCTCCTTTTGGGGCCTACAAGGACGACTTCCGTTTCTTTAAAGCCTTACCGACAGTCAGCACAGGGGCCACAGGGGTCTCATCTTTCTTGATGCCCTGTTCAGCGGTTCAGAGCAGATTATGTAGTTCCATAATGATCATCTCCTTCTGATTCATATTCATTTGATAGGAGAGTACGAACTGATTATAGAATGTGGGCAATCCAGAAAGAATGATATTGGTGGAAAATTCAGAGTCGAACACCATATTGAGTGCCTCCAGCCTATCAAAGTACCCCTTCATCTCAAGGATGAAAGTACAGATAAAAACTCCACGTTTCGGCTTGCAGGCCATGAGGGATCTTACCACATCAAGGCTCTCTTTGCTCGATTTAGCCTCGAACATCTCCTTAAGCTGCTGATTCATCTCAAAGGCTTTAGCAAGCTCAGGAGCCATGGATGATGCCATGATGCAGGATACTTTGTTAGCATCATCGTAATGCTTCTGGTGTGCGTCAATTTCCTCCTAGGTGGGATTCTCACTCAGTGTGGGAATCTGTTCATCGAGAACATACTCTTTGTTCTCATACCTCTTCGTAAACTTGAGGTTTCTCATCCAGTCCACATAGTTCGGACCGGATAACTTTTCCCTACCATTAGAAGTAGACATCTTTGAGATAAAGTTTTAGTTAGTATGAAGTATTCCTTAAACAATTTACACAATTTGAATTAAGGCTAGGATCCATATTTTCGATTCGTTTTATGAAAAGGGTCGCCGTAATCACGCCACGAATTTATTTTAGGTGGATAAAACTCTTGTCGATTTCAATCTCTATGAAATTCCTAGATCTTTTGAGATTCATTGAATCTTATCAATGGCATGTTAATCTCGATTATGCTCATCTACTATCCGTGACTGGGTTGCCGAGGATCACAGACAAGATGGTGAATCTAACCATGCAAAACTGCGTAAGACCCGACACGGATTAGTCCGGGAATCGCAAGTCCTACATCACCTCCTAATATGTCCTCACATTAGTGTGCCGGTAAACCACACACGCTCCACTAACAGTAATATAAGAGATGTGCATTTTTCATGGGTTAGCATACTAATTCACTTTTGATATATCTAAAACGGGATTTTCTTTTAGTACTTTAGATTATACTTTTAATCTGAACATCATCCTATCAAAAGTCCTCGGTAGCTCCATTGAACGCACAGCTGTCAGGATCTAAAACTAAATAACCAAGATTAACTGATTTGAAATTTATCAGAGTATAAATCAATAATCTTGCTTTGAATCAAAGTTTAATTAAGAAGTTTGCGGAATAACACTTAATTATTTTAACAAAAACTTTCAGAACCAATGAAACATAAAACATAAGAAGTAATCAAGACTGTTTGTATTGCTGAATTCAATGATTACAATCACCTCTAATCTGTTTTGATTAGACGAAGAACATAGACTGTTCTTAGGGTTTTACAACCTTAGAGGCTTGAGAAAACTTAATCAACAAAGCAATTACAGACTCAAAATATGTAGAAAACTTCTATTCAATAGAAAACCTATTCTGTCTATTTATATTGCTTTTTGGACTTGTTTCCTTGAAGGACTATGACTTCTCTGATAGTAGATATGCTGGAATCTTCATGTAGATATCGTTTCCTGAAAATCAGCACTTTCTGTTTATGAAACTGTTGAGCAACTTGAATCTCTTGACAGCATGAACTGAGCAGCTTGAGTTGTTTTGCTCTGGCAGCTTGAACTTTTACACTGGCAGCTCGAGTTTCTTCAACTAGCAGCATGAACTTTGTATTTACATGAAAAATCTACTAACAGTCTGAGAAGTCTAACTAACAGTTTGAACATACTTAAATTATTTCCCAACAATCTCCCCCTAACTTAAATTCTTTGCACAAGACTTTAAGTTCTATACAAACATGGAAATGAAAAAGTAAACTGTTATTCACAAACCAAGGCTTTCAAAAACTTACAACTGTGCAAGTTTATGATCTATAGCCTTCAAAAATTCTCTCTTTAGCTCATCTCTATCACAAGATATTCTGACAGACTTCATCTGGAGTAGTATATTCTTTGGAAGATCATAGAATTCAAGATTAAAGAACATACCAGATCCATCTGTGAATTTGATTCTGTAAGTCCTGGATTTGACAAAAATATTAACTTCCTTGATTTTCAATCCCTTCTTGTTGGCATCCTCTACATCTTTTTCTAATAAATTCAGGATCAACAATGGACTTCAGATCTCTGATGACTTGTTTCACTTGTGGTAGAGAAGATCTAACTTGTGATACAGACCCAATGTTGTGCATTCTGATAAGCTCATCTCTGGTCAACTTCTGAACCATCTGCCAAAATGTATCATATTCTTCTTCAGGACCAGACTCTCTTCTTATCACAAACTTAATTCTCAAGTCACGGTCATCCAGTGACTTAGCAAACCAGTAGTTGATTTGAGGCTTTGTAAAATCATGTTGATCAATCAACTTCTCTATCTCCATGGCCTTTTGTAGTTGTTGCTCAAAGAGCAGCCTTTTAACCGATGAAGGAATAGAAAGAGCAGCTTGATCAGTGGGAACAGGTGTACTGGCAGCAGCTTGAATATGACTTGTAGTAGGTTGAGCTGGTTCTTGTGATGATTGGACTTCTTGGGAGGTTTTTGCTTTCTTTCTTTTCTCCATTTCTTTATCATGTATTTCCTGCAGCCTTTCAGTAGTCATGGACTGAGCCATTTTCTTTGGAATACCTGCTGCAAAGGCAAAATTGATTAAGAATCTTCTGTGCTCAGCCTTGGTGTGCCCTGTTGCCATCTTTCTCTTCTTTTCACCTTGTTTGCCCACAAACCCCTTTAGGTAATCACCTAATGTCTCATCATCATCTATTGGGGGCTGGGCTTGCTGATCTAATTCTTTATCCTGTTCTTCTGCTAACCTTTTGGCAACTTCAGCATCAAAGGCAATCTGGGCTTCTTTGGAGGAGAATTTGTGCTTTGGAGATTCAATAAGAATGCCCTTGCCTTTGTCTTTTGCAGAAGAGGATGTTGCTTGGACTGTACTTGATGGAGCTTGAATGCCTTCCCTGATCACAACTCCAGTGACTTTTGAAGGAGCAGCTTGAGTTTCTAGGCTAACAGCTTGAGAAGCTGTTGGGACTGCTAGCCTAGAAACTGGGACTGTTGGTGCTACTTGGACTGTTGTTGTTGATGGAGCTGCTTGGACTGTTGTAGGAACCTCCTGATTCTCCCCCTTTTTGGAAGCATTGGTTTGGTCAGAAGGACCTACAACCTTTGCCCCTTGGGTTTAAATCAAACGCTCTAATTGAATGAGCTTATTTCCACAAAGGGTAAACCCCTTATGAAGATAATCCATCCTCTGATTTTGAGCCATTTCTGATTGCTTTAGGGCCATTATTTGTGCACCCTGTGCAGCAATGATGGACATTTGGTATTCCAACATAGCTACAACAGGTTTCAGCTTGGGATCCGTCAAAAGCATGAGTTGCAGATTAGTCTCAAGATCAGAAAACACCTGAGGTGCTTGTGATCTATCACTGACATTAATACCAGAAGTAGAAACCTCTGGGCCCCTCTGTTCTTGGTTCTGGGGACTTCCAGCTTGTGTTTGCACACTTGCTGTTGCTATGGGCGTGGTCTTAGCTATGTTGGCACTGTCCTGTGCCTCTTGTGCAGAGACATCAGTAGTGTCAGCCACAGAACCCATATGAACCATCTCTGAAGAGATGTTCACCTCCTGAGTGAGGATGGGAGTTTCCTCTAGTGGTTCCCTTTGGATATGCTGTGCAGGAGTATCCTCCTGCACAGGGATATATGGCTCTTGCTGATGGGAGGAGGAGGAAGGAGCTCCTGGTCCCCTTTTTCTTTTGTATATATTTTTGAGTGGGCGTGTTGGCTGTACAAAAGGATCAGTGGGAGTTTGTGTATCATGAGGAGTGGGTTGGGGTCTTGGGGGTGTAGCAGTGATGTTAGGCTGAGCCTGCTCAAGACCCTCTCCTCTGTTTCCTGAAATGATGTTCATCATTGCAGAGGGCAATGGAACATCTACACTGACAAAATTGGCACTTGGCTTTATCAGCCTTTTGATAGAAGATAGTGAGTGCCTATGGGAAATATGTATCCTCTTATGTAAATGAGAAGTAGTGCAGGTGTGTGCAATGATTTCTGCCAAAAATCTTGGATACATTAAAAACTTCCCATTCTTTAGGGAATGATGCCTTAACATCCCCTGAAAAATCATGTTTGAAAAATTGAACCGTTGGCCTGTTGAAAAGCACACTAAGGCAGTGGCAATGTTAGAAGAAAATTCTGACCAACCAGTTCTTTTGGGGCTCATACACTGCTGAATAATATGTACAAGAAATTTCCATTTAGGAGAAAAATGTGCTTTCAAGAAAGTAAATGAATCAGCAGGACCCCTATAACCTATATTGTAAAGACCAGTATGTAAAGCGTTAAGGGTTAGGTCTGTTATACCTGTGGCATCTTGAAGATGCAAATGGTGCCGAATGGATTCCTCAGTGATGGTGATGGGAGTGCCATCAATTTTGGATAGTAAAGTGGGAATTCCATTGATGGTTTGAAAAGTGGCACGGTTCCAGAACTGTTCGATATGCGATATGTATATGGTGGGATTGATATTGAGGGCATGGTTGATATGGGAGTGCCTGAGGAAATCCATCATGTCATGGAACGGCTGAAGTTCAGAGTGTTTGAGAGAGTATGGAAGGCAGTTGTGTTCTTTGACAAACTCCATGGATGATCAAACGATGGTTTAGGGTTTGAAAGAAGAATGTGTGATTCGTTCAGAGAGAAAGCAGAAGGCCGTGGAAGAAAAATATGTAACTGGTAGTTACAACTGAACGAAACTGGGACCTTTAAAGGTTTCGAAAAGGTTGGGTCCCGCGCACACATTTGAAAAATTACCCAAATACCCTGCACACTTTGACAGATCAAGTGAAAATAACTAGCAGTCCGAGAAAATGAACTAGCAGCATGAGAAAATACTCATGCTGTTAGTGTAAAATTGTGCAACTTTTCAATGGAACAGTGTCTCCCCCTTAAATTAGCATACTGAGTCGATAATAATGAAAACCAATTAATCCATGTTTACCATACCAATATTTGATATTAGGAAAGTGAACCTTCCCACATCAAAAGGTTTTGTAAATAGATCAGCTAGCTGATCATCTGTATGTATTTTGGTAACTTGGATTAACTTCTTTTCATTACAATCTCTGATGAAGTGAAATCTGATTTCTATATGCTTGGTTTTTGGGAATTTCACTGGGTTTTGCACAATGCTAATTGCACTTGAATTGTCAATATAAATAGGAGTGGATAAGAAATTCATACCATAGTCTCTTAGCTGATTTTGAATCCACATTACCTGGGAGCAGCAGCTTGCAGCTGCTACGTATTCTGCTTCAGTGGATGATGTGGAGACAGTTGTTTGCTTTTTGCATTGCCAAGAGACCAGTCTTGCTCCTAAGTATTGACATCCACCAGTTGTGGATTTCCTGTCAATGTTGCAACCACCATAGTCACTGTCAGAATAAGTAGTTAGTTCAAAAGGAGAGTCTTTAGGATACCATAGGCCTAAATGTGGTTGGCCTTTAAGATATCTAAAGATTCTCTTAACAGCAACTAAGTGAGAATCCTTTGGAGAGCATTGAAACCTAGCACACACACAGACAGCAAACATTATATCAGGTCTAGAAGATGTAAGATACATGAGAGATCCTATAAGGGATCTGTATAGATGAATGTCCACATCTATGCCATCTTTGTCTGTATGGAGCTGTTTATGAGGATCCATTGGAGTGCTTGCAACCTTTGTGTCTTGATAGCCAAACTTTTCCAGTATGTCTTTGACATACTTTGATTGACTTATGAATAGACCAGTAGGCTTCTGTTTAACCTGCAGCTCTAGAAAGAATGTGAGTTCCCCCATTGAACTCATTTGAAACTTTTTGTGCATTAGGGCCTCAAAATCTTTGCACAACCCATCATTAGTTGAGCCAAAGATGATGTCATCAACATAGATTTGGACAAGAAGAATCTCAGCTTTGATGGATTTAGTGAAAAGTGTTTTATCCAGAGTGCCTCTCTTGAATCCATTCTGTAGAAGATATGATGACAGTGTGTCATACCATGCTCTGGGGGCTTGGTGAAGACCATAGAGAGCTTTGTCTAGCTTGTACACCCTGTCTGGATACTTGTAGTCTTCAAAACCAGGAGGTTGACACACATACACTTCCTCTTCAATTGTCCCATACAGGAAAGCAGACTTAACATCCATTTGATACACTATAAATCCTTTGAAACTTGCATATGCTAGAAATAGTCTGATGGCTTCAATTCTTGCTACTGGAGCAAAGACATCATCATAATATATTCCTTCTTCTTGAGTGTACCCTTGTGCTACTAGTCTTGCTTTGTTCTTGATGACTATCCCTCTCTCATCCTTCTTGTTTCTGAACACCCATCTTGTACCTATTGCTCTCTTACCTTTAGGAAGATCCACCAGAGTCCATACATTCTGAATTTTGAACTGTAAAAGCTCTTCTTGCATAGCTTCAATCCAGGATGAATCTTTTAATGCTTCTGATGCCTTTTTAGGTTCCAATTGAGACATGAAACAGGCATGTTCAAAAGCTGCTAGACTGAATTCAGGAACTGCTTGTTCAACAGCAGCAGTCTCATTGTGAACCATCTTCCTTGTTTGAACAGGAGTGCTTGGATCACCCAGTATTTGATTGAGAGGGTGATACTTATGAACTCTTAGTGTGGGCTCTCTCTCTGTTTGAAAGGACGTTCCAAGGTTTGTGTCATCTCCATTAGAACCAGTGAATGGTTCAGTTTCTGGAACAGCTTGAGTTTCTAAGCTAACAGCTTGAGAAGCTGTTGGGACTGCTAGCCTAGAAACTGGAGCTGTTTCCTTTTGTGTTGGAGCTGTGCTGTCAGGACTTGGGAATGGCACTTCAGTGTCGGGATTTGCATCATGTTGAGTGCTCAGGACCCCTGGAGGATCACATGACAGAAGTGGTAGAGTGGTGAAATCATCCCAACTTGTTGAATCTGCAGCAGTCTGAAACTTTGTGCCAACAGCATGAGAAATTGTATTGGCAGCATGAGAATTTGTGTTAGCAGCTTCAACCCTGTATGCATCAGCTTCTGCAGTATACTCAACAAAGCTCAGAGAATTTGTTAGTGAATCTAAATCAAACAACCAATCAGGACCAGTGCCTTTGATGTTAGCAGTATTTTCATTAAATTCAACATTGGCACTTTCTTCAATTGTTTTAGACACACTGTTGTATACTCTATAGGCTTTGCTTTGAGTTGAGTATCCTACAAAGAATCCTTCTTCAGCCTTACTCTCAAACTTCCCTAAGTGAGTCTTAGTGTGAAGAATAGTACATGGGCATCCAAAAGGCTTGAAGAAAGCTATTAGGGGACTTCTGTTATGGAATAACTCATAGGGAGTTTTTCCTTGAGATTGGACAACTTGAACCCTATTTAGAACATAACAGGCTGTATTAACAGCTTCTGCCCAGAAAGTCATTGGCAGATTTGAATCAGCTAGCATTGTTCTAGCAGCCTCAATTAATGTTCTATTCTTTCTTTCAGCTACACCATTTTGCTGTGGTGTTCTTGGTGCACTATATTGTCTAGCAATGCCTTTGGACTCACAGAAACTGTTTAGAATTTGATTTTTAAATTCAGTTCCATTGTCTGATCTTATCACCTTAACTTTGGAATTGGATTGGTTTTCTATCTTAAGGATAAAAGACTTAACTAGCTCAGCAGTTTCATCTTTGGACCTAAGAAAGTAAACCCAAGTAAATCTGGTGAAATCATCAACAATGACTAAACAGTATGCCCTTTTATTCAAACTCAAAACAGATGTTGGACCAAATAGATCCATATGTAACAACTGAAGAACAGATGAGATTGAATTTACTTCTTTGGCCTTATGAGAAGTTTTGTGTTGCTTACCTTTAAGACATGCTACACAATGATCATCACAAATGAACTCCTTTTGTGGTAATCCTCTTACCAGATTCTTTTTAACTAAATCATTCATGGACTTGAAGTTCATGTGACACATCCTTCTATGCCAAAGAGCAGATTCATTTGATGATGCTTTGGATATTAAACAGCTTAAAGTATTTGATTTAGTCAAGAGAGCTGTGTCCAGGCAGTAAACATTGTCCCTTCTTGGTGTTCTAAGTAAAACAAGATTTTCAGGAATTTTGAAATCCTTTGAAAGAACAATGCACTCAGAATCTGTGAACAGAACAATGTTTTGTTTGTCACAGATTTGAGAGACACTCAATAAATTGTACTTCAGCTGTTCAACATACAGAACATCATGGAATGTCATGTTGCCTGCATTAACAGTGCCTTTACCTGTAACTTTACCTCCTTTTGAGTTGCCTCCAAATGCAACAAAACCTCCATCAAAGCCTTTGAAATTTGACAAGCATTCAGAATTGTCTGTCATGTGCCTAGAGCATCCACTGTCCAGATGCCATCTTGTTCTATGAGGAGACCTGTGGTTGCCCTGCACAAATAACAGCTTAGTTAGTAGTGGAGTAAACCCAAACCAAATTGGTTTTGGGTTGGCCTTGTACATTGACATAACTAAAAACTGTTTTTGACTTCTTATATTTAGTGAGATCAACTGATGGAGTCTTTGGAGAGTATTTAGTGATAATATGAGGTATCCAACTAATTTGATCATCTTTTCTTCTGACAGTCTCAGATAATTCACTAGCAGCTCCAGATTGATGCCCAGCAGCTTGAGCTGTGTTTGTAGTGCTAACAGTTTCAGTTTTTGCACTAACAGCATCAGATTTTGACTTAGCAGTCTGATCTTTTGCATTAGCAGTTTGAGCAACAGATTTGTCCTTGACACACCAAATTTGTTTAAAACTTGATTTAGGCTTTGCCAAAACTTGTTTTTGATGTGTGGACTGTTTTTATTAACTTTTGAGAATCTGTGATCAACTGTTTTCTTTGGAGCTGCTGTGGAAGGTTTCACTTTTGAGTGCTTTGCCTGATTAGGATTTGATTTTGTGTGATGCACAGTCTGTTTTGCAACACCTGGTTTGTAAAAACAATCCTTGGCTAAGTGATTCTTCCTTCCACAGTGAAAGCATCTTTTGACAGTTTGAATTGGAACACCAGACTTTTCTGTCAATTTCTGGTTCTTGTTTCTCTGGTTTCCTCTTACTTGCTGTTGTTTAGGAAACTTTTGAACACCATGCTTTTGGCATGTGCAGATAGAAACAGTTTTACCTCTTTTAGTTCCTTTTGATGAAGATGCAGTGTTACAGTTAGAATGTACAGAAACTTGAGGAGTAGCATTGCATACACTCATCTTCTCTTTTCCTTTCTTACTGGGAACTTGGACTTCTATGGGTGCACTCTTTGTGTCACAGTCTCTATTTTGACTCTTATCTTCTTTTAATTCAGGACTGTTATCAAGGATAGGATCTACAATAGTCATAGACTCATCTAGTGGTTCATTGACAAGTCTATCAGCAACCTCACTCATTGGGTGTATGTACTTGTTGTTGTATGGAGGAGGAGTAGCTCTGTATCCTATTCCTTCTTTGGGATTGACCTGAGATTTGACTCTATCTTTGAATTGAACTTCCATTAGGTGTTCTAGCTTTTGATTTGCTAACTTGAAGTTACCAAGATCTATGTTAACAGATTCCAGTTTCTCATTAGCCTCTAACACCTTCTGTTCAGTTTCTTCTACCTTTTTATTCAGAGATTCTATTTTCTTATTGAGTTCCTTTTTCTCCCATTCATGATAGTTTCTATCATACCCCATTTGAATCTCATTATCCTTATAATCATTGATCTGTTTTTCCAGATCTTCTATGGCTTGCATATATTCATATCTCATTTCTTCCATCTTAGCTAGAGTTTTGCACATGCTCTCATTATGATCTCTGTACTTTTTAACCATATTTTTGCATGATTGAGAGCAGAGTTTAGAATTTACCTCAGATGGTAGTTCAGTGGAGGAGACATTTGATGTTTCTGCCATAAGTGCTTGATTTTGAAATTCTTCCTCTGTCTGATCACTCCAGTCAAACACATTGTCTTCTTGAGAGACAAGTGCTGTTGATGAGGACGCTTGGATGGGCTGTGAAGTCCTTGATGGCTGTTGACCTTGAGATCTACATTCTCTGGCAAAGTGACCAAGCTTATGGCATTTATAGCATTCCACTTTTGATTTATCAAAAGATGGTTTGCCTTCTGTCTTGGCTTGAAAGTTGGCCCTACCAGTTCTTTTCAGAAATCTTTTGGCTCTCATGGTCAGCATTGCATGTTGCCACTTTAAATCCATCTCTTCAAGATCATCTGGATGAATTTGTTCCAAGTCTTCAACATTTAGAGCAAATAATCCATCATTGGCAACAAATGCCTCATAGTGAGTTTCAGCAGAATTGCCATCACCACCTGAAAAAGAATCACAGTTATTAGATTTTTCAGAAGACAGAAGAGCAGTGTTGTGATTATAAGAAAAGGATTTCTTTTTAGCATCAATCTCAGTCTCAAACACTCTTAGACTGTTATACAGATCATCCAATTCTATCTCATCAAGAGTGTCTTTTGTTCTCCATTGTGCAGCATAGACTGTCCATTCTTCTCCAAGAGATCTGAGAAACTTTCTGTTGACTTCATCTTGATCCAGATTGACCTTTGCACTTTCCAGTTCACTTATCAGTTTGTTGAACCTGTCAAAGATTTGAGTGAGGTTTTCATTCTTGCCACCAGAAAAGTTTTCATACTGCTGTTTCAAGAGGTCTTTTTGATTTCTCTTGGTACTGGCATTACCAGCAAACCTCTTCTCTAAGGCATTCCAAAGAGAGTGAGCAGTATAAAACTTTTTGAACTGATGTTGATAAGCATTAGGAATGGCTATTTGTAATAGTGTGAGTGCTTTCACTTCATTCATTCTAGCCTTCCTTTCAAGTTCAGTTTTTGGAGGGGTTTTGACTGGTTTTCCCTCAGCATCAAGTTCTGGATCAACTACAGGAGGGAATTCAACAGCTTCCCATATGGCATAATCAATGAATTGAATATGCTGTTGAATCCTGAGTTTCCACATCTCAAACTCAGTGGGCTTGAGCATAGGCACTTTGAGTCCTTGCCCAGATCCACTACTGCTATTTTCAAATTCCATTGTAAAAGATTAAAAATTTGAAAGAAAGTTTTCGACTTTGAAAAACAAAGAACAACCTGGCTCTGATACCACTTGTCAGGATCTAAAACTAAATAACCAAGATTAACTGATTTGAAATTTATCAGAGTATAAATCAATAATCTTGCTTTGAATCAAAGTTTAATTAAGAAGTTTGCGGAATAACACTTAATTATTTTAACAAAAACTTTCAGAACCAATGAAACATAAAACATAAGAAGTAATCAAGACTGTTTGTATTGCTGAATTCAATGATTACAATCACCTCTAATCTGTTTTGATTAGACGAAGAACACAGACTATTCTTAGGGTTTTACAACCTTAGAGGCTTGAGAAAACTTAATCAACAAAGCAATTAAAGACTCAAAATATGTAGAAAACTTCTATTCAATAGAAAACCTATTCTGTCTATTTATATTGCTTTTTGGACTTGTTTCCTTGAAGGACTATGACTTCTCTGATAGTAGATATGCTGGAATCTTCATGTAGATATCGTTTCTTGAAAATCAGCACTTTCTGTTTATGAAACTGTTGAGCAGCTTGAATCTCTTGACAGCATGAACTGAGTAGCTTGAGTTGTTTTGCTCTGGCAGCTTGAACTTTTATACTGGCAGCTCGAGTTTCTTCAACTAGCAGCATGAACTTTGTATTTACATGAAAAATCTACTAACAGTTTGAGAAGTCTAACTAACAGTTTGAACATACTTAAATTATTTCCCAACAACAGCAAAGCGGAGGAGGCAGGTCAGCGCGAAGCTGTTAAAGACCTACTCCTTTAGAGCGACCCGCCTTATACCTCGTTTTTAGTTTGTTCACTATGGGTGAGCCGATTTATCAATTGACTGACGATGTAATTAGATTTAAATGATATATATATATATATATATATATATATATATATATATATATATATATATATATATATATATATATATATATATATATATATATATATATAATCAATAATACATATGTAAATGTCTTTTAAATCTTAGGGGTTTAATTTTAAACTTTTAAAATTAAGGGGTCTATTTTAAACAATTTAAAATACAGGGTATATTTTAAACAATTTAAAATATTAGGGTTTAAACTAATATATATGTATATATATATATATATATATATATATATATATATATATATATATATATATATATATATATATATATATATATGTAGGTCCCAAAAGGTTTCCCAAGTGTATAAGGCTTTAACCAAAAGAGGAATGTCAACTTTGCATCTTTCTTCTTTTGCTAATGCCATTTTGGTATAAGAAAATGTCTGTCACCCTTTTCAGATATCCGTTTGTCTTCATGTAACAGAACAGCGTGGGCAGGCTGTGCAGTTCTGTTTTCCACTTTGTCTTCGACTTGTAAACTGATCTTGTAGCAAAAAACAATACATGAGGACTTGGAAACATATTCCATAAAGTGTTTAACCTGTTCACAAAGAACAGAACACTTGTAGACTGTCCAAGCTGCTCAACAGAAAAGAGCAGCGTAGATAGTTTATGTCCAGCCTGTTCAATAGGCAGAACAGCTTGGACAACTGCCTTTGTTGCGACGAATGCAACATGGTAAACAGCTTTGGGCTGATATTGCAAATCACTTTTCAGGTTTCAATAAGGCATAAACAGGCCTTAAATTATACCTTCAAGTGCATCAACAGGTATGATTAAATATCTCCCCCTCAGATGTACAGCAGGTTTGACTGATGCCTTTTTGTGCCTAACAATCTCCCCCTATTTGCAATAATCAGTCTGAGCTGATTTAATCAATAATCACCATACATTTAACAATACATCTTGCTTAAAAGAATTTATAACATTTGAGTAAAGTAAAAGATCAGTTTATATATACTGATTTTGATTACATAAACAACACGTGTTTTTACAGAAGTACAACTAATGTACTAATGTATATTACAACTAATGTAAATAAGAAAAGTTACAACATATGTAACAAAGTACAACTAATGGACAAAAGAGTTCAACAATTTGGACTGTTGATGTTGGGAGCAGATAATGGCAAGCCTGTCCAACAAATGGACAACTTCCATTCTTCACCTACTCAGATAGTAGGTGGTCTTCACTCCAGTGGTGGTGGTCCTTCAAACATTTTTTCAAGTTCATCCCTTGTTTCCTCCAGATCTTGAATTTCAACTCTGAGTATCATAAACTTGGGATCTTGAAGTTCACCTCTTTCATAAAAGCCTCTGAGCTGGTCCCAGATGGCTGCTCTCCACCTGCTGGATTGCCTGAATGAAGTTGCAAGTCTGAAGGCTGCAAGCTGTCTCAGATCCACCTTGTATAGATCTGATGCTATCTGAAAGCACTTCTTCTGTGTTAAGGGATCTACAAATAATGCCCCCAACTTAGGTTCTTCAATTATTTTTCCTTCTTCAAACTCTACTCCACTGGGCAGGCTGTAGTCAACTCCTTTGATTTCAACTGCATAATCACCTTGTTCAATCAAGATGAGGAGTTCCTCCAGCTTAGAATCCTTTTTGGTCCTCCTGGCCTTTATCTTAGGGTAAGTCACAGAGACACCCTCACTTAATTCTTTTGAGATCAGGCCAAGATCTTTCACTCTCTCCATTAGCTTCTTAACATATGCCCTGATAGTCTTAGCCGTTTCTGACTTAGACTGGCTCTGGGCAACTGCCAGCTCAACCATTCCCTGTACCCCATCTGTGCAACATCAGTGTAATCATAAGATTCCAGTTCAGGGCCTGTAGCACCCATTCTGGTTATTTGCAGCTTCCACTGTTTGCCTTTTCTTGAGATAGGGACAGCTTTAACAATAGATTCCTTGGCAAGTCTTCTATCAGCAACATCATGGAACTTCTTCCTTGCCAAGTTGTCAAAGTGGAATTGGGCCCTTGCAGAGGATGCTTGCTTTGGTTTGGTCACAGAGACCAGAGCACCCTTTTCCTGTACACTTTCCTTCTCACCAGCAGATTCTCTAGCAGCTTCAAGTAGTTTTCTCTGTACATCCAAAGAAGGCATTTTGGTTTTGCTTGCCTCTTTGAATGCAAGAGATATGACAGCTTTGGCAGATGCTTCTTCTTTTCTCAGTATTTCCAGGGCTTTGAGCTACTCATCTCTGAGCTCATAGTATTTTTCAATAGGAACACCCATTTCTTTAGCCCTGGCTTTGTCAAATTTTAGCTCTGCTGCTTTCTAGCGGTCAGGATCAACCACTGCCTTTTCTTTTCCTTTAGCTGTTGTAGTAGTAATAGTTTCAGAATGTCTTCCTCCTCCTCTTCTTCTTCCTCCAGAATGAGATGCCTCCTTCTGCTGCTTGGCCTGTCCTCAGGAATGAATTCCTCCCCCTTAGACTGTGCAGGGTTTGGAGATTCAGCCTGAGTAGGCTGAGCAGCTTCAGGTTGATGAGAGGCACCCTCAGCTGGACCAGTACCTGTTCCAGATGCACCTGCTGTTTGACCAGTGGATGCTGATTTCTCCTTAGGAGAAGAAGTTTTCTCCCCCTTAGACTTAGTCTTAGAGGCAGACAACTTCTCCCCTTTTGAAGGAGATGGACCAGCACCTTCAACAACTGGTCCGCCTGAAGAAACAAATTCAGCAGGCTTTGGAGCAGATTTGGCAGCAGGCTTGGGACCAACCAGGCTATGCACTAAGAAAGCCAGGTTATCTTTCACCTCTGCAATTTGGGAAAGACAGGTTTGAAGAGAAGAGGATTGGAAATCAGCAAGAGAGGTCAGCTTAAGAATATTTTCTCTATTAGAAGCTGTGAATAGCAGACTTTGAAGCTGTGCAAGATGTAACTCAAGAGAGTCCTGCACATCAGCAAGGTTTGCTGACACAGAATTTGATAGAGAGACTATTAGAGTATTTAGGCTGGCCAAGGTGGTAGGATGTGTAGTATTGCAAGTAGTGAGGAGAGTGGACAGCTGTTGGGATATAGCTGTCATAGAGGACACAGAGTCCTGTTGGTGTGAAAGAATGGATGAGAGGGAAGTGGAGACATTTTGCAGCTGTGCAGTGAGTGCAAGCAGCTCTGAGGAGGTGTCAGTTTGAGGAGTGGATGGAAAGGAATTCTTGAACACATCAAAGAATCCTTTAAGCTGTTCAGACACAGAGTCTGAAATGAGAGAGGGTAGAGAAGACATGGAAATTTCTAAAGATCCAACTTTGTTGGTCAGCAATGAAAGCTGATCAATCAAAGGCAGATCTTTAGGGGATGGAGGTGTATGGGTAGACTGTTTGGATTGAGTAGATGGTGATGATGAAGATGAGGCTGGTGTATGGGGATGTGATGGAGAGGGAGAGGGTATTTTGGAAAGAAGCTCCATAGCCTGGGCAAAAGTAATGTGGCCCAGCTTGGAGGGGTCGATGGGTCCTTCAGCAGTGGCAGTAGCTGCATCATCAGGAGAGGGGATAGAAGTTGGGAGCCTTTCAGATGCTGCTTGTGTTGCAGCACCTTCATTAAGGCCAGTGGTGGTTCCCTCTGCAGTACCTTGGTTTAAAAGTACCTCATCATTGGGAGATGGAAGTTGCATTTCAACATCAGCAGTGGTGAAGCCTGCTGATGGAGTTTGCATGACAGGAGCAGCCTCACCAAAGGGATGTTCTGTTCCCTAAGGTTCATCAGCTTGAGTGGTTGGTTTTTCAGCAGCTGTTTGGTGTAGAACAACTGCATCATGAGGAATAGAAATTTGAGGCTGAGCTGCTGGTTGGTCTAAGCCAGCAGTGTGGGCACCTCATGCAGACTCAGGGTGTAAAGAAGTATGAAGTGGGGACTGTGTGGACTCAGTATGGAGTGGAGAGAACTCCTATCTTTCAATATTCTCAGCTTGTTGGGAGGCTGGAATAGTTGATATGGCTGTCTCCTTATGTACAACTGGCTCCTGTTGGGAGGAACCAGAGAGTCTAGGCTGACTTGGGGTTGACATAGGGTGGAGTGAAGCAGGCTCTAATTGTGCTGATCCTTCTCCCAAAATAGGAGAGGCAGCAGGGGTTTCTTCTTTTTCAACTGAACCCTGTTGAGAGGGAACATAGGGGCTGGTTTGTGCTGTTTTGGCTGTTGGTTTCTTTTTGGAAAGAGATTTTCTTTGGTATGATCTGAGAGAGGAGGTGGGTGATTGTGGAGAGGTGAGAGGTTCAGATTGGACAGGTTTGGAGACTGGGTCAGAAACAGGTGGGTTGGCCTGTTCCATAGTCTCAGGTGCCACAGAGGCACCAGCCACAGAGGCTTCAGGTTCAACAAATGAACCAGGGTGAGAAAGCTGCTCCCCCTCAGCCACAGAGGCTGAGGGTGCAGACTTAGACTTAGCTGTATTGGCCTTCTTGTGGACAGGCCCAACTTCAGTCGTTTCAAGTGTCCTTTTAACAAACTTGGCCCTGGCTTTGGATTTTCTTTTGGGAGCAGCTTCTGGATCTACCCTCACAGCAGAGGGTCCTTCCACCAATCCTAGCAGCCTCCTCATTGGAGTAGATAGAGGAGGCTCATTTGGGAGAACCAGAGTGTAGAAAACTCTATTTCCTATAACAGGAAAAACAGCAGTACGGAGTAAAGGCTGAGAGTTATACAGATGCTCACCACAAACATGCTTGAAAATGAGGCTCAGAAATCTGGGATAATGGACAACAGCTGGACGTGTCTCCTGCTGCACCAGATTCCTCAAATTCATGAAAATCCATCTGGCCATGTTGATTGTAGTCCCATCCACAAGCTGTAGGACTATAGGAATCTCATCACGACTTAGTTGGTCAAAGGAACCAACCTTACTGCTGAAGCACATGACCACTGAGGCAAACAGAAAACTGCAGGTAGGAGACAAATCCTTCCTGAACAGCGTAGCTCCAACCTTTGGTTCTGCTACACCACAAAAGTGCAGCAGATTCTTCATCTGTTCATCTTCGACCTGAGGATGATCATATGTTTCAGCCACAGGGAGACGAAGAGCTTCCCTGATCAGACGAGTGGTGATTGCAATGGTCAGAGTCCCATTGAGTATGGTGCCCTTGATGACTTTGGTATCTGGGTTGTAGGCACAGGTGTACCAGAACTCATATACCATCTCCTGGTACAGGACACCAGGAGAGGCAGTCATGGCATAGTTCAACGGATGAACTTTCAGAAACTCCACCATTTCATCATAGCCTTTCCCCACATAGTTTTTGGGGATGGTTAGGTTTGCAAGGTAGTTGGTAGGTTTCAGGGTTAGCATTGTGGTGACTGATGCATGTTTTTGAACATCAGCACCAACAAACACTGGTAGAAAGGGGTTGTTACGGTGAGCCATTTTGAAAGTAGTGAGAGTAGCAGAAGCACATGACACTTATTCGAAGTTTTTAGGGTTCTTAGGAGGTTATGGAAGTAGTGAGGAAGACTAAGATGAAACAGTAAGGGGTATTTATAGGATTTGAATGTGAGTGGGTATGAGAGAGAAACATTTGGGCGGTTGATTTGAAATGGTCGTTAACGGAAAACGGAACGGTTGTCCATGTCAGACCGTTTGTCAGACCACTTGAGCCCTTTTTATTCACTAACACACGTAAACACACATTATCCGCAGTAATTAAGTTAAATAAAAACAAAAAGTAAGTAACTTAATTGTGAAGAAAGGTAATTAAAACTGATGGTCTAAGCTGATGGTCAAACCTGTGATGAGCAGGGTCATCACAAGCTGTTCATTCTTCAAGCTGTTCCTTCAACCTGTTCAGCTAGGTAAGAACAGGTTGTGTTCAATAGCTGATCAGGTTACGAGACAATGTCTTGTATGACAGATTGAAAGAGTGAGCAGGGTGAAGGTTTGATCATCAGATCAGGCTTGACATATAAACGGTTATTGTCAAACCTGATATATGCTCAAGCTGTTCAACTTTTACAGAAAACGGCTAAGTGTAGAACATGCATAGCCTGTTCTGTCTAAGCTGTTCTGCGAAACTTAAGCAGTGTGAGACATATAATGTCTTAGAACATTTTGGACACTTAGTCACTTTTGTTTAACATGCCCAACTTGCTTACCAGATAGTTAAATCTGTTTTCATCCAGAGGTTTGGTGAAAATGTCTGTGGAAATAAAACTTACCTCTACATTACCTTTCTGAATGTGATCCCTGATGAAGTGATGTCTGACCTCTATATGCTTTGTTCTGGAGTGAAACACTGGATTGTTGGAGATAGCTATGGCACTTGTATTATCACACAGAATAGGAGTTTTCCTATATACAAGTCCATAGTCTTCAAGCTGATGCTGCATCCACAGAATCTGCCCACAGCAGCTTCCAGCAGCAATGTACTCAGCTTCAGCAGTAGAAGTAGAAACTGAGTTCTGCTTCTTGCTACACAAACTTTTTAACTTACCACCAAGGAGTTAAGATCCACCTGTTGTGCTTTTCCTATCTAGTCTGCAGCCTGCAAAGTCAGAATCTGAATAACCTGTTAGTTCAAGGCTTGAGTCTTTGGGATACCAAATACCCAAACCTGGTGTATCCTTAAGGTATCTGAAGATTCTTTTCACAGCAGCTAGATGTGATTCTTTTGGATCAGCTTGGAACCTAGCACACAAACAAGTAGCAAACATAATATCAGGTCTACTAGCAGTTAAATATAGCAAGCTTCCAATCATGCCTCTATAAGCTGTTACTGAAACAGCTTTGCCACTGGCATCTGCATTCAATTTTACATTGGTTGCCATTGGGGTTTTAACAGGAGAACTTTGATCAAATAAAAACTTTTTCAATAGATCTAAAGTATACTTTCTTTGATTTATGAAAATTCCATTGGAGGTTTATTTAACCTGTAATCCTAAAAAGAAAGTAAGTTCTCCCATCATACTCATCTCATATTTGGATTTCATGAGTAATGAAAAATTCTTGCATAACTGCTCATTAGTAGAACCAAATATTATGTCATCCACATAAATTTGAACAAGCATAATATCAGACTTCACCTTCTTTATGAACACTCACTACAAGAAAATAGCCATTTAGTGGCACAATTTTCAAATGGCAAAAACTTTATGTGTCACTATATATGGTATTTTTATGGTACTCTTTGTATGCCACTAAAAATCTAATACATCTTTAATGGCACTTTGTAATATTATATCCCATTAAATCTATTTTGTATTTCCCTCCAACAAAAATTTCTATTTCCCTCAAACAAAAAATTTGGGCTGACTTCATTAATTAGATTTCCCTCCAATTTATTGAATTTTTTAATTTCCACTAAAATTTAATACATCTTAGCTTTTTTTAACCTAATTTTGACTTTCATCTTCATCTTGCATCTTCCAGACTTCACTTGACGTCCTGCCCATCCACGCCCATTTCATCTGCCGCCGTTCTGATCGGGTTATAATATACCGTGTTTATTAAACGCAAAAGAGTTGTTTTTAGTAAGAAAGTGTCATAGAATGTGCTACTATTGAATAAATTCTGTGCTTGTGCAGGTAAACAAAATCCGGTCTAAAATGGCGTAAAAAGGACAAAAATTCAGAGCCAGGCGCAGAGAGGGGCGCAGCCCTGCGCCCAGACCACGTGCTCGACAGAAGAAATTAATTCACAAAAATACGGATTTTACAGACAGGCGCAGGGGGGGCGCAGGCCTGCGCCTACGGCTGCGCCCAGCCCATTAAAATAATAAACGGCCGTTTTTAGGGTTTTTCCAGCTTTTCCTATAAATACAAAGTCATAGTTCAGAGAAAGGGTTCGTTTTTTGGAGGAGAAAGCTAAGGAAAAGAACCCCGTTTGAGCGAACACACGTACGAAGAGCACATGAGTCAAGCTACGAAGATGGATACACAACTCATGAGCATTGCACCAACAATGTCCGGCTAGTCTCATCATAATCATTCTCGGAGGAAGCACATCGCTAAGTTTTATTTTATGAACGATTACTTTAAGTTTGCATGGTTTTATTATTTATATTTAGATTGTAAACGAATGATTATTATTTGTTTGTTGTGTTTCGCAAGATAGTTCGTTGACATTTTATTAATCGTGCCGAGTTAATTGTTTAATTAAGACGAGTAATCAAACGTGTCACGCGCTATGCCCAAGATCACGTAACGATTCTAATAATAATTATAACAAAGATTATGTCTATGTAATCTTCATATCGCTTTTATAAATTAAATGCAAAGCGAGGTGTGGAATCCGGGAATGGTTATCCTCGTACTTTATTCAATCAAACAAATTCATTAAGTTTTCTTTTTACAAATTTCGCAAGTAATTAGTTTTATAAATCAAGCAATCACTTTTTACAAACCAATCAGTCTCTTTAAATTAATTATTTTACAACGCTAGTCGCTCAAATACATGTAATTAACCTCTCGCTCTCTGTGGATACGATCCCTACTTACCCTAGCTTCTAAGGTATTTAGTGGTATTTTTGATGGGTTAATGACACTCGCATCACGTTCGCATCCACCGCAGCCGCATCGCCACCCACCGCAGCTCCATCGCATCAGCGTCTTCCACAACTGCCCACAAGTCGTCCACGCCCTTTTCATCTCCAATCGTATCGCCATCCACCGCAGCCCCATCGTCGTCCACCGCAGCCCAATCGCCGACCACCGCATCAGCGGCTACACCATCAGCAGGAAATCAGAACTCCCACTGTGTCCACATCTCCTACTACATGTGTAATGTTTATTTTTGTGTTTCAGTTTTTTTCATTATTTAGGTGTAATGTTTATTTTTGTGTTTCAGGTTTTTGAGATGCCAAGACATGAAGCTATCAAAGCCCTGGACTGGATATATATAAAAGAGCTGGTTAGGTAACTAAAGCATGCATTAATGCATTATAGGTTTGAAATGATTGACATTTGTGGTGCATAAATGAACGATTTATTTTTGTGTTTCAATCAAATCGATAGGTCTGGTTTTAAATACAGAGTTCACGGTTGCCTCTACTATTTGCGGTCTGCTCGTTGCTCACTTACTAAGTTACTTGAATCATTATTGCCTCTGTTCAGTGCTCACTTGCCACTGCCTCTGTTCATATTGTATGATTTAAATTGTGGTTTATTTTGCTGCTTCTTTTTTTATGCTTGTCTACTCGACCTGTTGTCGGTGAACAATTGCTGTTCATATTTTGCTTGATTGATGTTCACATTTCTATCTTTTTCGACTGCTCTGTTTTCATATTTTTTGATGCTCGTCTACTCGATCTCTGCTCAATGTTCACATGGGTATCACTATTTCAATGCAACTTGATAAAGGATTCAATGGGTAAGTAACTTAAAAACTTCATACCCCAACCTGTTTGTTCTTTTGCTTCTTATTTTGCTTCTTTATTTTAAAGTTGGTAGACCAAAATGATTGGCATGAATAAGTAGTCACGATATCATGTTGTCAAGAAGTGAATAGGTCAGTTAATTATTTATATGTGCCAAAATGACAGCTTCCACGGTATTTCTTTTACTATTACAACATTTGTTTTCGTTGTTGATGGTCTTTTCACAATTACATTTGCAGGTTTATTCAAATACTCTGGCTGATTTTGATTTTTAAACTTGAAAGGTAATCGTTAATGAGAATTTAATAATGGTGGCATTCAGGTTCGAACTACTGTTAAAATATATTCCTAAGCAAAATTTGGAAACATCATGTAGTAATAATAGTTATCTATGAGGTTTTTGCGGATCAATCGATGGACGGGGGAATTGCGTGAATGACGAGACCGGCCTAACCTAAAGTGCTTGTCACTGACTCTTCAGGAGCTTCTCGAAAAATCAAATGTTACATTTTGTTGTTTTTATTGCAGAAATTGAGAGGATAAATGGCGAATTTACATTGTTAATGATCAATCAACAGTACTAGATTAGACTTAGTACTAGGCCGAAGGCCATTGCCTTCTTAACCAACAAGTTACGGACTCCACAAACCAAAACATCTAAAATGCTAGAATGATAATGTTGCTCAAGTTGTGGTAATGTTAGTTATTTGTGATAAATATATGTGTTGTTGATCATTATATAGACATATACACACATTTGTCGATGTTATAACTTGTAATGTTTTGTAGGTTTCGCTATAAAGTGTTGCAAGTAACTCTACGAATACAAGAGTCGAAGATGACTATTCACATGATAACAACGGTAAAAAGCTTTATTTTTTATCGTACATGATACTTGTACTATAAACGTGTAATTTGTGTATATATATAATTCATAAATAATTTGATGATTAAAACTGACAGGTATTGGTTCATAAGTTGCATCAATATGAGGAGTTTTTGAAGTGAAGCTTGAAGCAAGTTAAATTTTGGAATTTCTAGCTAGATGGTTATTTTGTTGGTTTTGGTATTAGACATAGTATGCACTTTTTTTGTTATGTATTTTAGGTATTGTTGAAAGACAAGTTAAGTTTAGTAGAACTAATGGTTTTGAACATTTAATGATTTGTATGAATTGTGTTTTTATTGTTTAATTTCTATTCTAATGGAATTACAATTAAACGTGAAATATTATTACATATGGATTGTTAATGGTTGTATGAAAATATATGTGCCACTATAGGAATTTGTTGTTAAAAAAAAGGAAAGCATACATTTTGTGGCTTAAAAGAAATGCCACTAAAACATATAAGACCTGCAGCAACACATTCATAAAGTGCCACTAAATGTCTTTAGTGGCAGCGCTTTTAGTGGCACTTTTTTTTTTGTGCCAGTGATTCTTTTAACAGTCTTTAGTGGCACATTTCTTGTATTTAGTGGCACATTTTCTATGCCACTGAATGGCCTTTTTTTGTAGTGAGTGTGGTATCCACTTTACCTCTAGAATACCCATTGCTCATAAGGAAATCAGTAAGAGTGTCATACCAGGCTCTAGGGGCTTGTTTTAGACCATAGAGAGCTTTGTCCAACTTATAGACAAAATCTGGATGATGTTCATTTTCAAAACCTGGAGGCTGCTTGACATAAACTTCCTCTTGCAGCTTCCCATTCAAAAATGCACTCTTCACATCCATTTGAAATACCTTCATGCTCTTATGAGCAGCGTAGGCTAGAATTAAACGAATTGCCTCTAGCCTGGCCACAGGAGAAAATGTTTCATCGTAGTCAATGCCTTCATCCTGTTTGTAGCCCTGAGCAACTAGTCTTGCCTTATTTCTAATGACATGACCTTGCTCATCCATCTTGTTCCTGTAAACCCATTTAGGAGTAGGGACCAACTTCCATACCTTGTTTCTCTCAAACTAATTGAGTTCCTCTTGCATGGCAGGTATCCAATTGGCATCTTTAAGTGCTTCATCCACTTTCTTTGGCTCCATTAGGGATACAAAGCTAGAGAACATACAAAAGTTCCCTAAGCTGTCTCATCTTGTTTGTACCCCTTTGTTAATGTCACCAATTATTTGATCATTGGGGTGACTCCTGATCCACTTAGGATCATTTATCAATGAGGATTCTCCTGAGTTGTTTGCATCTTCAACAGGTGCTGTTGAACAGCTCTCAAGATTTTCAGACACACTGATATCTTGAGCCTGTTCACTTGTTGAGGATGAATCTCCATTGTTGAACATATCAGCAGAGGATCCAAGAAAATCAGCATTGATTGGTTCAGGACATGAAGTTGTAATTAAGTCAGTACACTTATTCACACAGGGTGTATCAACACAATCATCATCATGCCCATCATGGTTAGCAGGTTCCTCTATGGGTGTAGTGGAAGCTTTTGAGTCCTCTTCACTATTTGAATGCATGAGATCATCGAAGTTGAATTCTCCTGAAACTGATTCAGGAACAGCTTTGGTGGAGGCATTCCTGGACTCTTCAAAGGTGACATTGATAGATTCATCTATCACCTTTCTTTTGTTGTTGTACACTCTGTAGACTTTGGAGATAGCAGAGTATCCAACAAACACACCTTCATCAGCTTTGGGTTCAAACTTTGCAAGTTGGTCCCTTTGATTCAGAATGAAGCAGGGACATCCAAACACATGGAAGTAGCTAATATTTGGCCTCCTCCCTTTGAGCAGCTCATAGGGAGTCTTGTTGAACGTTTTCACCACTAAGGATATGTTTTGGGTAAAGCAGGCAGTGTTAACAGCTTCAGCCCAGAATGATGAAGGTAAACCAGATGCACAAAACATGGTTCTAGCAGCTTCAATGAGGGTTTTGTTTCTCCTTTCAGCAACTCCATTTTGTTGTGGAGTTCTTACTGCTGAAAAGTTCTGTGTAATCCCTCTTTCCTCACAGAATTCCTCTAGAGTACTGTTTCTGAATTCAGTACCATGATCACTTCTAAGCTGCTTCACTTTAGCAGAGTTCAACATTTCCATCTTTTTGACAAATCCAATGATCTCTCTAGCAGCCTCTCCTTTGCTCTTCAAGAAGATTACCCATGTAAACCTGGAGAACTCGTCAACCATTACTAGAGTGTATCTTCTTCCTCCTAGACTTGGGACATTGACTGGTCCAAACAAGTCCATGTGGATTAAGAAGAGAGGAGTATCAATAGAATAATTATGCTTGGATTTAAAAGATGATTTTCTCTGCTTGCCTTTCTCACAAGTTGTGCAGAGTCTATCCTTAACAAAGGTCATAGAAGGCAAACCTGTTACCAACTCTTTCTTACAGAGTTTGTTGATATTCTTGAAGTTCAGGTGTGACAACCTTTTGTGCCATAACCAGTTTAGGTCTGCATTGGTTCTTGTGAGAAAGTAGGTTTCAGTTGTGGGATCAGCAGATTTCATGTCCACAACATATACACCTTTCATCCGTTGAGCACACAGCACAACTTTGCCTTGGGATCCAATATGTAACCCAGGTGCTCATCAAAGTTAACTTTGTAGCCAACATCACACAGTTGACTTATGCTAACAAGGTTATGTTTTAGCCCAACCACGTAGGCTACTCTTTTGAACACTGCAGCACCAGCTTTAAGAGTTCCATATCCCTCAGTGGATCCCTGTACGTTGTCACCAAAGGTGACTTTTGGCCCTTTTTCATGCCTGAGATCACTCAGCAAGTCCTTACAACCTGTCATGTGTCCTGAGTAGCCACTGTCCAATTACCAAACCTGGGATGGTTGTTTGTCCTGCAGAGTGTCATAGGAAAACATTAGTTACTTTTAGGGGAACTCATCATTGTGATGAGTTCTACTACTTCATCAACATTTGTTGATGGGCTAGTAATATCCACACTAATATTTCCTATTTGAATGGTGTCAGTTTGGATACCACTCTCATTGACTAAGTTACTTCCAACACTGCTTGTTTAGCAATGATGGAACTAGCAGAGTCAACAGGCCTCATGTCCTCAGTTTCAGGACAGTCTTTGGCCATGTGTGTCTTCTTCCCACATTTATAGCATTTTCTCTTTTTAGCCTTTTTGGAAGAAGAGCTTTCAGAAACACATTCTGAATTATTTCTGTTGATTTTATCAGTAGGTTTAGCAAACTTATTACTACTTTTCGATGAATCAACAGCTTGGGTGGAAGGCTCAATAGCAACAGCTTTGCCTGTTTCTTCTTTCCTCTTTTTGGGAGGACAGATGTCAAAAACAGGAAGCTTGATTGGTTTTTGACCTTCCACAGGTTTGGGAAACTTATTCCCAGATTTCTCAGGCTCAGCAATGGCTTTGCCTTTGCCGTTACTGAGATGTGATTGATGCTGCCTATCAACATAATCACTGTTTCTGGTTTTGAAAGACTTGTTTTCATGTATAACCAGTTTTCCACTATGATTTGAAAACTTATTTGAAACCACAGCAGATTTGATTTCAACATGAGACTTACCCTTGTTGAAAGCAGGCTGTTTGCCTTTTGAAAACTTATTTTCAAAATGTTTAGCATCAAAAGGATTAACATGTCTCTTACCATCAGCTTTGGACCCATATCCTGTTTTGTCAACAGGTTTAGTGTCCACTGTTGTAGCTTGAGCATGTTTTCCTTTCTTTTGCTTGTGTGAATCAGCAGAGCACTTAGCAGGCTGATTTGATGGAGAACACATTCCATCATCAGCTTTTGGGGCTTTTTCACACAAGCTGTCAGTATTTTGAGGCCTGACAAACCTGTTTGTTGAGACCAACTTTCCATTAACTTTCTGGATGAAAGTGTTGGGAAGCTCACCAAGAGTGGATAAGTCATCTTTCAGATTATTAATCTCAACAATAGAAGCTGCTTTGTCAAGATCCCCTCCAAGATAGGCTTGGATTTGTGCAGGGATCTGCTGACTAATGCAATGGCTGACTTTTTGTGCAGATTGGCACCAAGAGTCAACTATCTTTTGAAGCTTTGCATTTTTAAATATGTTTCTCTCTTTTCTTCCAGTAAAATAGAGTTGATGTGTTTTAATTCATCAAGCTCAGTTTCCAACTTATGGAAACTGTCCAGTTTACTGGATATTATTTCAAGATCAGTTTTAAGCTTAGAGATTTCAGATAGTAAGACATTATGCTTCTCAACAGCAGCTCTTAAATCAACCAACATATATTCAAACATTTTTACTTTTTCATCAGAACTGTAAGCCATAAAATTTTGTACCTTGTACATCGTTGTAGGGTTCCAGTTCTCTAAGCTGCTGAAGGCTTCAGCTTCAGCTAAGTCCTATTTGAAGTTGCTAGTTGATGGGACGTCAGTGTTGGCCATCAAACAGTTGTTATCTTCTTCATCTGAGGATGAATCAGACTCCTCCCAGTCAAATGTCTCTGCCATCAGTCCCTTTTGCTTGTTGGAAGCCACTGAGTTTTCCAACTTTTTCAGCTTAGCCATGGCCATAAGGTACTTAACCCTATAGCCATCGTCCATGTTAGTCTTGTATGGTTTGGAAGACTGTCCAACAGCTTTTGACACACAGTCAGCAACTATATGGCCAGTGTTGCCACATTTGAAGCACTCAGCCTTAGATTTATCAAATGCCTTCTTCTTGACAGCATTTGAGTTCCCCTGCAGCATATTTCTTCCAAACTTCTTCTTGTTGAACCTTTTGACAAGCATTGCTATCATTTGCTCATCATAAAGCTTAGCAAGATCTGCACTGTCTTCCTTATCAGACATTTCCTCTCTTTCATCATCAGCCTGTTGATCAGGTTGTGTGAACACATCACATACCTGCCCAACAGGTTGTCTCACGCTGGCCACTAAGGCATTTCTCTTCTGCTGCCTTGACTGCTCATCATTTAGTAAGGATCCATATAAGTTTACAAGATCCATACCTTTGATGGTACCTGAATTTCTCAAGATGATAGAAAAGTAGTTCCACTCTTCAGGCAAGATGTCCAAGAACTTGTTCACCAGAGTCAGGCTGTCCTTTGTGATCCCAACAACTTTGAGATCATTAACAAGAGCAGTAAACCTGGTGTAGGTTTCTGTGAGTGTCTCCTTTGGTTTTGCAAAGAAGAGTTCATACTGTCTAACAAGATTGTTAATCCTGTTGTCCAGTGTGATTGTGGGTCCATCATAGACGGCACACAAAGTATCCCACATCTCCTTTGCAGTCTTCATCTTCTCAACCTGTTTGAACACATCATCAGGCAGAGAGATAACCAGGTTATTCCTGGCTTTTGCATCCAGAGCAACCAGTCTTTTGTCTTCATCAGACCATTGAGCTTTGGCCTTCTCAAAGGTTCTGATTTCAGGGGCAGCTCCTTCAACAGCAGGAGTTATGGTAGTAACAGAGGTTGGCACATAGGGACCTTCCATTACTATCTCTGGTAGTTGTACATCCAGATTCTCTAAGTAGAGCATCATTCTGCACTTCCAACCAGAGAAGTTCTGATGATTGAACTTTGGGGGTTTGACCATTGACCCATTGTCATAGTAGGATGAGGAATTTGCAGCACTGTTGTCCAGTGAAAAGAAGGGAGAATAAGAGATCTAGAGTTGACACACACTCTATCTGCTCTGATACCAGTTGTAGGTCCCAAAAGGTTTCCCAAGTGTATAGTTCTAAGCTGTAGAGGGGAGGGGGGGGGGGTGAATACAGCTATTTAAAAACTTACAATCTTTTTCTCAATGTTTGTGTATATTATTAACAAGTGTTAATTACAAACAAGCTTGACTGCGGAAAGGTTCAAGCTGAGATGACAGATACAACAGTTGTTCAGCTAATCTAAGACACACTCAGACTAGTTACAATGACTACACTCACTTAGATGCACTCACTGTTTTTACAAGACTCAGGTGGACAACTTATACAAGGACAACTTAGACACACTCTACTGTTTTATATAAGCAGACTTGCATGCATGGAATAACACACTTCAATGCACGTTCTGATTTCACACTCTTGATATCTCATAATCCTTAGAAGCTTCCTTTTATACTCAAAAGGAGAATCTCAGTGAATCTTCTTCATTGGACAGATGAGATAGTGGAATGTCTTTCCAAAAAGACAAAACACCTTTCTGCACGTTCTGATAAGGTATATTTGTCTTCACATGGCAGAATCTTTGTCTTTTCCTTTTTGTCACTGTTGCATAAGGCTTTAAACAAAAAAGGAATGTCAACTTTGCATCTTTCTTCTTTTGCTAATGCCATTTTGATATAAGAAAAGGTCTGTCACCCTTTTCAGATATCCGTTTGTCTTCATGTAACAGAACAGCGTGGGCAGGCTGTGTAGTTCTGTTTTTCACTTTGACTTCGACTTGTAAACTGATCTTGTAGCCAAAAACAATACATGAGGACTTGGAAACATATTCCATAATGTGTTTAACCTGTTCACAAAGAACATGTTCTATTCACAAAGAACAGAACACTTGTAAACTGTCCAAGCTGCTCAACAGAACAGAGCAGCGTAGACAGTTTATGTCCAGCCTGTTCAATAGGCAGAACAGCTTGGACAAACGGCCTTTGTTGCAACGAATGCAACATGGTAAACAGCTTTGGGCCGATATTGCAAATCACTTTTCAGGTTTCAATAAGGCATAAACAGGCCTTAAATTATACCTTCAAGTGCATCAACAAGTTTGATTAAATATCTCCCCCTCAGATGTACAACAGGTTTGACTGAGGCCATTTTGTGCCTAACAATATATATATATATATATATATATATATATATATATATATATATATATATATATATATATATATATATATATATATATATATATATATATATATATATTCAGTTTTAATAAATAGATTAAATAAGAAACTTTTAATTATTAACCATATATATTAAATCCGAAACCTATATATATAACCATATGAATCCTCAAAATCTAAACCTAGGATAATACAAGTTTATCCTAATATATTATAATTTTCTAAAACCTTTAGGATAAACACTTAATTTAAACTAAGGCAACTTCCAGAAAAATAGGATTTAGGATAAACCTAGAAAATCAAGCTTATCTCTAAGGCATGTTTATCTAAAATCCAAAAAATCAAATCCTTAATTAAATTAACAAAATCCTAAAATTTTAAAATAATAATTTATTTTATGATTCGGAATTATCCTTTTAAAAGTCTTTTAAAAATTCCGATATCTTTGAAAAATATTTGAAATTTTATTTTTCAAAATTTAAATAATTAATTTAATATTAAAAACTATTTTAAAATTAAACTAATCATCCAAAATTCCAAATATATATAAACATTTCAGATAAATGTATTAAAATAATTTTCGGATATTATTTAAACATTTAAATATTAATTTTTAAATTTAAACAATTTAGTTTAAAATACAAACTCAATATAAAATTAAATTAAAAAATCCAAAAATAATTAAATACAAAATTTTGAAATTATTAAACTAATTTTCGAAATTCATCTCTCAAAATTAGTGCAAAGCTCGTTAGGTTAACTTGGCTATGATACCACTATTGGGTTTTCTATACCCTTGCTAGGTTAATTTAAAAGTTTGCGAAAAATTAAATAACCTAACCATGCAATAATGTAAAACCTTAAAGGATCTAACCAAACAAGCCAAGCAACAAATTATAAAATAAAGAAATGAACAATAAAAACTAACCTTGAGAAAATTCGCAATTTTCTCCACGAAGAAAAACGCTTCCACGAACAGCCCCTGAACTAGATGCCAAACGTCTAAAGCAAGAACGCCTCTAGTTGTTCACACCCAATGAACAAAAGAGTAAGTAACTATAATTTTTCTAAGCTCAGATCACAGAGTCCAAAAACTGGTATCCCTTGTGATCGTCAGATAACCGAGAATTAAATGAGCGAGGAATGTAGCAGGTAGGGGCTTCCTATTTATATGGTTTGAGAAACCCTAGAAATTCACCCCCAAACTCATGTGGGATGGGTTCAAGAACCGGCCCCCTTAAGTAGGGTTAAGGGGTGTCCTGTTGACTATCAACTAATTGCAGTTTGGCTCTTGTACTTCCTCAATTAATTCTATTAGCTTCCGGTTAATTTATTAATTTTTAATAAATTAACAAACTAACTCATTAATCAAATATAATCAATTATTTAGTTTCCAATTAATTTATTAAACAAAATAAATTAACAAACTAATTAACATTATATCTTTAAGTTAATTACCTTCTCCTTACTATACATTGCATGCACCCAAAAAGGATCCAGCCTGATAACAATATATTTACAAATTAGTTGTGACTTGGACACTAATTCCAACAGAAGTTTCACTCGATTTCTTAAAGATCCAAAAGGTACCAACATTTCGTTTAAGAATCTTACATTATTTCTTTTTCTCCCCACCGTCTTCATTTGAAGAAGATGAGAACTCAAATGGGTTTTCATGGAGATCTCTTAGAAATCTTTAGATCTTGAAGAAAATGACGAAAGATGTTAGATTCATCGTTTAAAGGTATATTATGCAAGTTTTATGTATTTTGGTGGTTTTAACTCAAAAACCTGAAACGGAGTTCTTATGAACTCTTGATGATTCAAAAAGGATGAAATAGTGTTTTTGATAGTTTAAATGAGTCTAAAAATGTATATATAGGTTGGGAAATGTTTCCCAACCATTTATAATAAATATGAAGAGTTTTAGCATTAAATCCATAAGGCAGAAAAGTGCAGGTCTGCACATAACTTGGCGAGTTCCCTGGTGAACTCGGCGAGTTGGCCTTGATTTTTGAAAGAAAATTTCCTAAGTAAAGATTTCAGATGGCATGGAGATCCAAATTTCAGATATGAGGATCCGAATTTCGGATGGGTTGATCCGAATTTCGATGAGCCTTGACCCGAGTTCGAACCACCTTTCGGATGGGTGAGACCAGAAGTTCGGATGGCATTGACGTGAATTTCTGATGGGCAACTCGACGAGTTGGGCCCATTTTTGGCCAGAAATTGTAATTTTAATTATCGGTGGGATCTTTTGCCATAATAGTTTATGGCATCAATTAAGAAAAATAATCAGTCCACAGTTAAGAAATTATAAGCTGCGAGACTTATAATTATTATATAATGAACCTATCTGTAGGGTTTTGACGGGTTAAAGTTCATTGGAGACTATTAATCCCATTTTGACAATTCTAACTCGGTATTGAGACCGAGAGCTTGTTTTACACCTCTGTGAGTTCCAGCATTAATGTATTTGTATGCATATCATGAATTGTATGTTATTTCTTTCGTATTATTCTTGTCATTTACATGCTTCGCCATCACATACATTATTGTTGTCATATTATCACTCGGTTGATAAGTTATTGATCATTTATTTGACCTCTCCGCTGAGACAGTAAGTATGTGCGTGTGGTAACCTAGCGGAATCATAATGGTAAGCCTGTGTGTGGTAACCATAATTTCTTGTAAAACGATAAGCTTGTGGTCTGTGATAATCGTATGGCATCACTGTAGACTGCATATCGATAAGCCTGTGGTCTGTGGTAATCAAGCAGTAGATTGTAAATCCATTGTACGGTAAGCCTGAGCGTGTGGTAACCACAATGTGGTAGCCTATGAGCCATCAGTTGGCCTCCTGAGATGGTTAGTTAAATTCATGGCATTGCATGAAATCATTCGTATATTGCATGATACTTTAATCTGAATACTCACTAAACAACTTTGTTGTTTACCCGTTAGTTGATATTTCTTTTGGCCCAAACTGTTAGACACTGATTGGAGCATGGATAGGAGCTCCATATTTTGATTGATGATTGGGGTGGGAGTAGTAGACTTCCATTTTGGACTTACGCGAATTAGTTATTGATTATTAATTCGTTTGTAATTAAATTGATGATTTAACGTTGTAATTACCTTCTCCTTACTATACATTGCATGCACCCAAAAAGGATCCAGCCTGATAACAATATATTTACAAATTAGTTGTGACTTGGACACTAATTCCAACAGAAGTTTCACTCGATTTCATAAAGATCCAAAAGGTACCAACATTTCGTTTAAGAATCTTACATTATTTCTTTTTCTCCCCACCGTCTTCATTTGAAGAAGATGAGAACTCAAATGGATTTTCATGGAGATCTCTTAGAAATCTTTAGATCTTGAAGAAAATGACGAAAGATGTTAGATTCATCGTTTAAAGGTATATTATGCAAGTTTTATGTATTTTGGTGGTTTTAACTCAAAAACCTGAAACGGAGTTCTTATGAACTCTTGATGATTCAAAAAGGATGAAATAGTGTTTTTGATAGTTTAAATGAGTCTAAAAATGTATATATAGGTTGGGAAATGTTTCCCAACTATTTATAATAAATATGAAGAGTTTTGGCATTAAATTCGTAAGTCAGAAAAGTGCAGGTCTACACATAACTTGGCGAGTTGGCCTTGATTTTTGAAAGAAAAATTTGCTAAGTAAAGATTTCGGATGACATGGAGATCCGAATTTCGGATGGGTTGATCCGAATGCGTTGACCCAAGTTCGAACCACCTTTCGAAGGGTGAGACCAGACGTTCGGATGGCCTTGACCCGAATTTCGGATGGGCCAACTCGGCTAGATGGGCCCAATTTTGGCCAGAAATTGTAATTTTAATTATTGTTGGGATCCTTTTGCCATAATAGTTTATGGCATCAATTAAGAAAAATAATAAGTCCAAAGTTAAGAATATATAAGCTATGAGACTTATAAAGATTATATTATGAACCTATCTGTAGGGATTTGACGGGTTAAAGTTCATTGGAGACTATTAATCCCATTTTGACGATTGTAACTCGCTACTGAGATCGAGAGCTTGTTGTACACCACTGTGAGTTTTAGCATTAATGTATTTGTATGCATATCATGAATTGTATGTTATTGCTTTCGTATTATTCTTGTTATTTACATGCTTTGCCATCACATACATTATTATTCTCCTGCTGAGACGGTAAGCCTGTGCGTGTGGTAAGCTAGCGGAATCATAATGGTAAGTCTGTGTGTGGTAACCATTATTTCCTGTAAAATGATAAACCTGTGGTCTGTGGTACTCGTATGTCATCACTGTAGACGGCATATCAATAAGCCTGCGGTCTATGGTAATCAAGCAGTAGATTGTAAACCCATTGCACGGTAAGCCTGAGCGTGTGGTAACCGCAATGTGGTAGCCTATGAGCCATCAGTTAGCATCCTGAGATTGTTAGTTCATTTCATGGCATTGCATGCCAACATTCATATATTGCATGGTACTTTAATCTGGAAACTCACTAAACAACTTTGTTTGTTTGCCCGTTAGTTGATATTTCTTTTCAGGAACTGATAAGGGCAAAGGCCCGACTGGCCTAAACTGTTAGACACTGATTGGAGCATGGATGAGAGCTCCATATTTGGTTGATGATTGGGGTGGGAGTAGCAGACTTCCATTTTGGACTTACGCAAATTAGTTATTGATTATTAATTCGTTTGTAATTAAATTGATGATTTAACATTGTAACCCAAGTTACATTACTCTGTGATTTCTGACACTCTGTTGTGTTGTATGCAAAGAGTTTGGAATCACGTTGATGATTATTAAAGTATTATAAAAGTTTTAATTTAACCGTATTTCCACAAGTACTCTGTATTAATTATTGTATAATGGTATCGAAATACTCGTATTAGTTGTATGAGTGTTTTAATTTGGTATCAGAGCTGGAGCTCATGAATAGAGTATGGTCGACGATACTCTACTCTGAGCACGGTTTTAGATGCTGGTATTGACCCACCTAGGCGCCAATATTATAACAGATTCAATTGACCTTTGGCCTAGGATGGGATAATATTGTGTAGAATTTTAAGGTTATAACTTGATGAAAGTATAATTATGTATATGTATAAATGTCATGTGCACACTTGGGTGTGAAAGAGATGTTGAACCCACCTGTACCTGTTTGTTGCAGACAATGTCGGAAAACCAATCAAATCGCGTTCTACACCAGGAGGTAGAACGATCCAATGTTGGGGGAGACAGAGATCAGTCTCAAGATTATGAAATTGAATCCAGTTTCCGTACTGGTGGAGGGTCTAGAGAAGACCAGATGATGCAGATGATGGCTCAAATACTGGAGCAGAATCGCCAATAGAATGAGTTAATGGCGCAGTTACTTGCTTCCTAAAATGTTCTGGGAAAGAAAGTTGGTGCTGAAGACCAGCAAGAAAGTAACGACGATACTAAAGTTGTTGGAAGTGGAAGTAGGGCTGAAAAGCCTAAAAAGGATAAAGATCAGAAACACGGCTCCTCTAAGTCAAAGAAAGGGATGGCGTATAGAAATTTCATCAGTTATCGTCCTCCGGAGTTCAATGGACGGGTAACTGCTGCTGAGGCCTTGAACTGGATCAAGACAATTGAGAAATTATTTCGAGTGACCGATGTCGGTAATGAGAAGAAGGTGCAGTATGCAGCTGCACAATTCGTTGGCCCTGCATTGACGTGGTGGGACTCAGAAGTAGAAATTTTTGGTTTGGATGTTGTGGCGAAGATGACCTGGGAAGAGTTTAAGACCAGGTTCGACAAACATTTCTGTCCGGCGGTTGCGATACAGAAAATAAAAAGAGACTTCCTTACATTTCAGCAAGGAAACTTATCGGTGGATGATTATCTGATCGAGTTCAACTCGAAGGCGATGTTTTCGGGGTAAGTAATTGCTAATGAAAAGAAAAAGACTTGCTACTTTGTCATAGGACTGCGAAGTAAGATCCTTGATATGGTGACGGTTCGCGCAGTCGAATCTTTTGAGAAAGTTGTGGAGTATGCGTGACTCCAGGAATATGAATTGTTCCATAGGGAACAAGAATCGGCTGGATCAAAGAAAGCAAAGGTTGAGTCTTCGCCGAGGACGTTTAAACAACCCCAACAATCCTTCCCAAAGAATGTGGACTCTCGTTCATGTTCCCAATCTTCCAGACATTCGAAGAAGCCTCCTAATTCCCATAGAAACTCTCAGTCCAAATCTCAGTTTTCGAATTCAGTGCCTACTTGTAACCGATGCGGGAAACTTCATCGTGGGGAATGTTTGTCCCCCATTGTTTGTCATGGATGTAGAGAGGAGGGACACATACGCCCTATGTGCCCTAAGCGTAGTGATGCGCGTTATGAAATTGGCCAGGTGGGCCACCTCGCTCGGAATTGCCCGAAAAAGAAGTCAGCGACATCTGAAAGTAAAGGCTCAGTTGCAAATCCTAGTTATGTTGGCGGTTCCTCCCAATCAAAGGGGAATCCGCCTAAGCTTCAAGCTAGATTCTACCAGAATACTGCTGCCGAAGCGCAGGATGTGCCAGATGTCGTAACCGGTACTTTTCTTCTGAATTCTGTTCCTGCTGTAATATTGTTTGATTCCAGTGCAAGTGTGTTTTTTTATTTCTAAAGCATTTGCATGAAAGTTAGATGTTGTACCTTCTTTAATGCCATCCCCTCTATCTGTTGATGCAGCAAGCGGGAAATCAGTCAATGCCACCCAAATATATTATGACCGTGTCCTGACTTTAGATGGACATAATTTCGATATCGATATTGTCCCTATTGATACTAAAGAATTTGATATAATAGTTGGCATGGATTGGTTAGCCAGTGATCTTGCCACTATTGCTTTTGCTAAAAGAATTGTTCGTCTGTTCACGCCGGAAGGCGAATAAATATTTGTGTATGGGGATAGACGAAAACGGGAAGCCGCGGTTATTTCGATAGCTAAGGCTTGGAAAAATCCAAGTAAATGTTGCAAATGTTACTTAGCTTGCGTGTTGAATACTAAGAAAGATGGGAAAAACCTCAAGGATGTGCCAGTGGTTAATGAATTTCCCGACGTGTTTCCTGATGACCTACTGTGATTGCCACTGGACCGATCTGTAGAGTTTCGAATTGAGTTGGTGCCTAGAGCTGCACCAATTTCACATGCTCCGTATCGTTTAGCGCCTTCAGAAATGAAGGAAATGATGGCTCAATTAGAAGAATTGTAAAGGGTTCATTCGACCGAGTACTTCGTCGTGGGGTGCTTCGGTTTTATTTGTGCGAAAGAAAGATGGAACCCTGCGAGTGTGTATCGATTATAGAGAACTGAACAAGGTAACCTTTAAGAATAAGTATCCTTTGCCTCATATTGATGAGTTGTTCGATCAACTACAAGGAGATGCTTATTTCTCAAAAATAGACCTTCGTTCAGGTTATCACCAACTTAATGTCCGTGAGGAAGATGTTCCGAAAACTGCTTTTCGGACCCGATATGGGCATTATGAGTTCTTAGTGATGCCATTTGGGCTCACTAATGCCCCTGCAGCCTTTATGGACTTAATGAATCGTGTGTGCCGTCCAATGCTTGACAAGTCACTTATAGTGTTTATTCATGACATCTTGGTGTATTCCAAGAAGAGGAGGATCATGTAGTAAATCTGAGACAACTGCTCGAACTTCTTCGCAGCGAACAGTTGTATGCTATGTTCTCAAAGTGTGAATTTTGGTTGCGACAAGTGCAATTTTTAGGGCATGTCATATCTTTTGAGGGTGTTTTTGTGGATCCCTCCAAGGTTGAAGCCATTAAAAGTTGGGAAGCGCCTAGAAATGTTGCTGAGATTCAAAGTTTTCATGGATTGGCCGGCTATTACCGACAATTTATTCAAGATTTCTCAAAAATAGATGTCCCACTCTCTTCGTTGACGCTTAAGAATGCGAAGTTTGCATGGGAAGAGCCACAGAATGAGGCATTTCAGACCTTGAAGGGTCGGTTAACCGACGCTCCGGTGCTTGCGTTACCAAAAGGGAACGAAGATTTTGCTGTTTATAGTGTTGCCTTGATAAATGGATTGGATTGCGTGTTGATGCAACGAGGAAAGGTGATAGCTTATGCATCGAGACAACTGAAGGATTATATAAAGAGTCATCCGACTCATGATCTGGAATTAGATGTTGTCACTTTTGCTTTAAAAATTTGGCGACGTTATCTGTATGGCACTAGGTGCCAGTTATTTACTGATCATAAGAGCTTGAGACATATATTTGATCAGAAAGAGTTGAACATGCGACAGAGACGTGCCATGGAGTTGATTAAGGATTATGACTGTGAAATCCTTTATCACCCTAGAAAAGCCAACGTAGTGGCTGACGCATTAACCCGAAAGAGATATCCGGAAGCAACTTGTTATGCGTTAACGCATGTAGTTGTAACTTTTTCTATCCTTGACGACATTCGGAAGTGGCAAATTGAGGGTCTTAAAGAGGAAAATAATAAGGCCGAAAGAATGGTTGGTCAAAGTGTATTGTTAACCTAATGTAGCAATGGTTTGAAAATGTTTAGAGATCGCATTTGGGTGCTGAAGATCGGTGATGTGCGTAAAACAATTTTAGAAGATGGTCATAATTCCGAGTTCTCAATTCATCCCAGGAGTTGTAAGATGTATCAGGATTTGAAATCTGAATATTGGTGGCCCAGAATGAAGCGAGACGTTGGTAACTATGTCGAGCGGTGTTTGACTTGTTTGTGAGTCAAGGCCGAACATAAAAAACCATCTGGAAATTTGCAACCCCTCTAGATACCTGAGTAGAAATGGGATCACATCACGATGGATTTATGGTGAAGCTCCCGAAGACTCAACGACAACACGATGCTATCTGGGTTATTGTGGATCGATTGACGAAATCCGCACACCTTTTGCCGATACGAGAAAACTTTCCTTTGGAAAGATTGGCGCGAATGTATATTGATGAGATTATTGTACGCCATGGGATTCCAAAATCTATTATTGCGGAACGTCACTCGAGGTTTACTTCGAGATTTTGGCAAAGTATTCAGGAACAGTTGGGGACACATGTTAAATTGAGAACCGCCTTTCGTCCCCAGACTGACGGCCAAACTGAACGTACTAATCAGACAAAGGAAGATATGTTGCGTGCGCGCGTGATCGAGCTTGGTGGAAATTGGGATACGCACCTACCGCTTGTGGAATTTTCCTACAACAGTTATCATTCTTCGATAAAAATGGCTCCGTATGAGTTGTTGTATGGTCGGAAGTGTCGAACTCCGACGTGTTGGCGTGAAGCAGGCGAGAAACCGTTAGCGGTTCCCGAATTGCTTCAAGAGACACATGATAAAATTCAGATTATTCGTGAGCGAATCAAAGCGGCTTAAGACCGACAAAGATTATGAGATTTGGAAAGCGAGGAAACTTAAGTCCTCGATATGTTGGACCATTTCCTGTTACCGAACGTGTCGGAGCTCAAGCTTATAAGTTAGAACTGCCCGCTGAGTTGGCAAGGATTCATGACACCTTCCATGTTAGCTATTTGAAAAGAAGTCCGATCAATCCTAAAGTGACCGTTCCTTTGGATGATCTGCAAATTGATGAGAGATTGCGATATGTTGAAGAACCGGAAAAGATTATCGGCGACAAAGTAATTAACCTAAGGAATAAGGAGATCGAGATGGTGCTCGTTTGTTGGAAGCACCACCGTGGATCTTTGATGACTTGGGAGACGAAGGCTGAAATGATGGCTGAGTACCCCGCTCTGTTTGAAAGAACCTGATTCCGTGGGCGGAATCCTTTTAAGAGGGGAGAAATTGTAACGACCCAATTATTTAATATAATTAATAATTAATTTATTGTGAAGAAATACAAATTTCGTATACTAATGAATTTTGTATCATATTAATAAATGGTTGTGTAAATTATAATAAATAAAGTATTGATTTATGAAGAAGAGATTTTAAAAGAAATGGAAATAATTGTAGGGACTTGATAATAAATAAAAAATAGTTAAGGGACTAAAAGAAAAAGGAAAAAGAAAGTTTCCTTTCCTTGCTTATTTCATACGCACACACACTTGTCTGTGTGTGTGTTCTTCCATTTCACTTGTTTAAAATAGAGAGAAAAGAGATAAATCTTTTTGAAGAAGAAAACAAAACTCTGATTTGTGGAAGATTCACTCGATTTCTTAAAGATCCAAAAGGTACTAACATTTCTTTTAAGAATCTTACATTATTTCTTTTTCTCTCCCCCATCTTCATTTGAAGAAGATGAGAACTCAAATGGGTCATGAATATCTCTTAGAAATCTTTAGATCTAGAAAGAAAATGATGAAAGATGTTAGATTCATCATTTAAAAGTATATTATGCAAGTTTTATGTATTTTGGTGGGTTTAACTCAAAAACCCAAAATGGAGTTCTTATGAACTCTTGATGATTCAAAAAGGATGAAATAGTGTTTTTGATAGTTTAAATGAGTCTAAAAATGTATATATAGGTTGGGAAATGTTTCCCAACCATTTATAATAAATATGAAGAGTTTTGGCATTAAATTCGTAAGTCAGAAAAGTGCAGGTCTACACATAACTCGGCGAGTTGGCCTTGATTTTTGAAAGAAAAATTTGCTAAGTAAAGATTTCGGATGACATGGAGATCCGAATTTCGGATGGGTTGATCCGAATGCGTTGACCCAAGTTCGAACCACCTTTCGAAGGGTGAGACCAGACGTTCGGATGGCCTTGACCCGAATTTCGGATGGGCCAACTCGGCTAGATGGGCCCAATTTTGGCCAGAAATTGTAATTTTAATTATTGTTGGGATCCTTTTGCCATAATAGTTTATGGCATCAATTAAGAAAAATAATAAGTCCAAAGTTAAGAATATATAAGCTATGAGACTTATAAAGATTATATTATGAACCTATCTGTAGGGATTTGACGGGTTAAAGTTCATTGGAGACTATTAATCCCATTTTGACGATTGTAACTCGCTACTGAGATCGAGAGCTTGTTGTACACCACTGTGAGTTTTAGCATTAATGTATTTGTATGCATATCATGAATTGTATGTTATTGCTTTCGTATTATTCTTGTTATTTACATGCTTTGCCATCACATACATTATTATTCTCCTGCTGAGACGGTAAGCCTGTGCGTGTGGTAAGCTAGCGGAATCATAATGGTAAGTCTGTGTGTGGTAACCATTATTTCCTGTAAAATGATAAACCTGTGGTCTGTGGTACTCGTATGTCATCACTGTAGACGGCATATCAATAAGCCTGCGGTCTATGGTAATCAAGCAGTAGATTGTAAACCCATTGCACGGTAAGCCTGAGCGTGTGGTAACCGCAATGTGGTAGCCTATGAGCCATCAGTTAGCATCCTGAGATTGTTAGTTCATTTCATGGCATTGCATGCCAACATTCATATATTGCATGGTACTTTAATCTGGAAACTCACTAAACAACTTTGTTTGTTTGCCCGTTAGTTGATATTTCTTTTCAGGAACTGATAAGGGCAAAGGCCCGACTGGCATAAACTGTTAGACACTGATTGGAGCATGGATGAGAGCTCCATATTTGGTTGATGATTGGGGTGGGAGTAGCAGACTTCCATTTTGGACTTACGCAAATTAGTTATTGATTATTAATTCGTTTGTAATTAAATTGATGATTTAACATTGTAACCCAAGTTACATTACTCTGTGATTTCTGACACTCTGTTGTGTTGTATGCAAAGAGTTTGGAATCACGTTGATGATTATTAAAGTATTATAAAAGTTTTAATTTAACCGTATTTCCACAAGTACTCTGTATTAATTATTGTATAATGGTATCGAAATACTCGTATTAGTTGTATGAGTGTTTTAATTTGGTATCAGAGCTGGAGCTCATGAATAGAGTATGGTCGACGATACTCTACTCTGAGCACGGTTTTAGATGCTGGTATTGACCCACCTAGGCGCCAATATTATAACAGATTCAATTGACCTTTGGCCTAGGATGGGATAATATTGTGTAGAATTTTAAGGTTATAACTTGATGAAAGTATAATTATGTATATGTATAAATGTCATGTGCACACTTGGGTGTGAAAGAGATGTTGAACCCACCTGTACCTGTTTGTTGCAGACAATGTCGGAAAACCAATCAAATCGCGTTCTACACCAGGAGGTAGAACGATCCAATGTTGGGGGAGACAGAGATCAGTCTCAAGATTATGAAATTGAATCCAGTTTCCGTACTGGTGGAGGGTCTAGAGAAGACCAGATGATGCAGATGATGGCTCAAATACTGGAGCAGAATCGCCAACAGAATGAGTTAATGGCGCAGTTACTTGCTTCCTAAAATGTTCTGGGAAAGAAAGTTGGTGCTGAAGACCAGCAAGAAAGTAACGACGATACTAAAGTTGTTGGAAGTGGAAGTAGGGCTGAAAAGCCTAAAAAGGATAAAGATCAGAAACACGGCTCCTCTAAGTCAAAGAAAGGGATGGCGTATAGAAATTTCATCAGTTATCGTCCTCCGGAGTTCAATGGACGGGTAACTGCTGCTGAGGCCTTGAACTGGATCAAGACAATTGAGAAATTATTTCGAGTGACCGATGTCGGTAATGAGAAGAAGGTGCAGTATGCAGCTGCACAATTCGTTGGCCCTGCATTGACGTGGTGGGACTCAGAAGTAGAAATTTTTGGTTTGGATGTTGTGGCGAAGATGACCTGGGAAGAGTTTAAGACCAGGTTCGACAAACATTTCTGTCCGGCGGTTGCGATACAGAAAATAAAAAGAGACTTCCTTACATTTCAGCAAGGAAACTTATCGGTGGATGATTATCTGATCGAGTTCAACTCGAAGGCGATGTTTTCGGGGTAAGTAATTGCTAATGAAAAGAAAAAGACTTGCTACTTTGTCATAGGACTGCGAAGTAAGATCCTTGATATGGTGACGGTTCGCGCAGTCGAATCTTTTGAGAAAGTTGTGGAGTATGCGTGACTCCAGGAATATGAATTGTTCCATAGGGAACAAGAATCGGCTGGATCAAAGAAAGCAAAGGTTGAGTCTTCGCCGAGGACGTTTAAACAACCCCAACAATCCTTCCCAAAGAATGTGGACTCTCGTTCATGTTCCCAATCTTCCAGACATTCGAAGAAGCCTCCTAATTCCCATAGAAACTCTCAGTCCAAATCTCAGTTTTCTTCTACTCCATATCCGCAGCCTCCCGACGCCACCATTCTGGGAGTATTCTCTGCCTTAGAAAACGAATTATGAAGAAAAAAAGTTGAGATAAAACATATATAGGGATATGTTCATATAATCAATAGATACTTATCTCCAGATGTGACCTTACATTGAACAGAAAGGTTGGAACACCATGGAGTGATATCGTGTTCTGCTGAAAGAGATGATTGAGGAATTGTATCCATCAATAGCACCTGTCGTACACTTGTAGACAAGAAGGTAGAAGGAGAGGTGGTCGTCGTTCACCTGCAGAGGAGAAGCACCGGTCGTTCACCCGCGGAGGAGAAGTACCGGTCGTTCACCCGCAGAGGAGAAGCACCAGTTGTTCCTGTGATGATGAGAGAGACTTCAGGGGCGTCTTTTCTCCTGATTGAAGAAGAGGCGGTAAGAGTTTTTCAGCGTATTATCTTCTGTTTGTATCAAACTCTCTTATCAGCAATTCCCCTTACCTAATTGGAGAAGTGAGCTCAATCAGAGCCCATTAAGACACATCAAACAATGCCTAATTAATTTCGTGATTCGTTTGGCAGGATGTTTGTTTATATTCGTATTTATTCTTTATAAAATTTTATATTTTATGTTTATTTACAATCTAAACGAGCGTACATTGATTAAATTTTGTAACAAATTAACATGATGAAATTCGATATGATTTGTATTCTTTTATTTGTTTGGTTAAACTTAAACGAACAAACATAATAAGAAAATATGTTCATTTAAGTGTTCACATTCCTTCATTTGTTTAGTTAAAACTTATATGACCGAAAATGAACAAGTTGTCATCCGTGTCAGTTCGGTTTATTTACAATCCTAGTCATTTGAATGGGCTATAATAATAATTGCCTATTAATGAACTTATAATTTAGTTAAATTATAGTACTAGAATAATGGTAGTTAATACAAAATTTAACTTGATTATATATTAATTGTCAACGGAGCAGAGATAAAATAATCTGCTCACAATGTGTTAAATCTATCATTCGATCACCACCTCACTTCATCTTAACCATTGAAGAATGAAGTTCAACAAACACTTCGTAAATTTAAGGGCTAAATGTTTGATAAACATGTGCTTAATTATTAATTAAATGCTCTTATCCATTCAGCCATATTTACTTTAAAATTTTCTTTCGTTTCCTTAATTTACATTAGTAAACATATACTATTAAAATTTAAATATTTGAATTTACTTACATAACTACGGATGAAGAAATATTATTGCTTTCTGTTTTGTTTATATACATATTGAAACCAAGTTAGCATATGCATTAGTCTACTTTCCAGCTAAATATCATGCGACATTTGATATCCATATCATCAATATTAATACATATGGCTATTGCATTTGATAAACCAACTTAAACATAAGTCTATGTTATCAAAACATGGAAAAAACTAACTACTAATAAAAGGTCTGGTCGACCACAACTTATAAGTATATGGAATCCTCTTGGTGAGTATGCCTTAACTCAAAAGTAACTAACTACTTACTGAATTAGTCTAACAACTCTAATCCATGTGTAGTAGAGACTGGTATTGCGCGTTTATCTATATGATCAACCTGAGTAGTGAGAACCTGAGATGTACAATTTTGAAAACAATGATTGAGTATACAAGAAATCTATAATTACCTTTAAAAAATCTCCTGCAACAAGTTAGCATATATATATACAACATAACAACAATATATAACAATTACTCTATGATCGGGAAAATGCCCACGGCCTCAATGGGAGCGGCTTAGATAAGCGTGAGTCAGCTCTAAACACCAAGTAGTGTTTGAGTCATGACCTCTGGGTTAGGAATGACCTAATAGTCCTCTCTTTATAACTAAACAACAATACAATTGATCATTATGTTATAATATGTGCTAATAAAAGTAATTACTGTACAAAAGGAATCCACGAAGGACTCATTTAGTTCTAAAGATACTCTTTTACGTAAAACAACATGTTCAACGTGTAAGATCCCACTTATAATCACATGTAAACTCCCAAGATCAAGCTAAGGTAATCATCATGCACGTTAATCATTACACAAACTAAAATATAGCATACATTGATACAAATATTGCACTATCCGTGCTACAAGAGTTTTAACTATCTAGCTATTACATTAGAGTTTTAAAGTTAAATAGCTACCCTGAACCATACATGTATAGAATAACCTAATAACACAAGTAGGTTGAGTGTGCTAAAACTTCTTGTAGTAATGCTTGAACCCAGGTTGAAGGTCCTGCTGAACTCTTCCCTTTTCCTGAAAATGTATAAGTCAATAATGGTAAGCTAATTTCCTAGTGAGATAGCTGACATTTACATTTACGTGCAATTATGTGTGAAATGTGCTATGTTGTGTTATGCTATAAGGGATCGGTCATATGCTTTGCTGATGCTCGATTTGCAAACAGTTTAAAATTGTTGTCGTTGTCGAGACAAAAGGCTAAAGAAATAGGATGATGTTATGCCATGCACATGCTTTTTATGAGGATCATCCACATAATGGGCTAGCTACCAATAGAGTAATGTGGGTAATATCGGAGTGTGTTGTATGCGTTTGTCATTACGTAAGTTAGCACATTTAACGCTTATGCTGCTACCTAGTACTCCGCTTAAGTATTAGTGATAAATTTTGCAAATAAATTGCAAGGAAATAAATATGAAGCTGATTATATCAAAGGAATGCCAAAGATATGCTTTTAAAAGGGTATCAAGAAATCAAGTTGAACTGAAGTCAAGAAAGCAAGTAATGTAAATAATGTCTCAAATTATATAAAGTACAAGTAAATAGTAAAATCTATTACTCACATTGTTTGGATATGTTGACAATGTTACTATGTTGTGCTTTAATAGGCTCTAATATGCTTTAAGCCTTGGACTCTTAGGCTAATTATCTAGGCTTTAAATATAGCTTCACTTGCTTATTGGCTCTATATTTATTACATATATGGTGCTCATGTATGTTTTCAATTACTTATGCAAAGTTAAGTTGCATTTAAATAAATTCAATCAGAATTTCGGTACCAAATGTCAAATCCAATTCAGATCCACTTCCTTAATTTTTGGTTAAGGATTATAAGAAATCCAAGATTTTGGATTGATGATCCGACTTTGTCAACTGTCATACTTATGATCCGACATTGGTAGGAGTTCAGACTAAGGTCAGACTTCGCATGATTCGATCTGACATTGCCATATGACACTCATTACTTAGGATCAAATTGGCTGAGTAAGTAGTCCGACTTTGGTCATATGTCCATCCAAATTACAGACCAATAAATTTCTGAAATTCGAACCAATAGCAGATCCGACTTTTGCTAGTTAACATCTCATAAATTTCAACATTTTATTCAAAACTCGATTCGTGTCTATCCTATCAGACTACAACAAAAACGACCTTTACCAAGGGAATATCCCTCGGTGATCCCCCCAAAAATCTATTTTCCGACGGATTTCCAAGGGATTTGGTTTGTAGGAATAATCTGGTCACTGGTTGTCTTTTTCGAGGGAATTACCGATGGCAGTAGTTACCGAGGGAGTTACCGACGGCCTTATTACCGAGGGATTGGCAAGGGATAAGCTACCAATGGATTGAATACTGAGGGATTACCAAGGAAACTACTACTGAGAGATTTAGGAGGGATATTCACTAAGGTAATAGTGAGGAATATATTTTATTTTTCCTGACAGATATTTATCGAGGGATTACTAAGGGAATATCGACGTATATATATATTTTATTTTTCACTCATAAATCCCTCGGTAATCCCTCAGTATCCACATACACACAATACCACATTGTATATGTTGTATATTCTGTAATTATTTTATGCACTTAAAGATTGTTGGTACACCCTGTGTGACGATAGCAGTCTAGATATGTATAAGATAGTCAAATGTAATAGATGAGGCTTTATGAATACAAGTCATGTGTGTTAGTTCATGATTGTGTATGATATCTACATTTGCAAGTTAAGTTCTAGGCTGTGAAGTTAAGTACTAGACTGTGAAGTTAAGTTCTAGAATGTGAATATAAGTTCTAAGATGTGAAGATAAGTTCTAAGGCTAAAGCCACGAACTTAAGTCACGCCTGACGAACTTAGTTGAACTAAGTTCGTAGGTGTTGGGCTTGAACTTAATTAAGTTCTTGGGCTTGAGCCTAAACGAACTTAAGTGATATAATTAGAACTTAATCAGGTTTATTTCATAATCTTTGGACAATCCGTTTTTCAGAGCAAGGATTGTGCACGTGCGAGCTAGAAAGGTTTTCATAGAGTTTCTTGGGGCAATACACCGTGTGGGGTCGTTTCTTACATCGGCTAGCATCGTGTTCGGATCCGTGTTCCGCGCATGATCGATCCGTTTAGCGTCTAACGAGGATTCCACACTCGTTGGACGACGTCGCGCCTTGATCCGATCCGTACAAGTGGTGACCTTACAAGTGGTATCAGAGCCAATATTTGTTTGTTCTTCGTGTTCTTCATGATTCGTCGAACATTCAAAGGTTTCTTGGCATTTTATCGGATAAATCACGTATTTTCGAAGTTTTCAGTGTTTTTCGTTCAAGTTTATTGGAAAAGGTTCATCTTAGTTCGTATTTTCAATCGAAATCATTGTTTTTAATCCTAAAAACATTGATTTAATCTGAAAAATTGAAAAAGTCAAATTTTTGGGTGTTTCTCGAATTTGCGGTGCTCAAACATAGAGGGTGTTTTACGGTTCCTCGAACTTGTCTATTTACGCTCCTCCACGAACATAATCTAAAGTCCTCGAACTTTCCAGGGATTCGAATTTGTTGGGTCTCGAACTTGTCAGGGATTCGAAGTTGACTGTTTAGGGTTTCACAAATTTGATTTGGTTCGAACTTGTCAGATCTTCGAACTTGTCGGAATCTCGAATTTGATATTAGGGTTTCCCGAACTTGCAAGCTTTCGAACTTGTTGATTTCGAACTTAACACTCAAACGAATTTAATTTTTAAAACAAATTTAAACTTAAATTTATACGAACTTCATTAAGTACGTAAGATTTGTTTCAAATTTATTTTAAAATTTAATAGTTTAAGTTCGAAAACAAAAAGTTTTAAAAGAACGTCAAGTTTGCGTAAGTTTTTGGAGATGAATCATGAGGTGGGCAAATCCAATTCTCCACCCAAGGCGGTGAAAATAGAAGACTATTATTGGTGGAAGGACAGATTTGCAGACTTCGCGAGATTCAATGATATGCGTATGTGGATATGCAAAGACGAATGCTACGTTCCCCCAACACAAGAGTTCGAGGGTAGATTAAAAGTTTTGTCGTATCAAATTATGAAAGATGACGACAAGAAATTTATAAGGCCGAGAATCGAGCTCTATCGGCGATTAGGATGACATTACCATTGAATATTCTACATGCCTTTAAAAATCACCGAACCTCTAAGGATTTGTGTGAGGCGTTGGAGAAAAGGTATGAGGGAAATCGTCGGGTTAGAAAAGGGAAAATGGAATTAATGAAACAGCAGTTTGCTATCTTCAACTGTCTAAAGAATGAGACATTGGATGACATAATCACGAGATTCTATCATATTTTAACTGAGCTGGAAAATCACCGGGTTGAAAATTCAGAGTCCGAAAAGGATAGAGAAGCTTCTTGATGCTTTGCCAGCGAAATGGGAGATGTACACAACGCTGATAAAACATGACGAAGAAAGGTTGGAAACTCTTACTCTGGATGAAGTCATTGGAACTCTGAGGGCGTACAACTTCAAGTTACTGAAGAAGGAGAGGGAATTTGATCAAGTACATGACCCTGAATTGTAGTTCGGGAAATCAAAGACATCAACTGCTAGTGAATTGAAGTTGGGGGCCACAACATTCTTTTCTGGAGAAGAGGAAATACTAGTTGAAGCTGAAGAATCTGGTAGTAAAGCGTTCTTAGGGATTTCTAAACCGAAAGAAAAATCACATCACTCAGGATGAACTTCTCAAGGCTATACCAAAATGCCTATGATTGCTAAATCAGCTGAGGAGCATATAAATCTCCTAGCTTCGTTTGTAGCAGCATATGGTAACTGCATTCAAGGTAAAATCAACGATCCAGCTCTATGGAAAGAGGATTACGATTAGGTATTTAGAACAAATGGACCTACAATGGCAACTGGACATAGTAATGCAGAGGGTTAAAAGGTTTATGAAGAGAACGAGAAGGAACCTAAGTATGAGCAACAATGTTGGGTTTGACAAGTCAAAGGTGAAGTGTTACAATTGTAAAGGGTTGGGACATTTTGCTAGAGAGTGTCAAAGTCCAAAGGTTGAGAACTATCAGAATCAGAATAAGGGGAGACATAATTCGGGTAGTTCAGGTAATCAAGCTGCGATAGCTGGTCTGTTAACGAATGTATCTTCTAACAGACAGCTAGATGAGACATATGATTGGAGTACTCATTCGGAGTCAAATGCCAGAGCTTTTATGGCTGAGGTAACTGAGACCGATGAAAGAGCTAAAGCAGAAAAGGAGGACACCCAAAAGTCCGATTCAATTCTTGATGTTGGAAAAATCTGAGGAGCAAACCACTCTGGAGTTTGCAGCTCAAACGGCTAACGTGGAATTAGATCGCAAAAAGGTATCTCTTAACTTTTCTACATTTCATGATTTATGTGTTTTATGTGCTACGTTAAATGTTAGATTGAATCTGGTGCTAGAAACACATGCAACACTGATAGCTCAAATCCAATCCTTAAAATCAGAAAATGCTAGTTTGGTAGATATTAAGAAAGATCTGAGGGCTAAGATGAAAGCCGATGCACAAGATGCCGTAGCTCTAAAAGACAAACTGAGTGAGCAGTGTGTTAGGAATGAACTAATTTATAAGCATATAGAGGCCTTGACCAAAGAGATCTCCTTAAAAGATAAAGAATTAGCAGAGGCGAGGGTTAAAGTTGCAGAGTCAAATAGTAAACTTGAAAAGTTTAGGAACTCATCTCTGAATCTAGGAAAAATCTTAGACGCGCAGAGATAATCTAAGAAACCAGTGGGCCTAGGATATCAGGAAAGTCCTCCACCATTGAATAATAACTATGTGCCTCTACCTCAGGATAAGACCACCGAAACATTTGAATCAGAGGAAGCAACTGTAACTAAAACCGATAAGGCATCAACAACAACCCCTAAGGTTAAGAAAACTGTTAAGTTTGTGCAGTCTACTAGTGACACTAAACTAGAAGAGGCAAAAACTGTGAGTGATTATAACCAAGAGGTTGTAACCACTATAGTTGAAACAAAAGAACATGACACTAGCGAGACTCCTAAGTCAAAGGGTACCTATAAGAAGCCTATTGACAAAATGTCTTGCTTTAGAAGTCATGAGAAAGGTCACGTTGCTTCTAGTTGTCCCTGTAAGAAAGTAGAGTCTACACCGATCGTAGAGAAACCAGACTAACCAGCCTTAAAATCAGTGCCTAGTATTGCAAGTTCAAGTAGTTCTCAAAACACTGAAAAGAACTTGTATGCAACACCACATGTAGGTGCTAAATAAATACCGGTGTCAATCCGACAGATTAAGGACTTAGGACTAATTCACCGTATAGAGTCCTTAGTAAATCTAGGTCAGGACCATAACCTATCTTTAGGAGTACTACACCTAAGAGGAGTTATACTCCAGTTAGGTCACATACCCCTAACAGACATCAGACACCAGGAAGAGCCCAGGGTTACACAAATGAAATGCATTAAAATAGAAACTACTCGAGGGCTCCACAGCAAATGACAACTCAAAGGAGTATAGGTGGTAGTTGGTACTGTTTAGTTATTACTGATGATTACTCACGTTTCTCTTGGGTTTTCTTTCTAGGTACAAAGGACGAGACAGCAGGCACGCTGATTGGGTTCTTAGACCAAGTCGAGAACTCATGCGGGAAAATGGTAAAAACATATCAGGAGTGATAACGGAACACAGTTTAAAAATTTCGTAATTCGTGTATATTGCCTAACTAAGGACATAATGCATCAATTTAGTGCACCTTAGGAGCCAAAACAAAATGGGGTTGCAGAACTTATGAACAGGACTTTGATTGAGGCAGTAAAGACCATACTCTCATATTCAAAGCTTCATACCATGTTTTGAGGGGAGGCAGTGAATACCGCTTGTCATGTATTAAACAGAGTCCTTACTATCAAATCACTGAACAAAACCTGTTATGAAGTTCTGAATAAAAGACCACCAAATTTAACTGGCTTTGAACCGTTTGGGGTGCCATGTACTTTATTGAAAAACAAAACATCAACCTAAGTTTGGTGAAAAGGCCGACGAAGGGTACTTCCTAGGTTATGTCCCAAATTCACCAAACAAGAGGGTTTTTAATAAAACTACTGGTACAGTTGAAATTGTGTTTAACATTGATGTAACAAGTTATTTACATGAACCCTAAAATGGTCCAGAATGGTTATTTGATTATGACTCCGTGTTTGAATCATTTAACATTCCTTTTAGTGGTGATGCAGGAACTGTGGAAAATGACTTCTCATCTTTAAATCTTAATGACGAGAGTAGAGGATTTCCAAATTCAAGCATTCCCACGACATCTGATAATGTAATGACAGAATATGGGTCTCCAGCAAACGACGAACCATTGTTGCCTACGGATGGGAATTAGACTAACAATTCAACCTCAGAAGACAACGATCACGAGAAGAATGTTTCATCTGAAGTCACACCTTGCTTAGGAAAAATAGGATCGAATTTGGGAGATAATCTTCAAGTCGATGCAATTTAAACATCGAGGATAAATAAGAATCATCCGATAAAGGACATAATTGGGAATCCGAATGCTGGTGTGAGAACTAGGAGTAGTGTGAATAGTAACACAGTGATGTTATCGATGATAAACGACTCCGAGGCATTTCACACGTGTTTATACTCGTGTTTCATTTCACAAGTAGAGCCAAAGAATGTACAAATGGCTCTGAAAGATAATTCTTGGGTTGAAGCTATTCAAGAGGAAGTTTCACAGTTCAGAAAGCTTTAAGTGTGGGAGTTAGTGCCTTTGTCTCGTGGAGAAGTTGCTATAGGGACAAAATGGGTCTTTAAGTGCAAATGGGACGATCGGGGCATAGTTACACATAACAAGACAAGACTCGTGGTCAAAGGGTTCAACCAGGAAGAAGGGATAGATTATAATGAAGTGTTTGCACCAGTAGCGAGGCTTGAGGCTATTTGATTTTTTCTAGCATTCCTATCCTTCAAAGGGTTCAAGGTATATCAACTAGACGTCAGGAGTGCCTTCTTTTACGGCAAAGTGAAGGAGTTGGTGTATGTCGAGCAACCACCAGGGTTTACTGATCCCAAGTATCCTGACAGAGTATATCGTCTTGATAAGGCTCTATATGAATTACATCAGGCACCTAGGGCGTGGTACGAGACACTGTCTACTCACCTCTTAGACAATGGATTTGAGAGAGGGAGAATAGATAGTACACTATTTGTTAAGAGGAAAGGTGAAGACTTTATATTGGTACAAGTGTACATGGACGATATCATCTTCGGGTCGTCAAATGAATAAATGTTCAAGGATTTTGAGAAGGTTATGATGTCTAAATTTGAGATGAGTGCGATGGGAGATCTGGACCTCTTTCTCGGTTTACAAGTTGAACAACGAAAGGAGGGAATGCTTATTCATAAGACGAAGTATGTCTACGATATCTTAGAGCGCTTCGGGATGGAAGGAACAAAGCTTACGGCTCACTTCAATACTCTTATTCAAGTCAATCAGAATCTCGGACCGGGTACAGATAGTGATACTGATGTGGATCCGACCTTATATCGGGCCATGATCGGGTCATTCATGTATTTAACTACTTCAAGACCTGATATAATGTTTGCTATTTGTATTTGTGCCAGGTTTCAAGCTAACCCAAAGGAGATGCACATGAAATCTGTGAATCGGATTCTAAGATACCTGAAGTCGAAGCCGAAGCTGGGACTTTGGTATCATGCTGATGGAGATCTGGAATTGGAAGCTTACACGGACTCAGACTATGGAGGGTGTAGCTTGAACCAGAAAGTCAACAACGGGTGGTTGTCAGTTCCTTGGAGGGAGATTGGTGTCCTGGCAATGCAAGAAACAAACTTCGGTAGCCGTATCAACGTGCGAGGCCGAGAATGTAGCTGCTGGTAGTTGTTGTTCATAGGTTCTGTGGATTTAACAACAATTGCGGGATGACGATTTGACTTATACTCATACTCCCATTAGGATAGACCATCAGTCCACTATTGCCATAACAAATAATCCAGTTAAGCATAGTAAGATTAAACACATAGACATAAGACATCACTTTATTCGTGACTGTGCTGAGAAAAAACTTGATTAAATTGGTAAAAGTGGCAACGGAAGACAACAATGCGGATGTTTTCACAAAAGCATTTGATAGATCACGCTTTGAGTTGTTAGTCCAACTTAATGGAATGCGTAATCCGGAGTAACCTGACCTCAGTAGATTTTTCTTTCTTTTTAAATTCTTTTATGGTTATTAGTTTATCTTATTAGGTACTTTACTTAAAAGTGAAAATCAAAAGAAAAAAGAGAGAAACCATAAATATATAAAAAAAGAAGAGAATATTGAAAAATGAGAGAAGTCTTAGAGTCTAAGGTTCAAAGTGACGAAATTTAGCACCGTCTAACAAACAGTGTTAAACTTTCACACATAATGCACTGTAAACTCTAAGTGACATACATATTATTGTCTGATGTGTTAGTAGGCATAATACATGAAGGATTTCCTTAAAGCTAATAAAATAATCAAGAAAATGTCATATGTGTAACTAATATGACCAAAAGGTCTTAATTTCTATGTTAGAGACATAAAGACAATGTCTATGAATGAGGTATGCAAATTAATCTGGGGGATGTATAGCTTCATCAAAATAAATCTTAAACAAAGAAAGAAAAAGTTTTGTAAAGTAAAGGAAGTCAAAACATGTCGCTCTGTTGTACGTGAGTACAGACCTGTCACCGCTGTTTTGATTTAAACTAGCAAGATATGTCGCTTTGTTGTACATGAGTACAGACCTGTCACCGCTATCTTGCTAACATAAGAGGAACTCTAAGACAAACTAAGACACTCTGTTGTATGTAAATACATATATGTGTCTGACGTTTTCCTTTTAAAGATAATTTGCAAATACCAAAAAGTCATAATCATTATGTGTCTACCTTGATCATAGAAGTATGTCTAATTATGGGACACGTAAGGTAATTCCTTGATAAATAAAAAGGCCAAAGGAAAATCCTAAGTGTTGGTTGTTTAAATGGACAAACATACCGACAATCGACTTGGTGTATATGTTACGAGAAACAACCAAAGGAATAAAAAATTCCAAAGTGTGAAAGTGCAACACTGAAAGTGCGTTGACACCGCTATCTGATTGAACCTTCTTTGACTATATCGCAAAAATATTCGTTAGTGTATTTTTATCTTTAAATTATCGCAATTTAATTTCTTTTTTAGTTAATTTTATTTTGCTTCAGTTTTAAATGTTTTTAATAAATAGGATCGAGGTCATTTACTAGAATGCATCTTAGTTGGAGAAACAAAATTGCGTGATAGTTCGTTTGCTTAGTGTGAAGTATTTCGTAAAGTTGAAAAAGTTTCGAAAAGTTGAAATTTTTTCAAAGATTTTAAAATTTTCCATTTAAGTTCGAATCAAGCATAAGTTCGAAGTGTTATTCGAACTTAACATAAGTTTGAACTTAATCAAGTAAGTTCGAGACACAGTGATGATATAAATAGGTCAACAGTGTTCATTTAATTCACTTACATTCGAACACATATCCTCACGAACTTATTTGGAGATTTCGAACTTATTCTAGGCGATCTCGAACTTATCGATTTTCTTTCGATTTTGTTCCTGTGAAACGAATTTCTTTCAGATCCAACTCGAACTTACTAATAATTGTTGTCCGTTCATCTCACAAACAACAAAGTAAGTGTTATTTGGGACTAACAGGGTTTAAAATCGTGAATTTTAAGTTTATCTTAACCAAATACTAGGTGGTCTAAATCACGAAGTATAGAGTTATAATACTTGAAATAAAACTTCAATAAACTAGATTAGAACCTATTAGGACTAGATTCATTACTTATTTAAGTCTAAAAAGGCTTAAATCATGAGTTTTGATGTTGATATTGCCGACTTCGAGCTTGTTTCTTAAGAACAAGTTCGTATTACTTCACGAACTTGCAGATATTTTCAACAGAATTCGAACTTAACTAAGTTCGAAGGATTCGAACTTGCTACTAAGTTCGAAGGTTTCGAACTTGATACTAAGTTCGAATGATGCTGGTAGATACGAACTTACCTAAATTCGTAGGTACCAATTTTATTCCAAAAAATTTAATTTTTTTTTAAATCTAACTACCTATAGCATGTGCAGGAATGGCTGATCGTGCGTTTTTCAATAAACACAATATGGTGGTGAGCATTACCTCCAAGCACTAGAAGCAAGGCCGTATAGGGAGATTCTGGAATTTTTGACGAGATCAAGGATAATGTACGCAGTGACCCACAATCCGACACTGATACTCCAGTACATACGTCAATTTTGGACCTCATTGCATGTGGATAGTTCAGTTATTCCTCCGGTTCTCCGAGCATCAGTTAATGGACAAAATATTTCATTCTCGGCTGATGATCTACGTGAAATTCTACAGTTGGGAACAGCAGAACAAGAGAATGGTCCAGTTGACTTTCCAGCAGCAGTAAGGCAGGCAGCATTTCAACGAATGAGATATTCACTAGATTTGACCAAGGCATCCTACGTGAAGAGTGGATTGATTGGGCAATGAAGTTATCTCATGCACGTCATACTTGTTTGTTTTGCACCGAAAAAGGCCGGTTTTGATACAATAACATCCAGATTATAGTCAGGGATGATCTCCATAGTATTCAACAAGCAATTCAACTTTGCAAGTCTCTTCTTTGCGGAATTTGGGGATCAAATTACTGCACCAACACGAGAACGGTTTCTGTTATATCCACGTTTTGTTGTCATAAGACACTTCTTGCCAGATTTGCCACCACTATCGGAGGTTGTCATGGTCGCAACAATAGACAAGAGAATCTATGCCGACTGCCAAAGCCATAACTCGCGCAAGGCGGAAAATGTTAGGCCGCCAATGACTCCACTTTTTGGTGCTCTTTTAGACCCAAATTTTGTAGCTCCAGAAGGAGAAGCATGAGTAATGGAGAACCCGAAACAGCCGCCACCAGCTCAACAACCCCCAGCTACCTTTGTTCAGCCTGCTCCAAGAGCGACAGCAACAGCTGAGGCGTCTGCATCGGGATCCCAAGCTGATCCAATTCAACAGATATTGGAAGAAATTTTTGCACAAGGCGAAGTAGCTCAGGAAAATATTACTGAGGAGCTAAATAATGACATTTTGGAACCGCCTACGGAAATGGATGACATTTTCAAAGACATTGACAATTACCAGCCGGAACAAGCAACAGAAGGGTATGTGGAGTCTGCCTCTGATTCCGACTCAAATAATTCTGAAGGAGACTTAAGGGAAGCTGCCAATCCCTCCATGGAATTTGAGACACATGGAACTCGGCTTGTCGTACGCCGACAAAAGGTTCGTCGGCCAACTTTTAATCTTCGCGATGAAGATGAAGGAGATGAAGATTTTTTATTAGAAAAAGAGGCGTTAGTGTCAAGGCAACAAAGAGCCAAGAAGCTCCATCTTCATCAACCGCATCTCCATCTTCATCAACTGCCGCTCCATTAACATCAACTGTTGATCCTTCAACTTCAAGCGCCATTCCGTCATCATCCACAGCTACCGCTCCGAATCCATCAGACGCCCAAGGCTTCTCAGAATTGAAAGCTAAGGCCGATTTTCAATCAGTCCAAATTCTCCAACTCACAAGGGCAGTCACCGAGCCTCAACAGCACAACACACAGTTAGATCAGCAGAATATCTATCTACAACAAGCTGTGACTGCCCAGCAGAATCAAAAAAGAACTCTTCAGACCCTTATGGAGCAGATTTTAAAAGATCATGCAGCTCATGGGGAGAGTTGTAGAGGAGATGAGTTAAGGGGGAGTAGGAGAGACGATGTAGGAGGTGACATCGGTGCTCAATAAAGGGACAATAAGCTAGCAGATCTTTCACAACAAACTGCTCAGCAAGCTGATGTTCAGGGGGAGCCTGGATCATCAGGCTCGGGAAAAGACAAAGGCAAGGCTCCCGAAGCATCAGAATGCGTTCAAGACGAAATTATTGGAGCCTTGGCCGGGTTGGAAGAAGAAGATGTAATTTTTGACTTTGAAGATGACTTGGATCAGGAAGACCTTGAGGAAGGTGAGTTTGTTCTAGAAGAAGTTCCTGATTGGAAGTCAAATGATGAAATAATGATAGATGAAGAGGATGACGCTGATGAGATAGCAATACAGAAGCAACCGGTCACAAAAGAGTATTTTATTAAAGATCAGGGTCCGATTGACATACAAATGCTTAGATCTGCTCTACATGATGAATCGATTGCCGATAGAACAGACAAGGAGCTTACGAAAGAAGAGAAAAGAAACTTATGGTTTAGGGAAGAGGAAATGAAAAAGGACTTGGCTATAAAGGAGAAGATGAAGATGCCAAGTCCATGGAAACTGTCAGGTAGTATACTAGCTGGTTCTTTGATAAAGAACTGCAGCTTTTCATTTTAAAGAGAAAGGATGGGCTACAGTATCTCAGAAGAAGGCTTAGGGACTTCAACTCTCTGCCAAAATGTGAAGTGAAAGTATTAGCCTGGAAAGAACTAGTAAACATCGGAGATGACCCCTACGCTGAAGTTATTGCTTAAATCATTCATAGGGAAGGTTGATCTAGGAAGTTTGAAAGGCTAAAGCCAAGGACTAGAAAGCGAGTCATGGATGAGACAAGAATATATCCATTGACAGGTGGACCTTGGATGAAGATGTACTACAAGCCAGTCAAATGTCTGAAGAAAGTTCCTTTAAAGCCGATGCGACAGGATGTTTTGAGTAATATGAAGTGGTGGTATGTCGACAACGAGACAACCAAGGCGGTAATGGAAGATCAAGATGAGAAAGTAATTTTGAAGGTATATGATCCCTTGCATCTCATAAACCTTCAAATTTTAAATGATGAGATGTTGAGATATATTATTGTAACATCCTAAGAATTTAATTGATGTAATTGAGGTTAATTAGTTTAATTTTCTGAATTTAATATAAATTATGTTCGATTATGTATTTGGATTAATGATAAAAGTTGGTTGTTTTATTCAGAAATCGATAACTTCAGTTATTAAGTTAATATAATTATTATTAAGTGGTTGAAAGGATAAAATAAAGATTTAATCTTTATTTAATGGAATTTAAGAATTTGGTTGCTACTTTAAGAAATTAAGAAATTTGAAAATTTTGAATTATTATATTGGAGTATGATGATTTATAAATGTTAGTAATGATAAAACTAAGATAAAATCAGTATTTAATGGAACCTAATAAGTTGAGGGGTTAAAGGTGTCAAAGTTGGAAAATGGGAATAAAAGACCCATGTCTTTCATTTTGAATGAAAGACAATATCTCTCTACCTTTTCTCTAAAAGAAAGAAAACCTACGGTTCTCTCAACTATTCAAATCAAGAACAACGAGAATATCAAATTGAAGGCTGAAAATCGGGATTCAAGTTGTTCTGAAGGAATTATAAACATTATAAGCATCAATTTGAGGTAAATATTTCATAAACTCTTTAAATTTTGAGGTTTGGGTTCGGTTTCTATGTCAAAACGAATTAAAGATTTTAGGTTTAAAAATGTTGATGCATGTTGAAAATAATTGTGGGTTTGTGTAAATCTAGTAATATAGAAGTTATATATAAAGTTTCAAGTCTTAAATCAAGATTTAGATGTGATTTTAGGAGATTTACATATGTTCTGTATGTGCGTTGCTTGAGTACTGAAACAACAAGATGGGTACCGAAACCATTGACGGTTTCGGTATTGCCTTTACCGAAACCCCCATTTTACCGAAACATATATTTAATAGTGAAACTTTGTATACTGAAAACTATGTACCGAAACTCACCTCTATCGAAACCTTGATTAGTGAAACTTGGAGGTACCGAAACTCTAAGGTTTCGGTACATGGTACTGAAACCCACAAGTAATTACTGAAACCTATATTGTACCGAGACAAAAATGGAGGTACCGAAACCATAAGGTTTCGATACATAATACCGAAACTCACAAGAGTACTGAAACTATTTATATGTACCGAAACTATATATAAGTACAAAACCTTTTGAGGTTTCGGTATTGGTAATTCATACTGAAACCATGCTAGTGAAACTACAAACTACCGAGACCCTCTCTATCTACCGAAACTATATATGTGTGTGGGTGTGAATACTGATACTTCATTTATACCAAAACCAAGGAGGATTCGTGATATACCGAAACTTACACACACACACACACACACACACACACATATATATATACATATATATATATATATATATATATATATATAGAATTATATTGGATCGGGTTTAATTGGAGAAAATAAAATGGAACCGGTCGGACATTTTTTAGTTCAGATATATTAAGATAAATTCTGAACATTTCGGCAATCTCAGAAATTTAAGAATAAGGTTTAATTTTCGGATTACAATTCCGAGGGATTTAAAATTTGAGAAACATGAGAAATTTGATGGGACTTATTATTAAAATAAGTTAATGAAGGGTTAAATTGGGAATAATAGAACCATCAAGTAAGAGGATTTAAATATGAGTTTCGGATGACGGTTCCGACTGTTGCAGCACTTTAATATTGATTAAATCATGATGGAAATTGTTATCGAACATGTGTATTATATGTTTTACTTATGGATATGTAACAGGTCCCTTGTGGTGTTGTTTAACCCACAGTGGGGTACTTTGTGAGTCCGGTTGAAATCCCGAAGAGAAATAAGATAACTTGAAGTTAACTAACGCACCCACTGTGAGTACCTTTGATTTTAACATGTCTGCATCTGCTTTATGTTTGCTTTGCCAGCTGAGGCATGTTGTTTCATTTTCGTTTGGCACTCTACTAACTTGCGTATATGTGATGCACATTCATCCTTGTTGCATGTCCGTTCATTTGTTTTGCATCCTATCGATGGACCGGCGGGTCGCATCTGTACTCTGATGTTACTGTGCTATATGACCAAGAGTTGACACCTCTGTGGTCAGGATAGGCAGTAGGTCTTCCCCGATGTTATGTCTGCCTCAGATGGTTGGTTTTTCTTATGCCGAGCATCATCTCGAAGAAGTTGCGGCTCGGGTTTGCGTACTTTGTGTACGTGTGGGGTATACGGTATATGTTACCGGTGTTACTCCTGGGGGCATCATAAGGATTTGTAGAATGTGTAAAATCATTGGTATTCACTAAGCATTCGCTTACTCCTCAGTTGTTGATTTTTTTTTACAGGAAAAGGGAAATCCGCTGCTGGACCTTCTAGCTAGGTCACCTGTTGAAGTATTTGAAGATATCTACTTATCTTGGTAACTGAATCATGGGAGTTATTGTTGTAATACATTTGAGATGATGTAATAAAGTTTGAGTATGTAGAATTAGACTTCAAACCTTGTAGCATTGTAGGGTGTTTAACACTTTTGTATTTCTATTTATTTATGTACTTTAATGCTTCCGCACTTGTTTAAGCATTCAGATCATTATGTAATAAGTTTTGTGGTGATTAATCCTGGGGGTAAGGGTGCCACAATTATTGTTGGTACATTAATAATAAGAGTTGATCATAATGATGATTAATTATGTAATATGCAAAAATGGGTAGTAACTTTGTAATTGAAAGATAAATTTATGGGTAGAGGGGTGCAATATGAAGTAGTGTGATTGTGTGAGGTGGTGAATGGTCATAGGGCCAAAGCCCTCCCCCCTTTCATTGTTAAAAACGGTTCAACACACACCCCATGGTGTGTGTGTGTTCCTGCATTTTAGAGAGAAAGAAGAAGAGAAAAGAAAGAAAAATGCTACGTTTTGGTTTGATGATCAAGAAGTTGGAGATTGATGCTCAAATCTTTGTATACTGTATCTACATTTGAGGTATATGTTCTTCTAAACTTTCATGTTCTTCTTCCTCTTCCTTGGATCTCCATGTCAAGATGTGCAACCTAAATGGGTTTTATACAAAATGGTTTCTTATTGTCTCCAATGATAAATGTTGTTAATATTGTTTTTTGATCTGAATGGAGTCATAATATGTATCTATATGTGTTGATTTGGTTGGATTGAGTTAGAAACTCAATTAGGTCTCAAATTGAGACATAGATCAAATGGTTGCATTTGTGATGTTTTGGAAGCTCAAAATGAGCTCAAAAGTGTTTAAATATGTTGTATAATCGATTCCAAGTGTTGGTTTTGAATTCGGTTGAGTTTTGAAATTTTGGGTGTTAAACCCGTAGTAGGGGAAGGAAGTGCAGGTCTGTGAGCGACTCGACGAGTCAAAACTGGTTGTCCAAAATTTGATTTTGAGCTACGGGGTCCTATGCTAACATCTAATACTTGTAAAATACATCTAAATTAAGTGTTTAAAAGGTTCTAAAGTTTAATTCCATATTCGGGTCTCATAGAGTCCCGAAATGGATCTAAGGCTTTTGATTTGGAACCCGAAATGTATTTGGAAAGGTTCTAAGAGTTTTTGAGAGCATTGAGCCTCTATGTTGGGATCCATCACTTGTTTGCAACTCCTATTGTATGAGACTATGAGTCTAGTTGTTCCCAAAGTTGGAACAAGAATCCAAGTTCGCTGGGTACCGGAATGACCCGAAACTTTCACGTTGTCACCCGAAATCACATTCAGAGAACTTTATGGACTTAATAAGCTTTGGGGGCTTATATATTTGTTATGTAAACCTCATGTAGGCAAATTAGATCGTTGAAGCTTATTCGAAGAAGCTTTTGCCTTATTCGGGCATCTATTGGACGAACTGAGACATGTTATCATGCATTATAAATTGAAATGTGTTGTCATGCTAGTTGGCATCATTATGGATTGGTTTGTCATGCATGTCGTATTGGAAACAATATCAAATTGAATGAAAAAACATATGTCTCGGTGACCTTGTTGGTTGGTCAAAATGTTTATATGACTATTTGGTGAGTCATTTATAAGTCTAATTGATGTTAGTTGAGTACAATATTCTATTTGAATATTTAACATTAAATAGAATTAATACTTGTTATTTATTTGCCGAGTAGATATTGAAGCCATCATCAATTGATCATTATGGCACATTGTTTGCTAACTTATCTTGTTGTAGTTGTCGGTTAGAGCCGTTTAATTCGTAAGTATAAAGTGGTAACCAATTGATAGCCATATGGAAGGTTATGGTTGAAAACTTAATAATTAAAAGATAAAATTGATAACATATGAGACACATTAGATCATTTGTGATCAAATGGAATTGTTGGGTGGCCAACACAGTTGATTTGTGGGTAACCACTCCCGTACTTGATCAGGTAGACATAGTTATATTTGTAAGTATATATATATATATATATATACACACACACACACACACACACACACATTGTTTGAAACCACTCTTGTACTTGTTCGGGGTAGACGTGGTCATTTATATATACATATAAAGATTGGATTGTGTCGGATTATTTCATGTGAGGACAACAACAGGCCGCCTGCGGGCGATGGTAAATAACCATTGGGCTACAAGCATGGCGAGGCAACACTTGTGTTGTGAAGTCATGAGTAGTACGTAATTGATTGAACGTTACAACGTGCTACTTTGAAATTAATTAGTCTCACACATCGACTTGGCTAGGCTAGGCGGCGAAAGTGGAACATGTGGATATAAATCTCGTAATTTACTCGTAGTAATAATTTAGAATTCTATGGAAATAAATATGGAAGATCAATAGTCCTTAAAGGTGAGGTGAACCATCGCATGAGTTATAAAATGCTTAGTGGCAAATGTTCGATAATGGTTGAATTAATTGGAATGCATGACATCATTACCGTGTAATTGTTATATATATTAATCTTGGAATTCACTAAACAACTATGTTGTTTACGTTTTAGTTGTTAACATTTTTACAGGTTTTGTGATACCATGCTGGGAGCTTTCAGACTTCCTTATTGTTGAAGATATTAGATTTAAGACTAATGGTATGACTTGGATGTTGTGTTGGGTTTTGGGTAGTCGACTTCCTGGCCTTAACTATTCGTTCGCAGGATTATGACCTGTAACCTTGTATACCTTAATAGTTGTTATTCGGATGCATCCCTTATGATGCATTAGTTGTAAAAGGTTTAATTGTACCCTAATTCTTAAAGTATTAATGTACTAATTATTGTTAATTACACTTAATCATGTATGGGTATTTCAACATGGTTCCATCAAAATCTATTCCTAAAACACCATTTGAACTTTGGACAGGAAGGAAGCCTAGCTTACGATATTTGAAAGTATGGGGTTGTCCGGCTGAAGCTAAAATATATAACCCTCAAATCAAGAAACTTGACTTGAAAAAAATTAGTTGTTACTTTTTTGGGTATCATGAAAGATCAAAATGTTATAGTTTTTATTGTCCGTCACACACCACTAGCATTGTTGAGATTAGACATTGTGAGTTTCTTGAGAATGTTAATTTAAGTGAGAGTTTTAATGGTTTCAACAATGTTACTGATCTTCAAGAGGAAAGTGGAAATACTTCATTGCTACCTTTGGTTTTTTCACATATTGTTCAACTACAAGATTCTAACGAACCATTTGTATCTCATAATGATAATCAAGAGATACATGTAGAACCACTTAACAATGAAGATACTCCACAATCTAACACTGAAACTCAAGAATCTCATCAGCCCGTAAGGAGATCTCAAAGGTCTAGACGTCCCACAAAATTTGATGATTATATTACATATTTAGATGTAGAAGCCGATCTTAATCTAGGAGGAGTCCATGTTCCTAAATTTTTCCAAGAAGCAATGAGTTGCTATCAATCTAGTCATTGGATTAAAGCTATGAAAGAAGAGCTTGATTCAATGAAAAGGAACAATGTTTGGGAACTTGCAGTGTTACCAAATGATCACCAGTCAGTTGGTTGTTGCAGGTGGGTCTATAAAACTAAGTTAGACCCTAAAGGTAACATTGAGAGATACAAAGCTAGATTGGTTGCTAAAGGTTATACTCAAAAGGAAGGTATAGATTATCAAGAAACCTTTTCCCCAGTCTCTCGAAAGGACTCCTTAAGGATTGTTATGCCTTTGGTGGCTCATTTTGATCTTGAATTGCATCAAATGGACGTTAATACAACTTTTCTAAATGGAGATTTTGCAAATTTATTTTACTTGTGCTTTATGTCGATGACATCTTACTAGCAAGTAATGACTTAAAGTTATTGCACGAATCAAAACGTTTCCTGTCTCGGAATTTTGACATGACAGATCTAGGTGAAGCCTCTTATGTTATAAGCATTGAAATTCATCAAGATCGTGTCAAAGGAACCTTGGGATTATCCCAAAAGAGTTATATTGAACGTATTCTTGGTCGATTCAACATGCAAAATTGTTCTCCTTCTGTTGCTCCTGTAATTAAAGGAGATGTTTTTGGTTCATTTCAATGTCCAAAAACTGAGGTAGAAAAGGCGAAAATGAGACTCATAACTTATGTTTATGTAATAGGAAGTCTCATGTATGCTCAAGTTTGTACTCGTCCTGATATCGCATACATATGTGGCATGCTAGGCAGTTATCAAACAAACCCTGGAGGAAAGCCGCTAAAAAAGTACTTAGGTATCTTCAAGGGACTAAAGAGTTTAGGCTAACTTACAAAAGGGCAAATGATTTAGAATTTGTTGGATATTCAAACTCTTATTTTGCAAAATGCAAAAATGATCGGAAGTCGACTTTGGGATACATTTCATCGTATCAGGTGGGCCAATTTCGTGGAAGAGCCATAAGCAAAAACTAACCACAAGTTCAACTATGATGGCTGAATATGTTGCAGTGTACAATGCAACATGTCATGGAATGTTGTTGATAAATCTTATCAAAGGATTAAAAGTCATAAGTTTCATCTCAAGGCTGCTTAAGATCTATTGTGACAATTCCGCAGCAGTTAGTTTCTCGAAAAGTAATAGTTCGACTGGAGCGGGTCTATATCTAGATACAAAATACCTTATCGTTCGTGAAAGAGTGGAGGAGAACAACATTTGTATCGAATTTATCAGCACGAACGATATGTTAGCTGATCCATTCACTAAAGGTCTTCCACCCAACATCTTTCAGAGACATGTCACTAAGATGGGTGTTATTTTAGATCTTGACTAAGTAACTACTGGAATTTTAAAATACTCTTATGTAAACTTAAATTCTCAATACTTGACTAAGTTTTTCCTCCCTAAGAACATTTTGTCTATTATTATAGTGCACACTAATTTAATTGATGGACAAATGTTAAACTATAAGTTAAGTGTCATTTTGGCCTTTTTTTTTTTTTTAATATTTGTGTTTCATAAAAATATTAAAGTATAACTGATGGGGTCCCGAGTACATTTTGACTCGTTAGGCTGTATCTATTTGCTTTGACATTTTGTGAAACATAATGAACTTAATTTGGCCAATTTTATGAGTCAACATAATTTTAAGTGATTTCAAGGCCAAGTGGGAGAATGTTGAAAATATTATGAATAAATATGACCTTCTATCATTTGTGATTAATGTTGATATTATATTTATATAGTAGATTGCCATGTGACACATTAAATCCACTTAAATATATATAAGTTAATATATGATGGAGATATTAACTTAATTAATATATATATTGGATTTATGGTTTAAATGATACAAGTCTATAAATATGTGGCTTATTTCTTTTTTTTTTTTCCCCTAGTCAGTTGTTTTTATTTCTCCTCTCTGCACGTGAGAGAATATTTTCTCTCTCAAGGAGATTCACTCCAGGGAAAATTAAATACACTAAATTCAACCATCAAAATCACTTGTAAAGATCTTAATCAAGTTTCTCTCATGGGATCTTCTTCTAATTCTTCAAAGATGGGAGTACCAACAAGTAAGTGATTTTTCCTTAATCCTAATTTGCGTATGAATGTTGTATTGAATTAATATGAAAAAAATCCAAATACCCTAATAGCCCATTAGACAAGTCCTGAAATAAGTGATTTTCCATGGATGCACTACCCAATCTTGCATAAAACTCAAATGTTTCCATTATTCAACTAAAAACCCTTTCACATATGCTTCAAATACATAAAATAAACACCTTTTAACTATTTTAACATAATTGAATCCATCATTTGATTTCTACAAATCTAGGTTAATAGTCACCAATGACCTCATTTGAGTTAATAAATCTTCTTATCATCATATAAAAATAGAATACTCCAGTAATCATGATAGGTTGTTTATAATAATTGCAAACGTGATCATTTCCAAATAAATAGTCAGATTTCATCCTTTTCTTTGTTTGTCATAAACCTAGATTTTCTATGGTGGAGCTAAAATTATGAAGAGAAAGAAGATGATGATACACTAATGGAGAAGATGAAGTCGCAAATGCTTACCAAAATAACTTCTTTCTTCTTTAAAATTCTCAGATTGTTGTAGAATTTCTTATTGGTCTCAAATGGCTTCCAAGAAAAAGAAACGTTGGGGGAAGACCATTAAAAAGGTGGGTGGAGACTTCTAGACCAATTAGGACACTTCATAAAAAAAACTCTTATCCAAGTTTCCTAGTTTTGCAATTTAGTCCTTGAATTCTTTTTATTCTAGTTACTTGACCACCAAAGTTATATTCCAATATATTTTAGCTACAAAGATATAACATTTTTATTTCTATACATTTACCTACTTATTTAATAGTAATATTGTTTCAACTTGTTATCAACAAGGTACAACCTCTAATGCACATTTATGTTTAACTAATATTTAGTTTAGTTTTAGTTATTTTAAAATTTTTAGCAACCCATGTATAATAATTACAATACCTAAGATAACAATAATTTATATACTTTTTTATATATTTTAAATAGTATAAAAGGGTACCTAAATTAACGGATGTTACAAAACATATATCAATCAATTACAACCCATTACAACCTATTACGACATCTTAAAAGCTTGTTGTACACAAATTCGTTCTATTTTATCGTTTTATAGATGTAAGTAAACCTAGTTTTTTGTCAAACCAAACAAATATCATTGAAAAAAAATATAAAACATGCATTATGTGTAGCTTCACTTTTTCCAACAGTTTTATATACTTACAACTAATATACTCCTTATATACAATGTCTATTATGCATTTATTACGAATATGTACCATACTAATATGTGCATTTTAAGTCATTAAAAGATCAAATTGAGACTATAACACAATGCTAAGTTGTTAACTGATATTAAAGATTGAACCTTCAAAGCATGTCAAATAAAGTATGCTACTAATATTAAACAACAAAATAGACAATTAAGATTCTAAACAAAAGAATATGGAACATGCATTATATTTATATATTGTTTCAGTTTTTTCCAACACTTTTATATACTCACACTTAACATACTCCTAATATACATTGTCCATCATGCATTATTTACAAGAAATTTTTTTAAAAATGATTGGAAAAAGTAGATCATTATTACAAATACATTAGGTTTCAGTGATGTGTCACAAAATGCTTAGATCAGACTTCCAAACACCAGCAAGTCAGACCCTTGCTTTTTCTGGAGTCAAAGCAATCAAGTCGGAGTTTGAAACTCCGACACGTCATAATATGCATTTCGGATCTCCGACCCGTGACTTCCACAATCCAAATGCAAACCCTAAGCAACCCATTACTTCCACCATCCAAATGCACAAAAAAAAAAAAAAAATTGAACTATGCATATTTTTTGATCAAAACCTTCATGTAATTATAATACAACCATTTTTGAATCCATAAAAAAATAATATTTCTTGAAAATATATATTAAATAAAACTTTTATTGTTAAACTTATAAATATATAATATTATTTTTTATTATCATACTTGTGTTCTATATCATGCACCCCATACAAATTATATATTAAATATGCAATTTGAAATTTGATAGGGCTTGATTTTATGTAAAAGATAGGGAAAATCATGTAAAAACCCAACGTACTTTCAGTATTTTTCGAATAAGTCATTGCGCCAAAAACGTCTCCATAAAGATCCCTCAACTTAAAAACGTTTTTGTAAAAATCACTACACATAAAATGTTTCTATAAAAGTCCTTTAACTTAACGAAATTTTATGATAAACATCTGAAAAATCCTTAAAAAAAATTCATAAGACAACACAATTCGTAAATGATTTCAAGTTGAAGGACTTTTATGAAAACGTTTTTAGTACAGAGACTCAATCGAAAAATATCAAAAGGGCATTGGTTTTTTTGTATAATTTTCCCTAAAAGATATTTAAAATTTAAAGATAAATTTATATGTACCAAAACTTAAAATTAAAATTCTTCAAAGATAAGTTGAAATCTTTATCTAGAACAATAAGAGTTATAAATATTCATACATTACTTGGAAAACTACTGCGATTATGACCCGACTGAAAACAAATGGTACAACAACGAATATGAGATTATTCTGGATCTCAGACATCCATCTCATTACGTATTCAGTTAAAACTTTAAATTTAAGTAGTTATTAATTTCATGTTTGGTTATGAATATAAGTTAAAATATTAAATTTTATAATGTTCATTTAAATTATATATTAAATATGTAATTTGAAATTTGATAAGGCTTGATTTTTTAAAAGATATTTGAAATTTGAATATTTGAAATTAAAAGATATTTTTTATATCTAAAACTTAAAATTGAAATTCTACAAAGATAAGTTGAATTATTTATCCAGGACAATAAGAGTTATTTGTATAGTTTGCACGATATAGAACACAAGTATGATGATTAGAAATAATATTATACTTTTATAAGTTTAACAATAAAAATTTTATTTAATATATATTTTCAAGAAATATTATTTGGTTGTATTATCATTACATGAAGATTTTGATCGAAAATATGCATACTTCAATATTGTATGAATTTGGAAGGTGGAAGTGATGGGTTGTTTAGGGTTTGCATTTGGACGGTGGAAATGATTGGTCAGTGAACCGAAATGCATATTATGACATGTTGGAGTTCCAAACTCCGACTTGATTGCTTTGACTCCAGAAAAGGACAATAAGGTGGCCAAGGGTCTGACTTGTTGGTGTTTGGAAGTCCGATCCAAGCATTTGTAACAACTTTGCACTACCTAATGTATTTGTAATATTTATTTACATGTTCCAATCATTATTCTTTACAAATGTGTACCCTAATGTGCCATTTAAGTCATAAAAAGGTCAAACTCAGACTACAACAAAATGATATTTAGAACTCAACCTTCAAAGCTTGTTAAATAAAGTATGCTACTAATATTTGATTCAACTTTCAACCATTATATATTATGCATTACAAATCAATCATAATCAATTACAAATAAAGTATGCTACTAATATATTATATTCAACATTTAACCATTATGCTAACTATTATTTAAAATTCAACCTTCAAAGCATGTCAAATATGCATTATATGTGGTTTTGATGCTTTCAAGCAACCAATCCCTAATATGCTTTCTGAAAGTACATTGCCATTGTATGCAATTTAATCAACAAGCATTTACTGTAATATATTACAATGAATGCTATAATTAACCAAATGAGGTTTCAAATCTTGACGAACTACATTGGGCCTTAAACATACTAATTAATCTCGTATAATGTAATAACATATTGTAACTCGCAATATTAGGTCTGAATAAGTATTTAATGTTAATACACGATAACAATATGAGCCTTAATATGATAATAATAATAATAATTTGATGTTAATATACAATAGTAATATGAGCCTTAATATGATAATAATATTATTTAATGTTAACATAGTTAGATATATTGAAATTCAACAAATATATATTGTTCGTATAATTTTTTTTGTTATAATGACCTCAACAAATATTTATTGTTCACGCACACACAACATACATGCATGCATGCATGCATGCATGCATACACAAATATATATATATATATATATATATATATATATATATATATATATATATATATATATATATATATATATATATATATATATATATTTGTGTATGTATAAAGAATTAAGTAATTAATGAGGGAGTACTGAGGGATTACCAAATGATGATATTACCGAGGGATTAACAACAATTAAATAGTCATTTAACGAGGGATTACCGAGAGATAATATTACTGAGCGATTACCGACGGAGTATTTACCGAGGGATTACCAACGGAATATTTGTCGAGGGATTACCGAGAGATTACAGACGAAGGTAATGTCCCTCGCTAATTCCTTGGAATCCCTTGATAATTACTGAGGAATTTACGACAGAACTTTATTTGTAGGTAATCCATTAGTAATCTCTCAATAAATTTTGAAATTGATTTCTATCAAAAAATTCTCAGTAATCCCTAAAAAATTTCTGAGGGATAATTTGTAACACCCTCAAAATTTAAAGTAATATTTAAACTAATCATTATATACTTAACTCATAAATTAGATGATTTATTTATGTTAATCTATATGGAAAATTGATTTTATTATAACACCTTGCCTTTTATTTGCATTTTTATTTTAAGTAATTTTGAGCAATTTGCGTAAAAAGATGTAATTTCGAGATTTAGTATAAATAGGAGTTGAGTGCTCCATTTACACACTTTTGCAAAACCCGTCTAGCATTTTCAGAGTTCCTCTCTCTAGAACCCGAACTTCTCTCTAACTTTTCTCTCAAACCGACCGGCCAAATCTCGAGTTCTATACGTCATCGGAAAGGTCTCGAAGTGTACTACGCGGATCTACCATTGCATGTGAGATTTGATACGAATTCGAGGTAAGAATTGCCATTTTCGTATTCTGCATTATTTGGGTTTTTGAAGGAAGCTTCATATTTCATTTTTGATTCGATTTTTAGCCATTTAGCTTGAGTTTTAGCCTGATTATGGTAGATTATGTATAATATAACTAAACCGAGGCTTATTACTTAGCTTATTTGTGGATTTGAGGCTTGAAAATGCATGTTTAAAGCTGTAGTTTATGAACAAACTCGAGTACGCATAGAACAGACTCGAAATGCCAAGAACAGACTCGAATAGAGCTAGATTCGAGAATGAGGTTCGAATCTAACCCCCTGGTTCGAATCTGTCTTCGAATCTGATGCTCAGATTCGAATCTGACTTCGAGTCTGATGCTCAGATTCGAATCTAACCCCTAAATTTCGAATCTAATTGATAAATTTACGAACAACGCATAAATTAGCAAAATAAATAGAAAAATATTTAGCTAGAAGTTATGGCTTATAGATGTTGGAATATTGAGCTAGCAATATTAATTTAGCACATGTTCTGTAATATTAAACTTCAGATATTATACATAAGCTGTTTAGCCCAGCTGCGAGTCAAAGCCAGTGCCAGTCTATATTGAGCCTAGATAAGCAAGTGCAAGCATTATAAAGCAATTTAAAGCGTAAATAAGCCGAGCAAGTATTTCCGAGCATTTCAAAGCATTTTCAGTACTGTGAGTAACATTTATTCTTGTTTACATGTTTTATATGAAATTGAGACATAAATTGCTTCTATATGACTTCTTTAGAATTCAATAGACTTTTGTGAGTGTAGGCGAACACTGTGGTACAGGTGATGCCCAGCTTAGCCGGATCTTACATTTGATCTATTAATATGCATATTTATCTGCTATTTGTTTATTGTTCTGCATACTATACAGCAAACTTTGTGTTAGCGTTTCTTTGTGCATCTCATAAGCATTATATTTAGCGAGCAAGCAATTCTGATGTTCACCACTATCCCTTGAGCACTATCCCTTGAGCATTATGCGGGTAGCTAGCCCCGCATTACAGATTGATCATCTGTCAGCGGTAAACCCCTAGTGGTGGCATCTCCTTTCTGCGTGAAATGTCTCAATCGTGCAGCATTCTTTCTGGGTATTAAGCAAACAAGCAAAGCAAGCAAGCAAGCATAACAGCCTTTATAGGCACTTTCGCCTCATATTTTACATGTATTCATGAATATCTGTTTACTCACTAAGCATTAGCTTACAGTTGCTACTTACAATTTTTACAGGAAAAGGTAAAGAACAAGCTGGACCTTCTGCTTAGGTCTATTATCTGATCAACCCAGAGGACTTAGCTCACTTTCAGCTTGTGGTATTGCTTTATGATGCTTTGGGTTCTGGGTAGCTGCTTTTATTTATGTTATGATGTTTTTAGCAACTTAGTACTGTAACCTTGTAGCACGTGTAGTGCAAGACTTATTGTAATGTTTTATTAGCTTTATGCATTTATTATTATTCCTGGGATAAGCAAGCGTGTTTTGAAGCAAGGATGTGACATTTATAATAATCTAATAATGTATATTAGAGTTGCTTTACAAAACTATAAATAAATAAGCTAGACTTATACGTAATTGAGCTAGCCTAACTTGTACCATATGCATTATGTAACGCCCACTATTTTAGGTGCCTTTTAATATTATTTGAAATACTTAAATACATAAATAATATATATATATATATATACATGTTCTTATTATCTTAGATATTGTGCTAATTATAAATAATTTACGTGGGTTATTAATTTTCTTTTTAATAACTAAAACTAAACAAAACATTAATAAAACATAAATGTGCATTAGAGACGGTACCTTGTGAATAGCAAGTTGTACATAATGTTGTAGCAAGTAAGCAATTAAGGTAGGTGAAATGGTTAGCAAATAAGTAGGTGAATGTAAGTATTTTATGTATTGGTGGTTAAATTATAAGTGAAAAAACCTTTGTGATCAAATAAATAGAAGTAAAATATTTGAGGGACTAAATTGCAAATTTTAAAAATAAAAATCAGATTTTTTAAAAAGAAGACCCATGATTGGTCTACAATTTTCCAAACACTTATATATATATATATATATATATATATATATATATATATATATATATATATATATATATATATATATATATATATATATATATATATATATATGTATATATATAAAGTGAGTGTGTGGTTGTCATGTACCTAACATTGGGTATAGAACTCACCAAAACGCGCTCGTTTCAATTAAAAATGTCTACCTCATATTTGGATCGACTCTTTGGTTTCGTGCGTCCCTGTGGCTGGGTAATCCAACAATCATTCTGGCCCATTTCTTAAATCAAATCCCAAAGGTATTATCGATTGATTTAATTTCAACCTGATCAATTTTTCTGGATTTCTTGTCGATTGATTTTTTATTTCATCTTAATGTAAACAGAGATAACAAATGAGGATAACTTTCACGATCGATTTAAAATGACCTGCTAAACAGAAGGTGTATGCTATTGATTTTGTTAGGAAATAATCTAAGTATGTCAAGCTGTTAGTTAGGATTTCACAAGCTATTAGTAGTATTTCTGTGTAATTACAAAGTTCGAGCTGCCAGTTCAACAAACTCGAGCTGCTAGTTCAAAAGTTCAAGCTGCCAGAGTGAAAGTTCAAGCTGCTCAACAGATAGATAACAGAAAGTGCAAAAATTCAGGAAGTGATATATATTTTAAGATTTGAAGATCTTCCAAACATATCTACTACCAGAGAAATCATAGTCCGTCAAGTAAACAAATCAGAAGGCTATAAATATAGATAGACTAGGTCTTTCTAATGTAATTGTGGTGCTTAAGTTTTTTTTTCATATTGTAATTGCATTCTGATATAAGTTTCCAAAGCCTCCAAGGTTGAAAAACCCTAAGAATAGTTCGTGTTCTTCGTCTAATCAAACAGATTAGAGGTGATTGTAATCAGAGATTTGGCCATATAAAGGTTTTGAATGATTGTGTTTATTTGATTATCTGTTCTTTATAATTCTGAAAGTTTTCTTTAAACAATTAAGTGTTATTCCGCAAACTTCTTAATTGGACTTTGATTCAAAACAATGTTATTGGTTTAAACTTTGATCTATTAAAACCAGTTAATCTTAGGTGATTTTGATCTTGACAAGTGGTATCAGAGCCACAGGTTTTGTTTGTTATTCTTTGTTTTCAAAGTCAGAAACTTTCATCGTTTAAAATTTTTGTTTTTCTGCAAAGGAGTTTGAAAATAGCAGTAGTGGATCTGGGCAAGGACTTAAAGTGCCTATGCTCAAACCCATTGCGTTCGAGATGTGGAAACTCAGGATTCAACAACACATTCAATTCATTGACTATGCCCTATGGGAAGCTGTTGAAAATCCTCATGCAGTTGATCCTGAACTAGATGCTGAGGGCAAACCAAAAAGAACACCTCCAAAAACTAAGATTGAAAGAAAGGCTAGAATGAATGAAGTCAAAGCTCTTACTACTTTACAAATTGCCATTCCTAATGCTTATCAACATCAGTTTAAAAAATTCTGTACTGCTCATTCTCTATGGCTTGCTTTAGAGAAAAGATTTGCTGGCAATGCTAGCACAAAAAGAAACCAAAAGGATCTTTTAAAACAGTAGTATGAGAATTTTTCTGGTGGAAAGAAAGAAAATCTTACTCAAATCTTTGATAGGTTTAAAAAGCTTATAGGTGAATTGGAGAAAGCTAAGGTCAGCCTGGATCAAGATGAAGTGAACAGAAAATTCCTCAGATCTCTTGGTGAAGAATGGACAATCTATGCTCCCCAATGGAGAACCAAAGAAACTCTAGATAAAATAGAGTTGGATGACCTCTACAACAGCCTGAGAGTGTTTGAATCTGAAATTGAAAATAAAAAGAAACTCTTTTCTTACAATCAAAACGCTGCTCTGTTATCATCAGCATTAAATGATAAATCAAACTGCTATGACTCTTTTTCATGAACTGATGACAACTCTTCTGAAGTTCATTATGAAGCATTTGTTGCAAGTGATGGACTTTTTGCTCTTAATGCTGAAGATCTGGAACAAATCCATCCAGATGATTTAGAAGATATGGACTTAAAGTGGCAACATGCTATGTTGACTATGAGGGCCAAAAGATTTCTTAAAAGGACTGGCAGACTAAACTTTCAAGCCAGAATAGAAGGCAAGCCAACATTTGACAAATCAAAGGTTGAGTGCTTCAAATGCCACAAACTTGGCCATTTTGCTAGAGAGTGTAGATCACAAGGTTAGCAGCCACCAAGACCCCAACAAACCAGTCTAATATCATCTTCACAAGCTCTTGTTTCTCAAGAAGACAATGTGTTTGACTAGAGTGATAAGATATAAGAGGAGTTTCAAAATCAAGCTCTTATGGCAGAAACTACAACTGTCACTTCCACTGAACTACAATCTGAGGTAAATGTTAAACTCTGCTCTCAAGCATGCAAAAATATGGTTAAAAAGTACAGAGATCATAATGAGAGCATGTGCAAAACTCTAGCTAAGATGGAAGAAAGGAGATATGAGTATATGCAGGCAATAGAGGATGTTGAAAAACAGATCAATGATTATAAGGATAATGAGATTCAGATGGGACATGATAGAACATATCATGAGTGGGAGAAAAAGGAGCTAAATGAGAAAATAGAGACCCTTAATAAGAAATTAGATGAGGTTGTACAGAAGGTGTTAGAAGCTAACAAGAAAGTAGAATCTATAAACATAGACTTGGGCAGCTTCAAGCTGGCAAATCAAAAACTAGAACACCTAATGGAAGTCCAATTTAAAGATAGGGTAAAATCTCAACTCAATCCTAGGAAGGAATAGGATATAAGGCTACTCCACCTCCATATAACAATAAATACATTCATCCTATGAGTGAAGTTGCTGATAGGCTTGTGAATGAACCATTAAATGAGAAAATGAAAACTGTAGATCCTATCCTTGAGGATAAGCCTTAACCTAAAGAAGATTTGGTTTTCAATAGGCAGTAAGAGTGAGGAAGCTGAGAGTAACTCCAAAACCAAGAGTGAACCTATAAAACCTCCTGTTTCCAACTCTATCAGAACCAATAGTCTGAAAGGAAAAGAGAAGATGAGCGAATGCAATCATGCTCCACATGATTCTGTACCCTCTAACTGTAATATTGCATCTTATTCCAAAATAAATAAAAAGGGTAAAACTGTTCCAGTATGCACATGCCAAAAGCATGGTGTCCAAAAGTTTCCCACACATCAGCAGGTAAGGGGAAATCAAAGGAACAAGAATCAGTTATGGTCACACAAAACTAGTTCCCCTATCAAAACAATCAAAAGATGTTTCCACTGTGGCACGAAAAACTATTTGGCCAAGCATTGTTTATATAAACCATCTGTTGCAAAACAGACTGTGTTTTAAAAACATACCATTGCTCAAAATTCAAAAATTCCAAAGGCCTCAAAACCTGTCACCCCAGTTCCAAAGAAGACAATTGATCACAGGTCCATAAAAGTCAACAAAAGGCAGCCTGTACACCAAAAACAAGCTTTAATGAAATCTAAATTAAGCATGAAAAAGGTATGGTGTGTCAAAGGCAAAAACACAGCTCAAACTGCTAATGCAAAAGTTGAAACTCTTAAGTCAAAAGTTGGAACTGGCAGTGCAAATTCTGAAACTGCTGGCACTCAACATCTAGTTCCAACTGCTAAGTCAAAAACTAGAACTTGTAGTGGATCATCTGAGACTGGTAAAGAAAAGGTTGGAAAGAACACCTGGACACCTCATGTCATAACTAAATACTCCTCACAGAATCTACCAGTGGATCTCACTAAGTTTAAAAAGACACAAACAGTATTTAGTTATGTCAATGCACAAGGACAACCCAAAACCAACTTGGTTTGGGTTTAATCCACTACTAACTAAGCTTTTTCTTGTGCAGGGCAACCACAGGAACCACCATAAGACAACATGGCATATGGACAGTGGATGCTCTAGGCACATGACATGCAACTCTGAATGCTTGTCAAATTTCTAAAGCTTTGAAGGTGGATTTGTTGCATTTGGTGGAAATTCCAAAGGAGGAAAGGTAACAGGTTAGGGAACTGTCAAAGCAGGAAATATGATATATAATGATGTCTTGTATGTTGAACAGCTGAAGTATAATTTATTAAGTGTGTCTCAAGTTTGTGACTAACAAAACATTGTTTTGTTCACAGACACTGAATGCATTGTCGTATCAAAAGATTTTGAAATACCTGAAAATCTTGTTTTACTCAGAACACCTAGAAAGAACAATGTCTACTGTTTGGACACAGAATTCTTATCCAAATCAAATAATTTAAGCTGTTTAATATCCAAAGTCATCTAACGAGTCTGCTTTTTGGCACAGAAGGATGTGTCACATGAACTTCAAAACCATGAATGTTTTAGTCAAAAAGAACTTGGTAAGAGGTTTACCATAGAAGGGGTTCATATGTGATGATCATTGTGTAGCCTGTCTCAAAGGCAAGCAACACAAAACTTCTCATAAGGCCAAGGAAGTAAATTTAATCTCATCTGCTCTTCATCTTATTCATATGGATCTTTTTGGTCCAACATCTGTTTTGAGTTTGAATAAAAGAGCCTACTGTTTAGTCATTGTTGATGATTTTACCAGGTTTACATGGGTTTATTTTCTTAGGACTAAGGATGAAACTAATGAGTTGGTCAAATCCTTCATTCTAATAATAGAAAACCAATCTAATTTAAAAGTCAAGGTGATCAGGTCAGACAATGGAACTGAATTGAAGAATCATATCCTAAACAGTTTCTGTGAATCAAAAGGAATTGCAAGGCAATATAGTGCACCTAGAACACCACAACAAAATGGTGTAGCTGAAAGGAAAAATAGGACTCTAATAGAGGCTGCTAGAACCATGTTAGCATATTCCAAATTGCCAATGACCTTCTGGGCAGAGGCAATAAACACAGCCTGATATGTTCTAAATAGGGTTCAAGTTGTCTAGTCACAAGGAAAAACTCCCTATGAGTTATTCCATCATAGGATTCCCCTAGTAGCCTTTCTAAACAGTCCCATCTTCAGATCAAACTGTTACTCAAGCAGAATCATCATGTGGTGCAGAAGGAGATGATACAAATCTGGGAAGCTCATTTCAGATAGAAAGTAAACCTACACTCAGAGTTCACAAGTATCATCCTCTTAACCAGATCATGGGAGATCCACGCACTCCTGTGCAGACAAGGACAATGATTCACAAGGAATCAACTGCTACTGAATCAACAATTCCTGAATTCAGTCTAGCTGCCTCTGAACATGCATGCTTCATGTGACAATTAGAACCAAAGAAGGCATCTGAAGCTTTGAAGGATCCATCTTGGATTGAAGCAATGCAAGAAGAACTTCTGCAATTCAAGATTCAGAATGTGTGGACACTGGTAGATTTGTCTAAATGAAAGAGGGCAATTGGTACAAGATGGGTTTTCAGAAATAAAAAGGATGAGAGAGGTGTAGTGATAAAAAACAAAGCAAGGCTGGTTGCTCAAGGATACACTCAAGAAGAAGGAATAGACTATGATGATGTCTTTGCCACAGTAGCAAGGACGGAAGCCATCGGACTGTTCCTAGCCTATGCCAGCTACAAAGGGTTCAAGGTGTACCAAATGGATGTGAAATCTGCATTCCTATATGGTACAATTGAAGAAGAGGTATATGTGTGTCAACCTCCTGGATTTGAAGACTATAAGTATCCAGACAAAGTATACATGTTAGACAAAGCACTCTATGGGCCTCACCAAGCTCCTAGAGCATGGTATGACACTTTGTCTTCCTATCTACTTCAAAATGGATTCAAGAAAGGTACTCTGGACAAGATACTATTCACAAAGTCTATCTAATTAGAGATCCTTCTTGTTCAGGTCTATGTAGATGACATCATCTTTGGATCAACAAATGACATTCTCTGCAAGGAATTTGAGACTCTGATGCACAAAAAGATTCAAATGAGTTCAATGGGAGAACTAACTTTCTTTCTAGGATTGCAGGTCAAGCAGAAGCCCACTGGACTTTTCATCAGCCAATCAAAGTATGTGAATGATATCCTGTAAAAGTTTGGATACAATGACACCAAGGTTGCCAACACACCAATGGACACTCCTAAACAGCTTGATGCAGATAAAGAAGGAGTGGATGTGGATATTCATTTGTACAGATCCTTGATAGATTCACTAATGTATCTCACATCTTCTAGACCTGATATAATGTTTGCTGTTTATGTTTGTGCCAGGTTTCAATGTGCTCCAAAGGATTCACATCTGTTTGCTGTTAAGAGAATCTTTAGATATCTAAAAGGTCAACCAAAATTGGGCCTATGGTATCCTAAGGACTCTCCACTTGAACCAACAGCTTACTCTGATAGTGACTATGGAGGTTGCAACATAGACAAGGAATCCACAACTGGTGGATGTCAATATCTAGGAGCAAGACTAGTCTCTTGGAAGTGCAAAAAGCAAACCACATTCTCCACTTCATCCACTTAGGCAGAATATGTTGCAGCTGCTAGCTGTTGTTCCCAGGTTATGTGGATACAGAACCAACTAAGAGACATTGGTATGAACTTTCTCTCTACTCCTATTTACATTGACAATTCAAGTGCAATCAGCATTGTACAAAATCCAATGAAATTTCCCAAAACCAAGCACATAGACATTAGATTCCATTTTATAAGGGACTGCATTGAAAAGAAATTAATCAAGTTACCAAAATTCATACTGATGATCAGTTAGCTGATCTTTTTACAAAACCATTTGATGTAGGAAGATTCACCTTTCTAGTATCAAACATTGGTATGGTAAATATGGATTAATGTGCTTAGTTAAGGGGGAGACACTGTTTCATTAGATGATGTTCAATAAACAACTAACAGCTTGATACTATTCTCAAGCTGCTAGTTCATTTTCTCGAATTGTTAGTTGTTTCACTTGGTCTGTCAAGTGTGCAGGGCATTTCAGTCATTATTAAGAAGATTGTGAGCAGGACTAGATATTTTTTTTTGAAAATCCAAACCCTTAAAAGTCCCAGTTCCGTTTGATTGCAACTATCAGTTGCAAAATATCTTCCACAATCCTTTCTCTTTCTCTCTCTGTTCGATTTTCAAATAATCGTTCCAAACCCTAAATCCTCGCCTTTGTGATCACCAATGGAGTTCGTTAAAGAACACAACTGTCTACCCTACTCTCTTAAACACGCTGAACTGCAGCCATTCCATGAAATGATGGATTTTCTCTGTAGTTCTCATATCCACTATGCTCTAACTGTCAATCCCACTATATACATCTCTCATATAGAGCAATTTTGGAAATCAGCCACTGTCAATACCAATGAGGGAATCACTTCTTTTGTATCTTCAATTGATGGTAACACCATTACCATTACAGAGGAGTCCATTCGACAACATTTGCATCTGTAGATGCCTCAGGTATATCTGACCTATCCCTTACTGCTTTACATGAAGGTTTTTTTGAAATAGGGTATAGGAGCCCAACAGATTCGTTTGCCTTCTTTAAAGCACATTTTGGTCCTAAATGGAAGTATCTTGTACATATTCTTTAACAGTGCTTAAGCCCTAAAAGGACTGGTTGGTCTGAATTTTCTTCAAATATTGCCACTGCTTTAGTGTGCTTATCCACAGGCCAACAGTTCAACTTTTCAAACATGATTTTTCAAGGAATGTTAAGGCACCATGCCTTAAAGAATGGGAAAATTTTGATGTATCCACAGTTTTTGGCAGAAATAATTGCAATATCTTACAATTCTTTTAAAGTACATAAAAGGATATATGTTTCCCATATGCACTCTTTACCTTCTGTGAAAAGACTTTAAAACCAAGTGCCAATTTTCACAATGTAGATGTCTCTTTGCCTCAAGCAATGCAGGCTATCTATCAAAGAAACAAAGGAGAGGATCCTGAGCAGGCTCAGCCCAATATCGCTGCTTCACCCCCAGGATCCCATCCCACTCCTCATGATACAAATATTTCCTCTGATCTTTCTTTTATACATACCTCCCCAGCCCCATCACTAAAAATATACAAAAGACAAACGGCTGTAGGAGCTCCTTCCTCCTCAGTCCAAACCCCAGAGCCAAATAGCTCTGTGCAAGAGGATACTCTTGCACAGCATATCGATAAGGAGCCCACTGAGGATACTCCCACCCTCAATTTGAAGGTGAACATCCCTTCTGAGGATGTTCATATGGGTTTTGTGGCTGATACTACTGATGTCTCTGCACAAGGGGCACATGACAGTATCAACATCACTAAGACCACGCCCATGACAACAGAGGGTGTGCAAGCACCTTCTGGAAGTCCCCAGTACCAAGAACAAAGGGGCCCAGATGTTTTTACTACTGGAATTGGTGCCAGTGATAGATCTCGAATCCCACTATCATTTGAAGATCTTGAGACTAGTCACTGAAACCTTTTGTAGCTATTCTGGAACATTACAAGTCCATAATTGTTGCACAGGGCCCCCAGATCACTGCTCTACAACAACTCAAAACAGTCCAACAACAAAAACTTGCCCAGTTTAATCTTGGGTTGAAGTTATATGACAACAAGATTGTACAGCTTGAAAAGTTGGTTCAAATCCTATTAGCAAAGGTTTTCGGTCCTCTGGATCAAACCAATGCATCCAAAAAGGGGGAGAATCAGGAGATCCCACCATCAGTCCAAGCAGCCTCAAGTTCACCATTGGAATTTTCAGCTTCCAGGCTAACAGTCCCAACAAACTCTCAGACTATTAGTCCAGAAGCTCAAGTTGTCCTTGTTAAAAAGCCAAGTGGTGTGTTTATAAGAGAAGGCACTAAAGCATCGGTCCCAGCAGTCCAAACCACAGTAACAGCTTCAGCAGCAACCACAGACAAAGGAAAGGGCATCTTGATTGAGTCTCCAAATGTCAAATTTTATTTCAACAGAAGCCCAAGTTGCTCATGATGCTGAATTGGCCAGACAATTAGCAGAAGAACAAGATCAAATCCTAGACCAGCAAGCCCAGGAACCTATGGGAGATGATGAAACTCTCAGAGATTATTTGCGTGGGTTTGTGGTAAAGGAAAGCCAGAAGAAGAGAAAAAGGCCAACAGGGCCTTCAAAGGCTGAACATAGAAATATTTTGGTAAACTTCTCTTCAACAGTTGGTATTTCTAAGGTCATTGCACAATCATGGCCAACAGAAAAACTTTAGGCCTTATATGACAGAGAAAAGGAAAAGGAAAATGCCTCCAAACAAGTCCAAGATCCCCAAGATCCCCCTCAAACTGTAGCTGCTGATCCTCAATCTGAAATCATACAACAAGCAAAGTTTGATCAAGTGAAGAGAATTCTGTTCGATCAACAATTGCAAAAGGCAATGGAAATTGAGAAGGGTCTTGATCAGCATGACTTCTCCAAACCTCCAATCACTTACTGGTATGCCAAATCAATTGATGACATTGATCTGGTATATCATTTTGTAATTAAAAGAGAAGCTGGTCCAAAAGAAGAGTATAAAAGCCTGTTTCAATTGGTTCAGAAGATGACTAGAGAGAGATGAGCTAACCCAAATGCACAGTATTGGGACGGCTAGCCACTCTAGGTCACCAATAGTATGGGTTCAGAATAATCTAAAGGATCTTAAAAGCATATTTAATCTATAATCCACCAGAATAGATATAGAAGATGTCAATGAAATGAAGATTGTACAAATTGATCTATATGCAAAGTCCATGACATATAGACTCAAGCTTGCAGACAGATCCAGCAGATTCTACAGTTTTGAATTTCTTGATTTGCCAAAAGAATGCCTACAATAAATGAGCTCAATGAAGATTGGATGTGTTAAAGAGGAGTTGAAAAGAGAGTTCATAAAAGCTATATGGCAGAAGCTTTCACAGTTGTAAGTTTTTGGATGCCTTAGTTTGTATATAAGAGTTTTACTTTGTTCTTATTTCCTTATTTGTATAGAAACTTAAAGTCTTCGGTAAAGAATTTAAGTTAGGGGGAGATTGTTGGGAAATAATCTAAGTATGTCAAGCTGTTAGTTAGGATTTCTCAAGCTGTTAGTAGTATTTCTGTGTAATTAGAAAGTTCGAGCTGCCAGTTCAACAAACTCGAGCTTCTAGTTCAAAAGTTCAAGCTGCCAGAGTGAAAGTTCAAGCTGCTCAATAGATAGATAACAGAAAGTGCTAAAATTCAGGAAGTGATATATATTTCAAGATTTGAAGATCCTCCAAGCATATCTACTGCCAGAGAAATCACAGTCCGTCAAGCAAACAAATTAGAAGGCTATAAATATAGATAGACTAGGTCTTTCTAATGTAATTGTGGTGCTTAAGTTTTTTTTTCATATCGTAATTGCATTCTGATATAAGTTTCCAAAGCCTCTAAGGTTGAAAAACCTTAAGAACAGTCTGTGTTCTTCGTCTAATCAAACAGATTAGAGGTGATTATAATCAAAGATTTGGCCATATAAAGGTTTTGATATTGATTGTGTTTATTTGATTATCTGTTCTTTATAATTCTGAAAGTTTTCTTAAAACAATTAAGTGTTACTCCGCAAACTTCTTAATTGGACTTTGATTCAAAACAAGGTTATTGGTTGAAACTCTGATCTATTAAAACCAGTTAATCTTAGGTGATTTTGATCTTGACAGGTTTTTGATTGTTAATTTTTCCAACAACATCGAGCAGATGGATTCAAGAAATCAAGAATGCTATGGAGTTGAGATGAGAGGTAGGAAATGAGCTTGCTTTTCATAGTCGTGATTTCTTTTCCACCATTAATGAAAAAACGAAGTTTGTGTAATTGCTTGATTTCTTCTCGATTTTACTCTTTGTCCATCATTAATATTGTGAGCTTGTTCTAAATAAATATTGGTTTATGGTTATTTTGAGAACAAATTATTCTTAAGATGTGAGCAATTCTAATTGCACACAAGGTGTTTGACAAAATGGTAAGTGGCCTTGATGTTATTACTCTACCATTTAGATAACTACAATGACTATGATTGTAATCAACACGTTCAAGTGATGTTTCAATTATAAATTGACTTCTATTTGAGTACCAACGTGTGTGTAAATTACATCTATCCATGGATGGCCCAAGACCACTTGACTGTTGCATTGAAATAAACTACATGTGTGTCTTATGCATTGGCATAAATTAAACTTGACCAACATTAAATTAATTGTAAATGGCATGCTTAGACCTAAGGTTCAATGTGGAATAACTTTGGTGCCTAACCTCACTGTACCTTTCTTGAGCCAATTGGCTTTGATTCATGCGATTCATTTAAACATGTCAAATGTTAATTTTTCAAGCCTTACATTAATGAATAAAGAAATTAGTGTGTCATGTTGTTATAATTACTAGTAGTATCACAAATGTTATTAAGAAACAAATTATCGTGTCGTGGTGTTATAGTGTAATTTTTCAGCAACATGTTGATTTCTTATTTGATGTCTATTCAATTTGTTAACTTCATTAGAGTATGAATACAACTGTACTTTGTAGATGGCTCGAATTTAGGCAACTTAGATAGTGGAACGATGAGTGCATGTGTATACTACATAATAACAGCTCCATGGTACAAGTACACACAGCCCATTAAGCAATTAGCAATTTAGTATATTCTAAACATAAGTCCATTTGCAAATGCAATATTAGGCCATATCTAAATTAGTGGAACTACAATTCTTGTTTATCCCACAATAGATGCTGAAAAAGAGAATTGTACATTAGTTATGCATGGTGCCAAGCTTTGTGGTCAGTGCGCGTGATAGATCCATAAGCTCAGTGGTCAGAGCGCTCGTATCTTTACGGGAGGACAGTGGTTCGATTCCACTTGGATCTTCCATTTTATAGTGTATGCCAAACACTAGTATCAAGTTGCAGGCATTCACACAATGGTATCTTTCGGTTCATATTGTAATCTAATAATTTATTACAACTACTAGTATTTTTGTCTGTTCATTTCACGGCAGTGAAGTTTGGTTTTGATAAATATGTGATACAAAGTGCGGGTTCTTGGATCATTTGTCAAAAAAATTGTATCCTAACTAAATTTTGGTACGCTTCATAGTGCCATAGTCACGTTGGGTTGCCTTAGTATATCAGGTCCCTCGAAGTATTATATTTCATGTACAAGTAGTATCACAAACACATCTCATCATTTGCTTCTGGTAAAGGGTGATCATTCCACTAATAAACATTAAAATCTATATATTATAATAAATGAGAACAATCATTGACACATGTCATCTTTCTAATACATTACTTTTTCATTTTCCCGCTCTTTTTCCAAAAATAAAAATTAGTATTAATTTAAGTAACATGCATAATTGATTTAATTTAAACATTATTATTTTTGCTTTCTAAACTATTGAAACTACAATTAATATTCATTAAAAGTTTTCAAAATTAACAAGCTAAAATAAAAAATGTTAAAAAATAATAAAATAATAAACTTCATGTTTAAATGTCTCAAATAATAAATAATCTAAAAAAAACCATTAACTCAATGATTTTGCTTGTATTTTATCTTTTTTTTTTGTTTTTATTTTTGTTGCATCTTAATTTTTTTTTTTTAAAGGTTTTTAAGGGATCCCAGCTCTTTATAAATATTTAATTTATAACAAATTTTTTATATCAATCCATGTAAAACATGGGTAATTAACCTAGTTAAGTATTAGATTATGAAAAATGAATGCACTCATATAAAATTACCTTCTGAAATAGGCTACAACTTCTATAAAATAGACTAAAATATCTAGCTAAATGATAATCATAAAGCAAGAAAAACGATATTCGATTCCAATTAACTACCACAAGCGCCATCATTTGCATCAACTACATAACAAGAACTGCATATCAATGTAAGAATGATCAATATGATAGTATTTGTAATTGATATACATGAAAAAATAATCGACATTTTCACTCAAAGAGGAAATCCAAGTGGAATCGAACCACTATCCTCCCATATACATGGGCGCTCTGTCAGAGCTTATGGATCTATCCAATCACATAAAAGTTATGCAACCTTTTATATAATTGCATATAGCAATTAAAGTAAGTAGATATTTAGTTGAATAAAACGAGTTCCAGTGATACATTCTCTTGCAAATTCCAATTCCATATGAATTTAGATACTTGCTTGCAATTTATATTAAAACAACATGAAATATACCATTTGAGCTATGGATCTATCCACAATAATAACTTTACTGAAAGAAATAGAACCATCTACAAAGTACAGTTGTATTCATACTCTAATGAAGTGAATAACTTGAATAGACATCAAATAAGAAATTAACATGTTGCTAAAAAATACACTATAACACCATGGCACAATAATTTCATTATTCATAACATATGTGATACTACTGGTAGATTATAACAAAAGGACACACTAATTTCTTTATTCATTAAAGTAAAACTTGGAAAATTAACATTTGACTTGTTTAAACGAATCACAGGCATCAAAGCCAATTGGCCTCAAGCAAGGTATAATGAGGTTAGGCACCAAAGTTATTGCACATTGAACCTTAGGTCTACGCATGCCATTTACAATTAATTTATGTTGGTCAAGTTTAAAAGCCAATTGGCCTCAAGCTGTAACATCCGACATTAAACCAGGTTAGCTACTACGACCTAATCAGTATTTAATAGCCAATTATAATCTAATCAGTGGTCATTAGAAATTAATCAAAGTGATTAATAAGGTTCATGAAGAAATTCAACTCAATTAGAATCAAATTCATCGGTGCGATGAATCGGGAAATCAATTAATCCGATCGATTTACGATATGATGGATCAATTCAACTAAGTACATAATTAATCTATGATTAGTGACACTAATCACACACTAATACAATTACTTAACATTAATTATGCAAGACTAAAACAATTCATTAAAACAATGCATTCAAAAGTATTTATAAATTTACAAGAAAAGAGAAATACAAGAATACATTCTAAATACATTTATACAAAAATAAAAAAATGAAAATACAAGATAATATCTTGAAAAATCTGCCCACAGGAGGTACATAAAGGACTTGATAAATATTTTTTTACTCAACATATCTACATCAAATCCCTCTACACCATCTTCCTTTCAATTCAAAGAAGATCTTACACTCCACCCCTCTTATCACCATCAATTCAACCTCCATCTTTTGCCTATAAATAGAGAGCTTCCCTTTCATATTATTCACACCAAAACCCTTCTTTTTCTCTCTAAAAACCGGATCCCACACATACACACACTACAAACATTTTCATTCAAGTGTTCTTGGTGAAATTCAAGTGTTTTTGGTGAAGTTCAAGTGTTCTTGGTCCAAATCTTGCAAGAGTTCCAACTTCTTCTCAATTTCATACTCTAAATACTTCAAAGTAAGTAAATACTAACTTATTTCATCATACATTTATGTTTATATAAGTCTTGCATAATATATATAAACACCAACAACAACAAGTTTCATAAAAACTCAAGTTTATAAGTTTCTAGTTTTTATTTTAAGTTGTTTCTTTAAATGTGTTTATGAATATATAAACACATCATAAAAGTGCAATATTATGAAAACAAGTAATATATATGTGTTTTATAACTTGTATACAAGTAGTCTTTGAATAAACAACAAGAATCATAAGTTCTTTCAAGTTTATAAACTGCGGATTTCGGCAGAAAATTTATATCGACTTTGAAAAATCATAACTAATTCATAACTTAACGAAATGAGTTGATTCTTGTCTCAAAAGTTAGATCTATGTCTTAACTATAGATCTGGAAGTTTTCATAATTTATTTTGGAGTTTAAGACCTACAGAAATTATTTGGGAAACCGAAAGTTTGACAGCTCAAAAATGGCCAACATAGGGTTTTTAACAAGCTTTTTCACCAACCTAAACATCTCGAAAAATGGCCGTTCTTGATTCTAAAAATCCTTTGTATATAGTAGTTATATGTCCTAGAAAACCAAAGCCTAAAACATTTTGGAGCTTGGTCAAAAACAGTCTCAAAGTAGGCCGAAAAACCTCCGAAAAAGCTGGAAAATTATATATATTTATATAAACTTGACGTTTTAAGTGGGTTTTATTTATAAACTTGTAATGTTGGGTGATTTAAGACATAAAAATCTATAAATATACATATTATCATATATTAGAGATACTAAGTCATTATTATCATTTAGGACTCGGTTAAACACATCCGGTTTCATCACCCATCAAACAACGCAACCTTGCATTTTTGCGCGTATTTTGCCATCACAAGCTCGGTGAGTCTTCATAGCCCCTATTTTCACTATATTTTGGGGTGGAAATACATGCACTGTTTTCATATGGACATCAAAACTGTTTATTTCTTATATGTATTACATGTTTGGATCCATCAGCCCTCAAATCATGAACCGTTAATTGCATTTATTTGCAAGCGCGAATATATTGTGGATAGATCTATCGGGAGTCATGACCCGAATTCGGGTTAGTTCGGATCGGCTAACAGCGAGTGCAAGTATATTTAACACACGGTATTACGTATGGGAATACTGCACAGGGCAAACTCATTTAATTAAGCTTCGGTTGCATGATGGTTTATGTAATACATACACAGAATTTATGTTTTATAAATTCAACTCATCTGGTAATGTCCATACAACTGGTCTTTTCGCGTAAACCTATGAGCTCACCAACAATTTGTTGACGTATTTTAGCATGTATTTTCAGGTGTTTGAGACATGCACATTTATTGGAAGTATTCCAAGGCTTCCGTTCATTTTGGAGTCGCATCATTTTCAAACTCGGAGATTTACTTGCATCTTTCCGGATAAACTAAATTGTGTATTTAACTTTTAGTATTTTAAGAACTACTTACGCTGTATTCTGGTTATGCAAAACAATATTTATATTTGAAGTTAAATCAATGTATTTTTGAAAAACGTCCATATAGTGGTCGTTCGTTATGATTATGGTTACGCTTCCGCGACGTCACGCTTCATTACCAAACGGGGTAACGGGGTGTGACAGATTGGTATCAGAGCCATAGTTATAGTGAACTAGGTTGCATTAGTACCTAGACTATAACTGTTACAAAAACTAAACTTTCTTCAAAAACTGTGAACACATATATGACAATAACATGTCAAACAATACGGTTATTATCCTCTTCAACTCAGATGATGAATTCTCACCCATGGAACAAGGAAGCCAAGGTGACACTGAGGTGTACTTTGGATCGGAAACAATCAATGACGATGCAATGGACCCGTTAAAACACAAGGAGGACAACCGTGACCCTACAGCATAAATTGCTCCACCATCACCACCACTGAAACCATCCCAATGGACCATTAAGGAAGTTCACCCCTAGAAAAAGGGTGCGACTGGAAAAACGGGAGTCTATCCCGATACCTGCCCTCAGCCAAGCCCGTCGCAGTAGCGACGGCCGAACGCAAGACAGTGGGGGTGGATGCCTCACACTCTCCAAGAGTGGAGAAACGAGGAAGGGATCCCAAGCCAGTTTGAAGTTGGAGGACCATCTTCTTCGCAAGTAGCAACACTTACCCAGGAACCTACTCATCAAACGGTGCCTTTATTGGTTGCGAAGTTCGTCAGGCAGGACATCCGATTTAGACAAATCCACCAGGAGGTTGGGGAGATCTCTATAAGGATTAAGTAGGAGACAATACAAACCACCAATATACCTTGGGCCAACCAGAATACCCAGGCGATTCAACAAGACGGAATCGACGAATTGTGACAACGCCTAACAGAGCGCAAAGCCCGCAATGTAGAACTAACCCAACGACTTAACGCTCTGGAGTACGAGGAATCCCCGGAGGCATCTCATACTTAGTACCCTTCTACCATTTTATAGTATTTCTCTAGGTTTTACTATCTGATGTATCTTTAGGTATGTAAGGATTGAAAACTTATCAGAAAATCCCGACCATATCATGTATAAAGATTAGGTATCAAGCACATTAATGAAGAATTAAGTTATCTATAAATCTGTGTATGATGATATGTAGCTATGACTATCTGCCTAAGAAATTTCAAACCCATAGACTTATCCTCTTAGATACCACTAATGCATTTATACTATTTGATACCAATGCTGATAGGAGCTTTATATCCACTAAGTTCACTAACCAGATAAATTCCATCCTTACGCCATTAAGTGCTACTTATGCTATTGAGGTTGATGACAGTAAGACGCTTAAGACAAATAATATAAGTCGAGGATGCTCCTTAGAATTAGTAGGCCAACTCTTTAAAACAGACTTGATGCCCGTCAAACTAGGAAGTTTTGACGTGGTCATAGGCATGGATTGACTATCGAAAAATCGTGCAAAAATAGTGTGCAACAAGAAGAGGTTCATATACCTTTAGCCAATAAGAAGGTCCTTACTGTCTAAGGTGAAGCAAGAAATACCAAAGTAAGCATCATCTCTAGCATTAGGACCCTGAACTGTTGACAGAGAGGGAGCCAAAGGAAATGCGACTCGAAAATATTCTTATGGTTACCCCAAAGTTTTTCCAGAACACTTACCTGAACTCCCAACATCGAGGCGAGTCAAATTAAAAAATCGGCCTAGTATCAGGTGCTGCACCAGGGGCTCGAGCACCATGTCGATTAGCCCCATCAATAGTGTAAGAATCGTCCAACCAACTGTAGGAGCTCTTAGATAAAAGGTTTATCAAACCAAGTTCCTCGCTTTGGAGGAGCTCTAGTTTTGTTCATAAAGAAGAAGGATGAAACCTTCAGAATGTGCATCAATTACCAAGAGCTAAATAAACTAAAAGAATTGATACCCGCTCACAAGGACCAATGACTTGTTTGACCAAACTCCAAGAATTAAGCTTCTATTCGAAGATCGACCTAAGGTCTGGTTATCATCAGGTTAGAGTTCGCAAGAAAGATATTCCAAAGACAGCCTTCAGATTCCGTTACGGTCATCGTAAATTCCTATAATGTCGTTTGGATTAACCAGTGCCCCAACGGTATTCATGGACCTCATAAATCGGGTGTGTAAACCTTATTCGTGATTGTATTCATGAATGACATCTTAATCTACTCGCGAAGCAAGGAGGAGCACGAGCAAACATTTAAGACTAATTCTAAGAGTTGTTGGAGAAAGAACAACTATATGCTAAGCTTTCTAAGTTTGACTTTGGGTTAAGAGAGGTGAAATTTCTCGGTCACGTGATCAATAGTAAAGGAATCCAAGTCGACCCCGCAAAGATCGAGGCTATCATGAATTGGTCAACTCTTAGAACCCCCATAAAGATACGACAGTCCTTAAGACTTGCAACTTATTATAAGCAATTATCAAAAATTTCTCAAAGATCACCAGAGCTCTAACAAAACTGACCCGAAAAGACATTAAGTATGAATGGGGCAAGGATCAGGAGACATCATTCAGTTATTAAAGCACAAACTGTGCAGCGCGCTTATTTTGTCCCTACCCGAGAGAAGCAAGAAATTTGTAGATTATTGTGACGTTTCACACAATGGGTTGATATAGAAAGATAGGGTCATAGCTTATACTTCATGAAAACTTAAAGTTCACTAGGTGAATTACACAACGCATGATCTGGATCTTGGAGCAGTAGTCTTTATCCTTGGAGACATTAGTTGTACGGTATGAAGTGTATTGTATTCACAGACCATAAGAGCCTCCAACACATCTTGAATCAGAAAGTGTTGAATATGAGGTAGAGTCGTTGGATAGTGCTATTAAGTGATTATAACTGTGAAATTCGTTATAACTCGGGGAAAGCTAATGTGGTTGCAGATGCTCAGAGCCGAAGGGAACGAGCTAAGCCGTTAAGAGTACAAACCCTAGTTATAACCATTCAACCAAACCTTCCTTCCTTAGTACATGATGCACAAGTAGAAGTTGTTAAGGAGGAAAATATGAAAAATGAAGCCCTGCACGGAATGGATAAATAGTTTGGGATAAGGGCTAATAAAAATCGATATTTCATTAATAAAATGTGATTACTCTGTTTGGTGGAATAAGAAAGCTGGCTATGGATGAAGGACACAAATCAAGATATGTCGTTCACCCCGGATCTGATAAAATGTATCATGACCTCAAGGAGCTATACGGGTGGCCTAACATGAAGGCTGACATTGCCACATATGTCAACAAATTCCTAACATGCTCCAAAGTTAAGACAAACATCAGAATCCATTTGAGTAATAGTCGACCGCCTAACAAAATCCGCGCATTCCTACCAATCAAGGAGAACAACAGAATGAATAAGCTAGTCCAAACGTACCTCAAGGAAGTCGTCTCCGGACACGGAGTGCCTATTATAATCATTTCGGATACGGATAGCAGATCTACATCTAGGTTTTTGGAAATCATTACAGCAAACTTTGGATACAAACTTGGACATGAGTACCACATATCACCCTCAGACCAATGGTGAGAATAATAGAACGATCCAAACCCTAGAACACACATTATGAGCCCGTGTAATGGATACTCATTTGCCTTAGTGGAATTATCGTACTACAAATAGCTATCACTCGAGTATTAAAGCTGCTCCGTTTGAGGCCCTCTACGGGCGAAAGTGTCGATCGCCAATTTGTTGGGAAGAAGTAGGAACTAGCCAAATCACTAGCCCTAAGATCATTCACGAAGCTACCAAAAAAAATAGTACAGATGTGGAACTGACTAAAACTTGCCCACGATCGTCAGAAAAGCTATGTAGACGTAAAGAGAAAATCCCTTGAATTCCAATTAGGAGAAAGGGTACTGATGAAAGTCTCGCCATGGAAGGGCGTGGTATGATTTGGGAAACAAGGGAAACTGCATCCTCATTACATTGGACAATTCAAAGTCTTAAAGAGAATTGGACTAGTAGTTTATCGTTTAGAGCTACCACCAGAGCTTAGCAGCGTGCGCAATACATTCCACGTATCGAATCTGAAGAAGTGTTTGTTAAATTAGACTGATAAACTTCACTTCATCAAAGAGCCAGTAGAAATCATGGACCGTAAGGTCAAAGGATTGAAGCACAGTCGTATACCCATCCTCAAGATCAGATCATGGACCAGAATTCACTTAGGCATGCAAAGGCCAGTTTAAACGTAGATACTTTCATCTATTTAAGTAACCAGATCTCTGAGGAAACAAGATAAAATTTTGGGACGAAATTCCCTTAACAGGGGGAGACTGTAACATCCGGCATTAAACCAGGTTAGCTACTACGACCTAATTAGTATTTAATAGCCAATTATAACCTAATCAGTGGTCATTAGAAATTAATCAAAGTGATTAACAAGGTTCATGAAGAAATTCAACTCAATTGGAATCAAATTCATCTGTGCGATGAATCGGGAAATCAATTAATCCGATCGATTTACGATATGATGGATCAATTCAACTAAGTACATAATTAATCTATGATTAGTGACACTAATCACACACTAATACAATTACTTAACATTAAGTATGCAAGACTAAAAAATTCATTAAAACAATGCATTCAAAAGTATTTATAAATTTACAAGAAAAGGGAAATACAAGAATACATTCTAAATACATTTATACAAAAATAAAAAAATGAAAATACAAGATAATATCTTGAAAACATCTGCCCATAGGAGGTACATAAAGGACTTGATAAATATTTTTTTACTCAACATATCTACATCAAATCCCTCTACACCATCCTCCTTTCAATTCAAAGAAGATCTTACACTCCACCCCTCTTATCACCATCAATTCAACCTCCATCTTTTGCCTATAAATAGAGAGCTTCCCTTTCATATTATTCACACCAAAACCCTTCTTTTTCTCTCTAAAAACCGGATCCCACACATACACACACTACAAACATTTTCATTCAAGTGTTCTTGGTGAAATTCAAGTGTTCTTGGTGAAGTTCAAGTGTTCTTGGTCCAAATCTTGCAAGAGTTCCAACTTCTTCTCAATTTCATACTCTAAATACTTCAAATTTTAAAATTCTTTTTTGGCCGAGAAAGAACATGAAATTCAAATTTTAGGTCAAGAAAGATAATGAAATTTTATTCGCTTACCAAAAAAGGGAGCATAAAATTGAAAATTTACCTTCTTAATTTGTCATCAATACCCTTTTTTGTCAAATTTAAATTTTATGTTATCTTTCTTGGCCTAAAAAATTTTACATTACCTTTATTGGCAATTTTTGAATTTTATATTACCTTTCTAGGTAATTTGCCCTATATATAAACACCAACAACAACAAGTTTCATAAAAACTCAAGTTTATAAGTTTCTAGTTTTTATTTTTAAGTTGTTTCTTTAAATGTGTTTATGAATATATAAACACATCATAAAAGTGTTAATATTATGAAAACAAGTAATATATATGTGTTTTATAACTTGTATACAAGTAGTCTTTGAATAAACAACAAGAATCATAAGTTATTTCAAGTTTATAAACTGCGGATTTTCGGCAGAAAATTTATATCGACTTTGAAAAATCATAACTAATTCATAACTTAACGAAATGAGTTGATTTATGTCTCAAAAGTTAGATCTATGTCTTAACTATAGATCTGGAAGTTTTCATAATTTATTTTGGAGTTTAAGACCTCCAGAAATTATTTGGGAAACCGAAAGTTTGACAGCTCAAAAATGGCCAACATAGGGTTTTTAACAAGCTTTTTCACCAACCTAAACATCTCGAAAAATGGCCGTTCTTGATTCTAAAAATCCTTTGTATATAGTAGTTATATGTCCTAGAAAACCAAAGCCTAAAACGTTTTGGAGCTTGGTCAAAAACAGCCTCAAAGTAGGCCGAAAAACCTCCGAAAAAGCTGGAAAATTATATATATTTATATAAACTTGACGTTTTAAGTGGGTTTTATTTATAAACTTGTAATGTTGGGTGATTTAAGACATAAAAATCTATAAATATACATATTATCATATATTAGAGATACTAAGTCATTATTATCATTTAGGACTCGGTTAAACACATCCGGTTTCATCACCCATCAAACAACGCAACCTTGCATTTTTGCGCGTATTTTGTCATCACAAGCTCGGTGAGTCTTCATAGCCCCTATTTTCACTATCTTTTGGGGTGGAAATACATGCACTGTATTCATATGGACATCAAAACTATTTATTTCTTATATTTATTACATGTTTGGATCCATCAGCCCTCAAATCATGAACCGTTAATTGTATTTATTTGCAAGCGCGAATATATTGTGGATAGATCTATCGGGAGTCATGACCCCCATTCGGGTTAGTTCGGATCGGCTAACAGCGAGTGCAAATATATTTAACACACGGTATTACGTATGAGAATACTGCACAGGGCAAACTCATTTAATTAAGCTTCGGTTGCATGATGGTTTATGTAATACATACACAGAATTTATGTTTTATAAATTCAACTCATCTGCTAATGTCCATACAACTGGTCTTTTTGCGTAAACCTATGAGCTCACCAACAATTTGTTGACGTATTTTAGCATGTATTTTCAAGTGTTTGAGACATGCACATTTATTGGAAGTATTCCAAGGCTTCCGTTCATTTTGGAGTCACATCATTTTCAAACTCGGAGATTTACTTGCATCTTTCCAGATAAACTAAATTGTGTATTTAACTTTTAGTATTTTAAGAACTACTTACGTTGTTTTCTGGTTATGCAAAACAATATTTATATTTGAAGTTAAATCAATGTATTTTTGGAAAACGTCCATATAGTGGTCGTTCGTTATGATTATGGTTACGCTTCCGCGACGTCACGCTTCATTACCAACCGGGGTAACTAGAGTAATAACATCAAGGCCACATACCATTTTGTCAAACACCTTGTGTGCAATTAGAACTGCTCACATCTTTAGAATAATTTGTTTTAAGAATAACATTAAACCAGTATATGTTTAAAACAAGATCACGATATCAATGATGGACAAAGAGTAAAATCGAGAAGAAATTTAAGCAATTACTCAAACTTCGTTTGTTCATCAATGGCAGAAAAGGAATGCACGGCTATGAAAAGCAAGCTCATTGTTTACCTCTCATCTCAACTACATAGCATTCTTGAGTTCTTAAATCCATCTGCTCGATGTTGTGGAGAAGATTAACAATCAAAAATCAATAGCACTCACCTTTTGTTTCCCATCTAGGTCATTTTAAATCAATTGTGAAAGCTATCCTCATTTGTTGTCTCTGTTTCCATCAAGATGAAATAAGAAAATCAATCAGCAAGAACTCCAAAAGAATCGACCAGGAAGAAATCAAATTTGTTGATAATACCTTTCGGTTTGATTTAAGAAATTGGTCAGTGGATTATTTTGTCAGCCACAGGGACGCACGAAATCGAAGAGTCGAACACAACATTAGGCGACGTTTTTAATTGAAAGGACCGCGTTCTGGTGAGTTCTATGCCCAATGTTAGGTACATGACAACCACACACTCACTTTACTCTATATATATATATATATATATATATATATATATATATATATATATATATATATATATATATATATTTCTCTCCATTTCTTCATAGGTGGGAGAGAAATGAAAGTAGGGAATTGGAAATGATTTATTTCTCATTTTTCATTTCGCAAACCTAAACAAACAAGAGAATTGTTTCCAATTCCATTTCTCTGCTCCCATTTCCCTGTACCAAACGCACCCTAAAAGTAAAGACAAGGAATCAGTTATTTTCTCATTTTTACAATTCTCGAACACAGACAAACAAGGGAATTCTATTCATTTCCATTTCACTGTACCAAACGCACCCTTAATTCCCCTCCACCTAAAGAGAAATGACGAGAAATGGAAGTGTGAAGTCTCGATGGAGTTCCAAAAAAAGCAGAGGCTTGAGTCCCCTCCCCCTTGCACCCCCAAAACTTCCAAACTGCCTCGTTTGCTCCTCACCCATTTTGTGAGAAACTAAGGGGGTGTTTGGTTCACGGATTTCCTGGGATTTCCTGGGATTTGCATTTAAAATCCTATGTTTGATTCGCAGATTTCAGTAAGGATTTAAAATCCCAGGATTTCTTAAATCCTTCCATTCTTTGTTATTTAAAATCCCAGCCTCCCCCCTAGGATTTTAAATCCTAGTTACCTTGCATTTTTCATATTAACAAATTTTTTCTATAAGATAATGCAAATCCTTTGACAAAATCCTGACAAATGCAAATCCTGCATAATGCAAATTCTTTGACAAAATGCAAATCCCAGATAAAAAAATCCACGAACCAAACGCCCCCTAAGAACCGTTTGGGACTATTAGATCAAAAAGATCTATGACTCAAACTTGTCAAATGACATTTTTGTAATTATTTAGAACTTTGATTTGGGGAATCTTGAAAAGATGTACAAATAGTATTTTTGGAAGAAACAAATCCGCTTTTTTCTTTCTCTTTCTTACTTTTTTCATTTTCATTTTCTTTTTCTTTCATGAGAATTGATTTTTTAGTACAAAAACGTTTTCTATAAAAAAATATTTATTTCCAATATAGAAAATTATTTAACTACTAAAATATTAACGTATTCTATATAGAAGTATTATGTATCCATATTGAATGTTATATAATTCTATATATTTTTATCTAGATTAACATTACTATTCATAATCTATGTAGAATGTTATGTTTCTTATACATTTCATATATTTTTATGTTTCATATGCATTTCTATATCTTTTTATGTATATTAATATTACTATGTAAATCTATGTAGAATGTTACATAGAATGATGTAACACCCTCGAACTAATTCACAATGTCACGTAAATAACACATCATCCGTGACATAATATAATAATCCCTACGCTATTCCCAAGATACATACATGAAAACCCGATAATTTTAAAACATTAATTACACAACAACAATCACGGGAATCCCTGAATATAACATAACCTATCCGAAGTATATACAAATAGTCTCCCAAAATATAACTACCTCTACGGAAGGTAGCTAACTCCTCGATCACAGATAATGTAAACCTACTTCGGTGCAGCAGGCCTACTAGCAGTCCGGTCACCTGAGATACACACAACAACACACACAGGTCAGCTAAAGCTGGTGAGAATGCAAGGGTTAGAGTACGATTATAAAGCTCAATAAACAATTAACTCGATAATAAAACGTTCAGCGTTCTCTACTGAACAAGAATATGAGATCCCACAAAGTAGCTCAAGTAGGTACTCAACTCGTGTGGATAAATCCACGTACCCAAATCCCTAGACCACACAAAGCAGTCGTCAGGACTCAAAAGGGAATCGGGAGCGACCCAACCCCTGCCCAGCCGTACGGTTTAGTATCTCAACAGCTCAAGTGTCCCAAATCTCATATTTAAAATAAAGTTCACAATAGCTCAGTAATACAAGCATGATAGTATCTCAATAAAAGCTCGTAAGAAACTCATGATATCTCAATAAAAGCTCATGCAAGTATTAGTAAAATAATCGTACAAGTATCTCAACAAAAACATGCAAACTCACCTGCCAAGCTAGCTACACCAAGTCTCGGTTCCCTGCCCTTTCCCTACCCTTTCAACGCGAGGCCCTGAAATCACAATATCACAACTCAATATCACGAACTCGACCCAACAACTCCATACAATATTCTCAACAACTCACGAGACCCCAAAGACCCAAACACAATACTCCCAGAACCCGAAAACCCGACCCGAAACCCTAGCCGCATCGCGACCGCACTCAGCCGATCGCTATCGCGGTCGTGGTCGCGATGACCTCAAACTCGGCCGCGCTCACATCGCGGCCCGAGCTCGGACTCAAACCGCCTGCGATCACTCAAGAACATCGCGGCCCGCGATCAGGGGATCGCGGCCGCGCTCACGGACGAACAGCAGCAGGAATGCTCTGTTTTTGCTACAGACCAGGGGAAATTGCCCCAAACTCGATTCCAGCTTGATTTTACCAAAGATATATACTCGAATTTACTTATTAACATACAGAAACTCAATTGAATCCGTCACTCACGATCAACAACATCTAATCCATGAATTTAAGCTCAAAATTACCTCAATATGTAACTAAAAAGGTGATGAAGGAATTGACGGCTTGAATCACGAATTGGAGTCTCAAATTTTGATTTGCAGCTGCTGAAATTCTCTGATACACACACAACACACTCTGAGTTTCAAATTTTAGAAATGAAGAATGAAGCTAGCATCCAAAAAGGAGACATATATATACGTTTTGGGTTTAACTCGGTCCGATACCCAAAAATCCGATCCCGATACCGCAAAATACAAATTTATACCCCCGGGTCCCAAATTAAACAATTAATTCAATGAAATAATTTCACGTACCTATCTCAAAATCGGGATGTTACAAATGATATGTAAGAACACAATTTTAACAAATTACTATTTATAATCTATGTAGAATGTTACATAGAATGATATGTAAGAACGCAGTTTTAACAAATTACCATTCATAATCTATGTAGATTAACATTACTGTTCATAATCTATGTAGAGTATCGTGTATTCTATGTAGAAATAAATTAAAAACACAGTTTTAACAAATTAACCGACGAACATATTTTATGTAGATTATCATGTAATCTAGTAAAAATATAATGTATTCTTCATAGATACAACGATAACAATTTATTAGTACGATAATAACAATATTCTAAATAGATACAAACTAACAATATTCTAAATAGATACAAACTAGCTACAATCTATTCTGTATAGAATATCATGTATTCTATATAGATACAACAACAACAAATTACTAGTACAACAATAACAAAATTCTACATAGATACAAAACTAGCTACAGTCAATTCTACAATAGAATATCATGTATTCTATATAAAGTATCATATATCTATAAAAATACAAACCAAATCTATATATAATACATAAAGACATTGAACCATCAAAGACACAACCATTAGGAACCAGAACCTTCGACGAACCGATGAACGTAATCTATGTAGATTGTCAAGTATTCTATGTAGAGTATCGCGTAGAATGTCAAATATCATATATTCTACGTAGACTATCACAGACAAACTGAAACAAAAAACATTTTTTAACAAAAAAATATACCAAAAATACATTTTTTTAACAAAAAAATGTACCAAAAACACATTTTTTAACAAAAAAAACATTCAAATATTGTAAATCCTATAAAAAAAATCTTTTTTTTTAACAAAAAACATGTTTGGAAATGATTTTAAACTTCAAAATCTATAGAAAATGAAGCTGTCATTGTTAGGCACAAAAAGGCCTCAATCAAACTTGTTCTATATCATATGGGGAGATTATTAATCAAACCTATTTGATACTCTTAAAGGGTATAATTTAAGGTCTGTTAATGCTTTATTAAAACCTGATAAGTGATTTGTAATATTAGTCAAAGCTGCTCACCCTGTTACATTAGTTGTAACTTAGGCAGATTGTCCAAACTGTCCTATTCTGTTGGACAGGCTGGACATAAGCTGTCTACGTTGCTCATGTCTGTTGAGCTGCTTGGACCAAAACTAAGTATTCTGTTCTTTGTGAACAGAACGTGTTCTTTGTGAACAGTTTATACACCTTATGGAATTTGTTTCCATGTCATCAGGTATTGTCTTGGACGAAAAGATCAGTTTGCAAGTCGAAGACAAAGTGGAAAATCAGAAGCTGCCTGCACCGCCCAAGCTGTTCTCGTACATAAAGACAAAGAGGATATTTGAAATGGGTGACATACCATTTCTTATATCAGATTGGCTATAGAAGAAGAGGAAGGATTAAAGTTGACATTCATCTTTAAGGTAAAGCAGTCTGCAACAAAGACAAAATGAAAAAGACAAAGATTTTGCAATGTAGGGACAAATGCTGTTTTGTCATAATATGCAGAAAAGCAGTTTTGTCTTTTTGGAAACACACTCCACTATCTCTGCATCCAATGAGGAAGGTTCACCAATATTCTCTGAGAGAGTATAAAAGGAAGCTTCTAAGGAATGTGAGATAACCAAAAGAGAAATCACCAGAACGTGCAAAAAATTGTGTTTTCATGCATGCAAGGTCTGCTTAGAAAAGAATAGTTTAGTGAGTCTAAGCTGTTCTTGTTCAAGCTATTCTGTTTGTCTTGTAAAATCAGTGAGTCCATCTTAGTGAGTGAATTTATTGTAACTGGTCTAAGTGTGTCTTAGATTAGTAGTCTATCTGCTGTTTCTGTCATCTCAGCTTGAACCATTTCGCTGTTCAAGCTTGTTTGTAATTAACACTTGTTGATATTATACATACAAACATTGAGAAAGTGGTTTGAAATTTTAAATAGCTGTATTCACCCCCTCCCCTCTACAGCTTACAACAACATACTAGGAAAACCTTTTGGGACCTACAACTGGTATCAGAGCAGTTTAGAGTGTGTGTTAACTCTAGATCTCTCACATCTCCCTATTTCCCACCATGGACAACAGTTCTGTCAACTCCTCCTCTTACTATGACAACGGGTTAATGGCAAAACCTACCAAGTTCAATCATCAGAACTTCTCTGGCTGGAAGTGCAGAATGATGCTCTATTTAGAGAATCTGGATGTACAACTACAAGAGATAGTGATGGAAGGTCCCTATGTGCCAACTTCTGTCACTACTATAACTCCTTGTGCTGAAGGAGCTGTTCCTGAAATCAGGACCATTGCAAAAGCAAAAGCTCAATGGTCTGATGAAGACAAACGTCTGGTTGCCCTTGATGCAAAGGCTATGAACAACCTTGTAATCTCTCTTCTTGATGATGTGTTCAAACAGGTTAAGAAGATGAAGACTGCAAAGGAAATGTGGGATACTTTGTGTACCGTCTATGATGGTCCCACTATCACACTGGATAACAGGATCAACAATCTTGTTAGACAGTATGAACTGTTCTTTGCAAAGCCAAAGGAGACTCTCACTGAAACCTATACCAGGTTCACTGCCTTGATGAATGATCTCAAAGATGTTAGGATCACCAAAGATAGTTTAACTTTGGTGAACAAATTTTTGGATATACTGCCTAAGGAATGGAATTACTTCTCTACTATCCTCAAAAACTCAGGCACCATCAGAGGCATGGATCTTGTAAATCTTTATGGATCCCCTCAAGAAGCAACTTCAAACAGGACCTGGCTGAATCTGAAGCTCTCAGCACCTTGGAGAACTGGAATCCCACTATGATGTATAAGGTACAAAATTTTAAGGATTACAGCTCTGAAGAAAAAGTCAAAATGTTTGATTATTTACTTGTTGATCTAAAAGCTGCTGATGAGAAGCATGTTCCTTAAAGTCTGAAATCTCTAAGTTAATATCTGAACTTGAAACAAAAACTAATGAAATTGAACAGCTTTCATGAGTTGAAAACTGAACTTGATGAAGCGAAACACATCAACATCATTTTATTAGAAGAAAAGAGAGAAATGGACTCAAAGCATGCTAAGCTTCAAAAGATTGTTGACTCTTGGTGCCATTCAGCTCAAAGAGTCAGTCAATGTATCAACCAACAGATTCCTGCTCAAATCCAAGCCTATCTTGGAGGGGATCTTGATACAGCAACTTCTATTGTTGAGATCAATAATCTGGAAAAAGACCTATCCTCTCTTGGTGAGCTTCCAAGTACTTTTATCCAAAAAGTAAATGGAAAGATGTGACCTAACTGGAGTATAACTCCTCTTGGGGGTAATATTCCTAATGACGGGTTGTGGTCCAGACCTTGATTGACTAGGGACTCTATTCGGTGAATTAGTCCTAAGCCCTTCATGTTGTCTAGTTGACACCAGTGTTTGTTTAGTACCTACTCGTGAGGTTGCATTCGAGTTCTTCTCAGAATTTTGAGAACTACTCGAGCTTGCAATACTAGGCACGGATTTTAAGGCTTGTTGTTCTTGCTTCCATACTGTAGGTGTAGAGTCAGGTTTCTTATAGGGATAACTAGAAGTAACGTGACCTTTTTCATGACATATAAAGCAAGACATTTTTGTCAATAGTCTTCTTATATGCACTCTTTGACTTAGGAGTCTCGCTAAAGTCCTTTTCTTTTGTTTCAACTACTATGACACCTCTTGGTTATTATTACTCATAGTTTTTGCCTCTTCTAGTCCACTAGTAGACTGCACAAACTTAACAGTTTTCTTAACCTTAGGGGTTGTTGTTGACACCTTGCCTTATCAGTCTCAGTTAATTTTACTTCCTCTGATTCAACCTCTTCGTTGGTCTTATCCTGAGGGAGAGACACATAATTACTATTAAACGGTGGAGGTACATCCTGCTATCCTAGGCCCACTAGTTTCTTAGACTGTCTCTGCGAATCTAAGATTTTGCCTAGGTTCAAGGATGAGTTCCTAAACTTTTCAATTTTACTATTAGCCTCTGCAACCTAACCCTAGCCTCAGCTAATTCTTTTTCTTTTAAGGAGATCTCTTTGGTCCATGACTCTATATGCTCATAAATTAGCTCGTTCTTGACACATTGCTCGTTCAATTTATCTTTCAGAGCTACTACATCTTGAGCATCTGTTTTCACTCTAGCCCTAAGATCTTCTTAATAACTAGCAGACTAGCATTTTCAGATTTTAAGGATTGGATTTGAGCTGTCATGGATGCATGTGATTCTAGCACTAGGTTCAATTTATCATTTAATGTAGTACATAAAACACATAAATCATGAAACGTAGAAAATTTAAGAGATACCTATATCCGATCAGATTCCACGTTGGCCATTTGAGCTGCAAACTCCAGAGTGGTCTGCTCCTCAGATTTTTCCAATACCAAAGAATTTGTGTCGGACTGCTGGGTGTCCTCCTTTTCAGCTTTAGCTCTGCTATCAGTCTCAGCCACCTCAGCCATAAAAGCTCTGGCATTTGATTCTGGATGCGAACTCCAGTCATACGTACCATCCAACTGCTTGTTAGAAGATACATTCGTAAGTAACCAACTATTGAAGCTTGATTCCCTGTACTACCGGAATTTTGTCGTCCCTGATGTTGATAGTTCTCAACCTTTGGCCTTTGACATTCTCTAGAAAAATGTCTCAACCCCTGACAGTTGTAACACTCACCTTTGAGTTATCAAACCCAACATTATTGCTCACACTTAGGTTCCTCCCTATTCTTTTCATAAACCGCTTGACCCTCTGTGTGACCATGACCAGTTGCCAGTGCAGGTCCATTTGCTCTAAATCGTCTAGATCTACCTGATCATAATCCTCCTCCTATAAAGCTGGATCGTTGATTTTTCCTTGAATGCAATTGCTGTATGCTGATACAAACGATGCAAGAAGCTTTAGTTGCTCCTCAGCTGACATAGCACTCATAGGCATTTTAGTGTAACCCAGAGAAGATGTTGTTGAACCTTGTGGTTGATCTTCTGGGTTGGAAAACCCTAAAAATGCCCTACCACTAGATTCTATAGCTTCTACTGGTATACCTACTTCTTCTCCTAAAAAGAACGATGTAGCACCTGACTTTGAAACACTAGAAGTTGATGGTTTTGACTTTCCAAAGTACATCTCAGGATCTTGTATTTGATCGTACTCCATCTCCCTCTTCTGAATCTTAAAGTTGTATGCCCTCAGAGTTCCAATCACTTCTTCAAGGGTAAGAGTTGCCAATTTATCTTCATCATGCTTTATCAACGCGGTGTACATCTCCCACTTTGCTGGTAATGCATCCTGAAGTTTTTCAATCTTATCAGTTTCTTGATACTTAACACTGTGATTATCCAATTCTGTCAGAAGGTGATAGAACCTTGTAATTATCTCATCCAAGGTCTCATTCTTCAGCCCTTTGAAGATTGCAAATTCTTGTTTCAGTAATTCTGTTCTCCCCTTTCTAACCCTAGTATTTCCCTCACACCGCTTCTCTAGAGCTTCCCAGAGCTCTTTAGAAGTTCTGTGATTTCTGAACGTGTTCAGAATTTCCAAAGGTAATGCCATCCTAATCGACAATAGAGCTCTATTCTCAGCCTCATAAATCTTCTGGTCCTCATCTTTCATATGTTGATAGGACAGAACCTTCAAACTACCCTCGAGCTCTTGTGTAGGGGGAACGTAGCCTTCGTCTTTGCATATCCACATACGCATATCGTTGAAGCGGGGAAAGTCAGCAAATCTATCTTTCCACCAGTAATAGTCTTCTATCTTCATTAGCTTGGGTGGTGAATTGGATTTGCCTACTTCATGATCCATTTCCAAAAACTTATGCAAACTTGATATTCTTGCAAAACTTTTTGTTCACGCACTTAACTTATTTAATTTTTTAAAATAAATTTTAAAACAAATTCGTACATACTTAGGTCAAGTTCGTAGGAATTTTAATTTTAAATTCGTTTTTCAAGTTCGTAGGAATTTTAATTTTAAATTCGTTTTACTAAATTAAGTTTGTTTAATGTTAAGTTCGAGATCACTAAGTTCGAAGGAACACAAATTCGTGACTAAGTTCAAAAAACCACAAATTTGTGAAACCCTAATTCAGAGATGTCAAGTTCGTGGATGACTAAGTTCGTAGATTCTGACAAGTTCGAACCCAGTGAAATTCGTGAAACCCTAACAAATTCGAATCCCTGACAAGTTCGTGTATCTGACAAGGTCGTGGAGGAGCGTCTGACAAGTTCGAGGAACCCTAAAAACACCCCTAAGTTCGAGCGCCGCAAGTTCGTGAAACGGCAAAAAATTCATCTTTTTCAAAAATTCAGATTAAATCAATGTTTTTAAGATTAAAAACAATGATTTCTACTGAAAAATTGAACTAAGATGAATATTTGCCAAGAAAATTCCTCGAAAACACTGAGAGCTTTGAAAAACACGTGATTTATCCGAAAAACGCCAAGAAACCCTATGAATGTTCAACAAAACGTGACGAACACGAAGAACATTCAAGATTGGCTCTGATACCACTTGTAAGGTCACCACATCTACAGTTCGGATCAAGGCGCGACGTCGTCCAACGGGTGCGGAATCCTCGTTAGACGCTTAGTGGATCGATCACGCTTGAAACACGGAGCCGAACACAATACTAGTCGATATGATACCGACTCCACACGATGTATTGCTCCTAAAACTCTCTGAAATCGCTTCTAGTTCGTACATGCACTATTACAAACTCTGAAATCATTTTTCAGCAGAAGTCCTTTGAAAATAACTACATAAGTTCATAATATAACACATAAGTTCGTGCAAGGCCCAAACCCACAAACTTACAAGTTCAAGCCCAAGCACATACGAACTTAGGCAAGTTAAGTTCGTACGAACTTGTGTGACTTAAGTTCGTGGCCTATGCCTTTAAGAACTTATTCCCACAAGTTCATTATCTCAAGAACTTATCTTCACAATCATGAACTTAACATGCAAATGTAAACATCCTACACAATCATGAAAAAACACACATGACTTGTATTAATAAAGCCCTATCTATTACATATCTAGACTGCTATCGTCACACAGGGTGTACCAACACCCGTCGTTACATTGACGTGCAAGGTGTCATCCATTGGGAGCACGTGTATGTTCGTGAAGTTGTGCCATGGGTGGTTTGGGTGGATTGGCTTGGTCCCAACCACACTTATGAATTCCATTTCATAGGATATTACTAAGTATATTTGGATGACTGTATTTTGGGCCTTGTGTTAGGCTATAACAATTAACGCGCTGTCGTTGCGCTAACAATTATTATGTAATGGTTGCAAGTAGTAGCCCTCGGTAAATACAGACGCATCATCCATTTTGGGATGTTTGTTTTGGTGATGCTTCAATATCTATAGTTAGTCGTATGCTTGCGTACAAACCTTGGTAGTGATATTATGATACTTTTGATGTTATCAATGAGTCGAGGTTAGTACTACCGACACTCATGTTTATAATTCGTCACTAAGAAGAAAATTTTTAATTATTCCGCATTTTTAAGGAACGTGTTAAGGGTTCTAGGAATTATACTCTGATAATGGTGGTTTATTCGAGTTACAAATTATGGGTGTTTCAATATGGTATCAGAGCGCTGGTTTTAGTGAATTAAGTGCGACCAGTGCTTAGTCTTAAACCGTAAGTTTGACACGTTCAGATAGACGTTAAGTGACGTTTGAATTATAGTCAACGTGGTCTTATATCTATGAGGCGGGTGATCTTACGCGGTTTTGGCTATTAAAATCAAAGAAAGAAGAAAGCCTAAGTCATACCAAATACCACTGGCAGTGAACCAGTCGTAGTTAGTATAGCTTGAAGCTGACCTCGGGGATTATCGAACTCAGGGAACGGCAATAAAGATTGAGATACCGATACTAGGATTATCACTAATATCTAGCCATTGATAAGGGTTGAGGATGATTTTAACCCTAAGCTCTTAGAACTAGACTATCTAACAGATTACTAAAATTATAAACCTTAACGCTAAAACAGAATAATATCAGATATATATATTAAAAGCAACACTCACTTGGATACGTCTTTTAGGATTAATGGAGTAAAATGGTGTAAACACACTTAAGATGTTTTTTGTCAAAGAAAATTAAGTTGGAATTAAATCCAACCGTTTTAAATCTTTTAAGCTTAAGAGTTTGAAACTTTGATGTAAAACCGATTCATGGACATATTTTATTAATTTCAGAAAATCAAGTATGGAGTTCTCCAGTATTCCCCAATTTCTTAAAATCAACAATAAATGTCTTTTACGATCAATTAAGTTAACTAAATCTAGCTTTTAGAGATTAAAACTGTCTACACGTCAAGCGCTCGGAAATAACTCTAAATATTCAATTTAGCCGCATAAACATCAATCAAGTCTAAGGAAATCAAAGATTAAATTAATCCTATAATCACAATATTGCTAAGAATTAATTTGCATACAATGATTTCACAATTTATTAACTAGTCACTATCTCATAATCACAATAATGCTAGAAATGGCAACCGATTAATAAATCACTTAGATTTGATTAAGTTTATAAAAATCAGCCTTTATAATAAATAATCATGATCACAATAATGCTAGAAAATCAACTATAATACTGATTTTACACATATTAATCGTATGAATCACGAATACATCAATGAATCAAACACTTTTCAACCAAAACCATCAAATACTCCACTAATCCATGTAAAAACGTAACCAAGCAAGTGCTTGGCTAAACTACTCACTAATCATGTTAAAAATAATAAAATAAACCAGATCTAGACTAAACATAATCATAACAGAAAGTAAATTCGGAAAGAGTGTACCAAAAACCGTAAGAAATGCGAGAAACACCCGTAACCGAATGCTTTGATCCACTCCAATAGCCGAAAGATTCACTAAACTAACCTAAACTACGCTGAAAATCCAAATCTATCGAACACCTACTTGTGAAATGTAGTTTCTACCAATTCAATCAACACAATGCAATTAATAAGAACAATTAAAGTAATCAAAACTAACCGAATGATTGGATTAATGAACTTGATGATTACAATATGATGAACTGCAAATTCCTTCGTACAGTGCTGCTGCTCTCAAAAGTTAATGCGTACAAATTCTGCTATCTGACAGATCTCTCTAAATCTAGAAAGTCAAAATGACTATTTATACACAATTACAAACTATAAGGAAATTACACATTAAGTCCCTAGACTTTGATATTTCATCAACTAAACATATTCCAACAATCTCCCCCTTTGATGAAAGTAGCAAAGTCTTCAAATTGACAATCCCAGCTTCTGTTCAAATCTTCGAATACTTTTTCGATCTGACAGCCTCCATTCAATTTTGGAAATAAACTCGACCATGAGTTTTCGATCGTTAACTGATAGAGCTCCTTTCTTTGTCTTCCTCTTCTGATCTGCTGCCAGCTTGCCTTTCAGATCATTCATCACTTTAATCAAAGTTCCATCAGAAAACTTATTCAGTTCAACACTTCTCATAGCTCTCAATCTTTTATTCCTATCTTTATACATGACAGCTGGATGCTTCACCATAATCACTTGAAACTCTTTAAGCTCACCAGCAAACTTAATATCTCTGTGTGGTGCTGTCATGTTTATCTTCCTCATTCCTCTCTCAACTCCAATCTGTAAATCTTGCACTGACATTAATACCAGTTTGGTATGCATGAAATGAAACAAGGTCTTCAATGCAAATCTACAATGTTCATTCCTTTTATTCCTGCACAGTTCGTCAAACAGATCTTCAATATCAACCAAGTGCATGTTGAACATGTCAGCTTCAGTGAAAACATACGTATTTCCATCAGATCTGGTAACAGTAAACTTTGGATAAAAAATCTTAACAAATCTTTCTTTTTCAATCAACACCAGATCCACTATTCTGAACTCGCTCTTCACCTTCTCAACCTCTTGAGTCTTATTCCTCAGGAAACTAGCATAGTTAACCAGATTGGGCATATTTGGTTCTAAAACACGGAATAATTTGTGAAAGGAACAAGGAGCTTGCTTTTTACAAAAGATCCGTTTCTCTAAAATGTCTTCAATATACGGCATCTTGTTTCTTTTCCTTATGAACTCAGCAGACCTGTTCTCTGGTAGTTCAAGCTTTTTCACCTTTTTCTTACTTATCTCATCTTTATTCAACAAAGTCAACATATCTTGAATTTCTCTCTGCACCACTTGTTGTGCTTGAAATCTTAATCTATGTTGCTTCTTTGATTCATCAGCCAACACAAACTCATTAAAGAATCTGTCCATCACTTCTACTTCATTTAAAACAACTGTCTCTTGAGCAACACTGCTCTCAACAGGAAACTCTTCAAACTCTTCCTTAATTTCTACAACCACCTCAGGCTTTTCAACCGTTGGTGTTGGATCCACTTCTTTCATAATTTCTTCAATTAAAACCTCCTCTTCTTCTATCCTTTCTGCTCTAAAATCTTTATCTGTTAATGCAATAATGTCATCATCTTCTGATAGTTCAATATACTCCTCTCTTCCTTCTCCATACTCTTGAACATTCATCTCTTTCTCTTTTTCTTGAACATCCTCCTCTGAATCAATATATTCAATGAACTGATAAATATCAGGCTGAGTGTTCAAAGGAACTGGAACATCTTCATAAAGAATCAATCCCAGTTCTCTTTGTTCACTAGCTGTCTGTTTGGATCCTTCTGCTTCTGTTCTTTGAGCCTCTGGTTCCTTCTCTGGATATGTTATCATTAAAATTCCCGGCGTCGGTTGATCAAGCTTTCTCCTCTTCTCCCCCTCATGAGGAGCATCATCGGAGTCTTCGTCATGCTCATCATGCTTTCTCTTTGACGAGGAAGCTTGAGCCTTGCAGGTTTCTTCTACTGCAGCTACGCGTTCAGACAAATTACCTAAGGCAGTTACCACTGTATTCTCTAAACTGATCATGCGTTCTCTCATTTCGTCAAATTGATCAAAAACAAAATCTTTTAACTCTTCCTTCAACTCTTCTATTGCTTGTTTTGATTCATTTCTCTTAACCGACTCCTCCGCAACATCTTTTCCCTTTAAAAACTTCTGAATGTTGGTCATCTGAGCCATTACTTCCGCCAGCTGATTAGTAACATGCAAATTTACACCAGATACAGCTGCATTCAGTGCACTTGTCAAAGTTGACTCGGTAACAAAAGGGGATAAACTCACCACTGGGTCACTTAGACTTCCAGTTGACACAACAGTCGAACTTGTAAAAAGAACTTCTGTGTGGCCAGTGCTTAGAGTTGGTATTGGCGTTTCTCTGACTGGACTTCCACCCTCTTCAAGTGACGGAGCAACAAATGCTTCCGTTACTAAGGGTGTTCCGGTGGGAACACTAAGTTCAGCCACACTTACTTCAACGAATGAAGTCGACTCAAGTGTCCTAAAGTGTATAGGATCTAGACTTTGTGATTCAAATGAATGCGTACACACGGGCAGTTGTGCACTGGTTTCAATATCCATTAAGTCCAATTGACTTTCGGATAGATCATGTGTTTCATCCCGGTGTTCAAATGAAACAATCTCCTGTTGAGAGGAGACTGAGTGGCTAGATGGGTGTGCAGTCGTCAGTGGGATACTGACTTGTTCAATGCTAACTCTCAAAGGAGAGCTAACAGTGGATGTGGGTAAATCCCGGCTGTCTGGGCTTAGGTGCACCCTCACACTCTCTACAGCTTGATGCTCAACTTCAATCATCATACCCCCTCCTTCATGATGATCACCATCATCATCATCATTATCATCATCAGCACCCTCTCCCTCCTCTTCTGGTATATCAGATAGAGTTCTCTCAGAATCAGATTTTTCTTGCGCTTCCTCACCTCCCCTCACACTTCCTTCACCCTCACTCTCAGATAGGCTAACCTGAACTTTAGCCCCTTGCTGAGGTTCCTCAATCCTTAAAGCTCCTGGGCTAAGAGAACCCGGTTCTTGGGTCTCTATAGGAGCATGATCTATTCTGTACAACCTCACATTTTCACTTTCTTGATCTGCATACTTCAGCAAATATTCAGGAATTGGCATGATGTTTGCATTTGGAGAGTCTGGCACTTCATGTAGACTCATCATAACATAGTCTGGGCATCGCTGAGAGTTGGCTCGCTTTGGAATATTTTCATTTGCCCTTAAGATCCCTCGAATAAGAATCTGTATAAATCTCTGAAGTGGAACAAACTTCCTTGCTCTATTTGTAGTCTTAGCCAGTACTATCTCCTTTAGATCCTCCCAGATACACAGAGCAAAATCATAGTGTTTGTTGAATGCTATCCCATGAAAGATTCTTAGGCAATGGATGCTGCATCGGTCAATTCCAGTATGCTTTGAAGTCATGCAACGATTAATGATACCAAACAGTGTGTACCATTCGCCATTTAAACCATTTCTGTGAAATTTAGAGCTTTTCGGTAGTGGTTTTGAGTATCCCAAGCAGATCAAGTCATGTACTAGCTCTTCATCAGAAACAAAGTCTTCAAAATCTGCCAACTCGGGGAAATTCACAGTATCTATACGTCTTGGAAGAAATAGGTTATGACGCAGTCTTGCTAGGGTGATTTTCGTTTTGAACTGGTCAATCGTCACTTTGAAGTGGTGATTTCCGTCCGCTGGAACAAATTTGACAGTGTGCCAAAATTGTTGTAAATACACTTGAGGAATTGACGGTTTGTATTGTAATAGATACCCTAGTGGATGACCTTTCAAAATGTCCACTATGATAGGATGGCTTACTTTGATGACTTTGGGATCTAAACGGTGATTATTATCTCTGAATGGAAGACAGTGTTTTGGCTTAACAAGTTGGTTATCAGGAATAATTTGGGTTTGTGAAGAACGGGCTACAGAGGTTGATCTGACTGGGGTAGAGACGAGGGTATGATTTGATGATGATTGAGCATCAGAGGAATTAGAATTTTGGGATTGTACAGGAGATGCCATTTGAATACCTGTAAAAATAAAATTCATGTTAGACTTACCAAGTACACAAACTAACAACCTTCAAAATGTAGAAAAACTTGTAACATTTTATCAGAAATTGCAAAAACGTGTGATTTTCTGTTTAAAGCATCGGGATTCCTGACAATAATTGAAAAATTATTGAGAGAATTCCAAAGTCAATCGTTTAGAGACCAATGTTAGAAAAACACAAATTTATAACAATTTCTTTAAAAAATGTGACAGTTTTTCTTAAAACTTTAAAATTCTATACTTAGAAAAATTTTCTGATGAATCTCGAATGAACCTATACAATTCTCGAATGACACTGTAACAACCTCGGGTGACATAGTATACAATTCGAACAAGTCTACACCCAACTCGAATGATAAGACTATAAAACTCGAATAATACTCTGTAAAACACGAATGAAGTTTGACTCAACTCGAATGAGTCTTGAAGTTTCTCGAATGAAGTAACATGAAACTCGATTAAGTCACAACAAAACTCGAATGTTATATACATGAAACTCGAATGTAACATGTATTAAACTCGAATGGAAAATGAGATCCAACACCCAACTCGAATGACTAAGTCATTTTCTCGATTATAACATAGTCCCAACTCGAATATGCTTGAAACACTGATGTTCTGAAAATTTCTAAGTGTTACACCCACACTTGTCAACTCGCATGAAACTTAAATGTTTCTCGAATAACACTGTAAAGCAACTCGAATGATATTGTAATTCAACTCGAATGACATTGTAATTCAACTCGAATGACATTGTAATTCAACTCGAATGAGTCTATTACACAACTCGAATGACCTTTTATTCGAGAAACATCTATTTCTTTTCTTTACAAGTCCAGAACACTGATTTGATGATTTTGATTTCAGGGTTGTTTTTGAATGTTTTAAAACTTGTATCCCCCTCGAAAATCAATTTTAAACATATTTGTTTTACTGAACCTTGAACAAAAACAACTTTAAAGTTGTTAAAAATTCACATTTCAGTTTATTCAAGAACTCGAACTGTTTTATTGGAAAATCGATGATTGTGTGTGTGTGAAGTAAAAATGACTTATGAAACTTCAGATTCATAGTCATATTACCATTATGAACAACACCACACACTTAATTTCAGTTTCATGTACCAATCAAACTATTTGCCATTTAACGGCCAAGAACTCAAAAAAAATAAAAATACGAACATATATTCACATTTGAACAAATACACTGAAAATATGCACAAACAAACTGAAATAATAAAGAAAAATAAAATTTTACTCACAATTTTGATGAAATAAAACCGTCGGTAGTGGGTTTTTGAGTTTCTTTGGAATGAAGAAAGCTTGTGGAAGAAGATGATGTAATTTCCGGAAAAAGAAATTTGAATTTGAAATTTCAAATTTATATTGAAATTTTACCCGGCCCATATCAAAATTTTTTTTTTTCAAATTTGATAAGTTCGGCCCATCAACTACATCTCATAAGCCCACATACCAATTATTTCAATCAAAAAAAAAAAATTGTGACTAAAAAAAATTTGAATTTTAACAAAAACTAACAGCACACAAAAAAATTTTAAATTGGACTAAAAAAAAATCATACTTGTAAAAAAAAATTCACATAAACATAAAATAAAAAAATAAAAAAAATTGAAAAAAAAAATGTAAAACACACATAAAAAAAATAAAAAACAGTAACAAAATGCATTTGCTCCCCCTTGAATTTCTGAAAGTTGCTCCCCCTCAACTTATGATTTCATTTTGCAAATCTGCTCCCCCTACAAAATAACAGACAATTTTTATCAGATTTATACAAAATCAGATAAAATGCTTTTCTGCTCCCCCTGCACATGACATTCCAGATCTCGTTAAATTCTCAAGTATATAAACTTTTTATGAATCATGAATTTAACATCAGATAAAAATCACTTAAAAAAATGAAAATATTAAAATTAAAATTTTGAAACTACTGAATTATTAAATCTTAACGATTCAACATACCTAATTTGTATACCAAAAAATTAAACCGCTTTTCATCTAATGCTTTGGTAAACAAATCAGCTAGTTGATATTCAGTAGGTACAAAATATAATTCTATATTTCCATTTTCTACATGATCTTTAATGAAATGATACCGAATGTCGATGTGTTTCGTTTTAGAATGTTGCACCGGATTTGATGCAATAGCAATCGCACTCTGAGAATCACAGTATATTGGAATCTTCGTTGGTGTAAACCCGTAATCACGTAGTTGGCTTTTCATCCACAACACTTGAGAACAGCAAGAAGATACAGCCACGTACTCTGATTCAGCTGTTGACAATGAAACACAGTGTTGTTTCTTGGATGACCAACATACGGGTTTGTCACCTAAGAATTGTACTGCTCCTGACGTACTTTTTCTGTCCATCTTATCACCTGCGTGATCAGCGTCAGAAAAAGCAGTCAGATGAAATGAAGACTCCCTAGGGTACCACAAACCAAGATTTGGAGTACCTTTGAGATATCTTAAAATTCGTTTTGCAGCAGTTAAATGTGATTCTTTTGGATTTGCCTGATATCTAGCACAAACACATGTAGCAAACATAATATCTGGTCTACTGGCTGTTAAATACATTAATGACCCAATTATACCTCGATAATGGGTTACATCTACAGGTTTCCCTGAGATGTCCGCATCGAGTTTTGATTTTGAATCCGGAGCCATGGGGGTTTTCATAGGAGTACTATTGACCATGTTAAATTTCTTTAACATGTCTTGGATATATTTTGACTGATTGATAAAAATACCATCAGTCAATTGTTTTACTTGTAAACCTAAGAAAAAATTTATTTCCCCCATCATGCTCATTTCAAATTTCTGGGACATTAAAAACGCGAATTTCTTACAAAATTCAGGATTTGTAGACCCAAATATTATATCATCTACATATATCTGTATTACTATAATATCTGGCCCCTGACGTTTTATAAACAGGGTTGTGTCAACTGCACCTTTTGTAAATCCACATTTCAACAGATATGTTGAAAGTGCATCATACCAAGCACGAGGTGCTTGTTTAAGGCCATACAGTGACTTATCCAAAATATATACATGATCAGGTTTCGAAGGATCAGTAAACCCTTCGGGCTGATATGTATATACTTCATCTGTTAGCTCCCCGTTTAAAAAACGCAGTTTTGACATCCATTTGATATACTGTAAAATTTTTATGTGCGGCAAATGCTAAAAACATCCTTATAGCTTCAATGCGTGCAACTGGTGCGAATGTTTCATCATAATCAATTCCCTCTTGTTGACTGTATCCTTTGGCCACGAGACGAGCTTTATTTCGAATAATGACACCGTGTTCATCTTTCTTGTTCTTGAAGATCCATTTCGTGCCAATTATAGATTTGTCTTTTGGTCGCTCAACAAGTCGCCAGACCTTTAACCGTTCGAACTGGTTGAGTTCCTCTTGCATCGCCACAATCCAATCAGCATCCAGAAGGGCTTCTTTTACATTTTTAGGCTCAATTTTACTCAAAAAATTTGAAAATAAGCATTCATTTATTGTAGCCCTTCTGGTTTGGACTGAAGACGATGGATCACCAATGATATTTTCTATTGGGTGATTTCTTGTCCACTTAACTGTGTGTGGAAACGGTTCTATTGGGTCTTGGTTGGGATTGGAATCGAAATATGGTTCGGGGTTTGTTACAGATGTTGTAGGTGGAACATCGGAGGTAGGAGCTTCTGACTGTTCTGAAGTAATAGGGGTTTCAGAAGTTTGTGGATGTTCAATTGGTTGTACAGTCTCAGTAGTTGACTGCACCTTTGCTGTTGAAGCTTCTCCAGTTTCTTCTGAACTCTGTTGTTGAGATAGATCTGAAACTACAACTGGATCTTCAGTGATCCTGTCATGCACCAAATTTTGAACATTAGTTTTGGGAGTTTCAAAATAATCATCATAAAAGTTCTCAAACAACTTATTTAATTCATTTTGTTCAGCATTTTGTTTATTTGACTCCAATGAAGTCTGCATGTTAGGTCCGGGTTCTGAACTGGTGTGTTCAGAAGCCATTACTATTCCTTCGTCAAATTTAACATTTACGCTCTCGTTGACTATCTTCGTCAAATCGCACTCTAATCTATGTGTAAAAGTTCGTCCAAAAATTTCATAAAAAATAACGAAACGACTGCTGTCTTTTTATATTTTCTTGGGATCGCGGCCGCGCTGAGGCCATCGCGGGCGCGATAAGAAGCATGGGCGCGATCCATCGATCGCAGGTTAGCGCGGTCGCGATGATATGGTTGCGGCCGCGAACAGGTCTGCTTGGTCAAAAGTCAACAGGATTCCAAGGGAGACCGGCTCAGCCCGTAAATTTGGCACTTAAGCTCTATAAACCGTTCTTTTCCAATTCCGGCAACCCTCGAACTTCAAAACACAAAAATAGACAGATCAGGGTCGTATTTAAACAATTCGAGGCAAAATAACCCAAATCCGTGGTAAAATATGAGTGAAAAATATGTACAAAATATGTCATAACAGCGGGTAGCGAGGTCAACTGGAGTCATGGGTAGATAGACTCGAAATAGACTTGAACACTTAGATCCGATTATAAAATTGCTATTTATGCTTGTTGACTACGTGATAACATATGTGCATACATGAATTATTTCTTGACAACCAATGTGATACTATTAAATGGTCTTGATTATAGTGTAATTAAATGATTAATCAAACTGCTTACCTCATTGTAACATCCTAAGATTTAAATTATTGTAATTGATGATATTTAGTTTAAATTTGGTACTTAATGTAATCAAGTTGGATTATCAATGAAAATTATGTATTTGGAAATTGAAAAGTTGGTTTTTATGTTAAGTAATTAAGAAATTTTAAAATTTCAAATAATTAGGCAAGTATGATGAAATGTAAGTGTTAGTGGTGATAAAATAAAGATTGAAACTTTATTTAAAGAAATTAGATAAGTGGAGGGACTAATTGTGCCAAAAGCCGAAAAAGAAGAATAAAAGACTTTTAAAGTCTTTCATTTTACTCATTTCATCTCTTCACCTTCAAAACACACACACAAGCTCTCCCTCTTTAAAATCTCTGTTGGAATTCAAAACTATTGAAGAGAAATTCGTGGTTTAAGGCTGGATTATCAAGAATCAAGTGGAATTAAGGTAAGATAAGTAATTTCTAAGTTTGGGGCTTTATTTTGAGAGTTAAAAATGAAAAATCGGATTTTAATTCTTAGAAATTTTGGTTGCATGTATGTTATTCAATTTGGAAAATATCAATTGAATCCCTCTGAAGCTTCAGAACAAGAATTGCTCACTGATTCATCTAGAAAGATAAGAAATTTAAAGTTTTATAAGTTTTTGTGTTCTTGAGGTTTTTCCTCATTTTTGGCTAAATCTGGACGAATTTAGGTATTATAGATGGGGAAAATTGTGTTGAAACACCCCAATTATGTTAATAGAACATTATTTCAGATTGCATTTGACTAAATATGTGTTTGGTAAATTTTTAATTGAAACACGTAGCTGCGACTTGCAACCTACAAGTCGACTCGGCGAGTCAGTTAAGGCAACTCGGCGAGTCGCCAAGAACAACATGAAGATCAGGAAAAAATTTGCTAAGTGTAGAGACCCGAACTCGGATGGGTCAATTTCGGGTTAAGTGATTTTGGGGTTATCTCTCGGGTGCAAACGAAATCTGGTAAATTCGGACCTCGACTCGGCGAGTTGGCCCCAGTACATGCGAAACTCAGATCTTTTTTAAAGGACCCGAATTTATGGTTTAAAAAGCAGATTTTTGAGATAACTTTTGTACTATAATTAGACTTTTAATGAAGGGTTCTTTGGACATAATGACGATCCAAACATTAGGTTTTAAATATGAATTCCGGATGGCAAATCTGAAGAATTAACATGTTAATTTATGAAACTTAACAAGAATGATTATTGAATAGTCATTGATGGTATTTTCCTATGGAAATGTAACAGGTCCCTTGTGGTGTTGTTTAACACACAGTGGGGTACTTTATGAATTCCAGTTGAAATCCCGAAGAGAAATAATAAATTGAAGTTAATTAACGCACCCACTGTGAGTCCCTAGGATTGTATATGTTTACATTTATTTATGTTAGTTGTTGTTCATTGAGGCATGTTGATTCATTTCATTTGGCACTCTACTAACTTGTAATTATGTTGATGCACATTGTTGCTTGTTGCATGTCCGTATTCTTTGTTGTGCATCTTCTGATGGGCTTGCGAGCCATAACTGGTAAATCGGTGCTACCGAGGCTATATGACCTGGAGCTGATCCCTCCGAGGTCAAGATGGGCAGGTGTAGCATCCCTGATGGTAATTATTGCCTCAATTGAATGTGTAATTCCGTGCAATGACACAATGGAGCTGTGGCTCGTTCCTGTACTTCGTGTGCGAAGAGAGTATATGACATGTGTCGCCGGTGTTACTCTTGTGTGCTGCATCAAAATCTGTAGAATGTATAATCTCTGTACTCACTAAGCTTTGCTTACCCCTCAGTTGCTCACTTTTTACAGGTTAAGGAAAATCCGCTGCTGGACCTTCTAGTTAGGTCACATTTTGGAAGTCTTGGAAGATTCTCTACTGCTCAATTGGTAACTGAAACATAAGGACAATGATGTAATATTTTGGATGGTTGTCATAATTTATTAAGTATGTAGAGATTAGACTGGAACCTTGTATCAACGTAGGGTGTTTGACATTTAATTTTAATTATGTACTTTCAATTTCCTGTATTGTACTAAGTATTTCAGATCATTAATGTATTATGTGTGGTGTTTAATCCTGGGTAATGTGATGGTGGTTATTGTGGCAAGAGTGTCACACTCGTGATAATACCTGATAAAAATAACTATTGTTACAATACGATAAATCGTTATGTTGTGAGTAGGACGAACGTATGGACCCCGAACTATGGATTGAGTCAGACCCTTTAGAGGATCTAGAGGAGGTATTTGCCGATGTCATAAGTGTAGGAACCTCTCCAACCTCTAGCCCAATTCATTCTGAGCCTGATGGGAACAACAAGTTGTGGAAAACTCTAAGGACAAGGGTAAGAAAATCATTGACGAATCAAGTGAAGAAAGTGATGATGAGGCACTTAGCCCTGGCAAAATGAGAGATTTCGTTGAGGATTGTTTTGAACTACAAGTCAAGTTGTTCTGGGAACAAAAGAAGTTGAGCTATCAGTTGATTGAGAAAGATAAAGAAATTGAGCAACTAAAGGCTGCTAACACCAAAGTGGTGTATCGAGTAATTCAGCTGGCCCTAGTAAGAGAAAAAAAGAAATTGTTAAAGCTTATCTGAAAAAGAACAGTTACGTGTGTAGGTTTGACTGTGTGCCAAAAGGAGAAAGGCGTCAGAATCCTTAAAAGATTGGAAATTTGAAATGTATTAATTATGACGTTTCGTAGTAAACTAGGACTTTTAACGTTTTTCCTAAATGTACCAATGAATGGTTATTTCGAATCAAACTAATATTATGGTTATGATTATATGACTAAATGTGTTATTGTGTATCTCAAGGGTATTATAAAATCATTATAAGGATTTATTATGTGGAGTATTGCAGTAAGGATGGAGTAATACTTTTGCATGTATTACTTTAGGCAATGATTTGTACCTAACATTAGACTTCTTATTTGTATATAGCTGAAGTATGGCTGATCAAGGGAGCCATGGGAAACCTCAAGTGCGGGTTGAGGAAGTTGTGAGGGTTGAGGAAGTTGTGAATGATGATGGTGTTGGTCAATAGCAAGATGGGAACAACAAGAATCATGAAAAAGGTCACTCGTCTATTGAGAACCGCTGTGGCTGATAGTCACATGAAAACTCAAAGGATTTCCAAGAATTATGAGAACTGATTGCTGCATCTAAGTCCGCAGCTGGAGACAATGCTAATGGTAATGGCTCAGCTGGAGCCCGAGTCACTGTTGAAGGCTCGTCTGGTAAGAAATCGGTTAGAGTATCCTTTAAGGCCTTTGTTTCTTGTGGCGCACACGAGTTTGTCGGAGACTGTGATGCCCTAGTAGACATGGAATGGCTAGATCAAACTGAACGAACCGTTAGGCTAAGTCAAATCTGAGAGATCGATCAAGTTGAGTATGGAGCTGGGATGCTAGTAGGATATGCCTCCACCTAGTGGAAGATGTTTCTGGAGCCTTAGGTGATGACATTGTGAAAACCCTTACGTGGCCAATGTTTGTTAAGAGATATAGGGAGCAATTTGGCCCTAAAGATGCTGTGAAGGCTAGTGCTAGAGAATTAATGTTCATCTCTCAAGGCACTCAAACTGTGATGCAATATGAGGCCCAGTTTAGACAAAACTCTCAATTTGCTCCTGGATACCTAGCCCAATGAGGTGCAAAAGATTGACCACTTCATGGAGGGTTTGAGGCCTGAAATAAAGGAATTTGTTGAGATGGGGTCTTTCAATACTTTTGAGGAGGCTGCGATGTATGCCCGGAAACGTGAACGATCAATTAGTGCTACAACTTTTATGCCCCCACCATCTGCTAAGAAAGCCCGGTCTGATGGGCAGTTTCAGTTCCAACCCAGTCATTTGGGTTCTCATCTGGTGGAACGTTTGAATTCTCGGGAAATAAGAAACCTGGGAAATCATTTAATCGGTCAGCATCGAGTGAAGTCAAGTCAACTTTTTCTTCGGCTTCGCACTCTAAATTTTCACAACAGAAGTCGCATCGTCCACCCCGAAATTGCAATCAATGTGATCGTAAGCACCATGGACATTGCAACCATAATAGTAAAGCTAATCGTGGGCCCATTCTGTGCTCACACCATGGAGAAGCAGGACATATTTGCCCCAACTGTCCAATGAAGCCACCACCGTCCTGTTTTGGGTGTGGCATGCCTGGTCACGTAGCAAGAGATTGCATGCATCGCTCGCAGGGACAAGCCTGCAGCGCCGCTTATGTTCAATGACCTAGTACCTCTACTCGCCCAGAGAAACAACAACCAAGGAAAGTCAAAGCACCAAGGGTGCAGGCCAGAGCTTTTAAACTTATTCCTGAGGAGGCAAGGGAGACGCCAGACGTCGTTACGGGTATTTTTCTTTTTAACTCCCTGCCTGCCCGTGTGCTATTTTATTCTGGTGTCAATCGATCTTTTATATCTGTGAACTTTTCTCTGTCATATTGGTGTGGAATTATCTACTTTATCTAGTTCTATCTCTGTTGAAACTACAAATGGATCGATAATTCGTGTGTCCAATATCTATCGTAAATGTGTGCTTAACCTCGAAGAGATAGACTTCAATATTGATTTAATACTAATGAAAATTGGAGGTTTTGATGTGATAGTCGGAATGGACTGAGTAGGCGCCCATAATGCTAATATTATTTGTTCAAAACGTATGATTCGAATCCCTAGGGAGCATGGTAATGACTTGTGCATATACAGTGAATGACGAAATGGTGATTTGGGTTTGATATCAATGTGTAAGGCGTAGAAGTACATGTCGAAGGGATGTGAATCCTTTATTGCTTACACCATATGGACATCAGAGGAAAAGAAATCAGTGATGGATCTTCCCGTAGTGCGTGAATTCCAGATGTATTTTCAAAAGAATTACTCGGATTCCCACCTGATAGGCAAGTAGAGTTCCGAATAGAGTTGGTGCCTGGAGCAGCTCCTATTGCTCATGCACCGTGCCATTTAGCACCTGTAGAGGTGAAGGATATGATATCACAGTTACAAGAACTACTAGACAGAGGATTCATATGACCGAGCACGGCACCATGGGGTGCACCAGTGCTATTTGTTAAGAAGAAAGATGGAACATTCAGGATGTGTATAGATTATCGAGAATTGAATAAAGTCACTGTTAAGAATAAATACCCATTACCACGCATCGATGATCTGTTCGATCAATTGCAGGGTGCATCGTGTTTCTCTAAGATTGATTTGAGGTCTGGATACCACCAGCTTAAGATTCACAAAGATGATATTCCAAAATTAGCCTTTTGTACTTGTTATTGGCATTACGATATTTTAGTTATGCCATTTGGATTGACCAATGCTCCTGCGACATTCATGAACCTTATGAACCGAGTTTGTCGGCCATTGCTAGATAAGTCTGTGATTGTGTTCATAGATGATATATTAGTATATTCTAAATCTAGAGCGGATCATGTTGAACATTTGAGGCAACTACTAGAGTTGTTACGTAAGGAGAAACTGTACGCGAAATTCTCTAAGTGCGAGTTTTGGCTCGATAAGGTTCAATTTCTTGGACACACGATTACCGGTGAAGGTATTGCAGTTGATGAGTCCAAGGTTGAGGCGATTCAAAATTGGAGGCAGCCGAAGAATGCCTCAGAGATCCACAGTTTTCTTGGTCTGGCGGGCTATTATAGGCGATCCATTCGCGATTTCTCTAAGGTTGCTGTTCCGTTGACTAAAATGACCCGTAAGAATGTTCGATTTGTTTGGGGCGAGGAACAAGAAGTAGCTTTCAAGACTCTGAAGAAACATTTAAGTGAAGATCCGATCTTATCTCTACCTGATGGTGATTATGATTTTGTAGCTTATAGCGATGCCTCGATTCAAGGATTAGGTTGTGTGTTAATGCAACGAGGTAAAGTGATAACTTATGCATCTCGTCAGCTAAAGGATTACGAAAAGAATTATCCTACGTACGACTTGGAGCTAGCCGATGTGGTGTTTGCTCTTAAGCTTTGGAGACATTACATGTATGGTATGAAGTGCCAATTGTTTACAGATCATAAAAGCCTTAAGTACATTTTCGACCAGAAAGAATTGAACATGAGGCAGCAACGCGCTATGGAACTCATTAAAGACTATGACTGTGAGATCCTTTATCATCCTGGTAAAGCGAATGTTGTAGCCGATGCCCTTAGTCGTAAGTCGTACTCTGGAATTTTATGTTGTGCAAATGTGCGGAGTCCTGTAATAAGTGAAAAAATTGTGGAGTTAGTAGGATATCAATAAGAGGCTTTATCTGATAAACTCCTTAAAACAGAACGAATGGCGGGTTAAGGATTGTTTATCTCCGGATAGTCGAGAAGTATACTTGTTTGATTCTCGAATATGGATTCCAAAGGACGAAGGTCTGCGGAATGAAGTTTTGGCTGAAGCTCATAACTCATGTCTGTCAGTTCAACCTGGTATCGTAGCCTTTAATCAATTCGAACTTCTGATACAAGTATTGCTGTGTCTAACGAATGGCGAAACAGCCATACCTGTACAATTTTCATTCTTTTCATTTCTTTTGCGCACAAATACCCATTATACCCAACAGGTTGTACATCTTTAGGTGTACGGACTACATGTCCAAAAACTCTTTGTTTTGCAAGAGATTTTAACTCTGCATCTATTGCGTCGTTCCACTTTTGCCAATCATCCCTCTGTCTGCATTCTTCCATAGACTTTGGTTCATGATCCTCATCATTATTCATAATTTCAAGCGCTACATTAATTTCAATTCGATTCCATGCAATTCTTGACATTATATAAATTGTTGAGATCTCTTTGTTTTCAATTTCAGATGCCTGTCTTCAGGAATTGTATTTAAGTCCAACGTCTTTTCTAGGTTTGTATCCTCACTTGGACCATTTGCTTATTTGTCCTTGCACTTTATATGGAGGTGTCTGTCATCACAGGCAGAGCCAAGGCGCTTTCCTGTTTTTTCAAATTCAACAAGAAACTTTTTTTGATTGCACAACTTTGCAAGCGCATTGAGGATCAGCTGATACATTTCACCTAATGAGGCTTGAGCAACCGTCATGTTTTTTAACTCCAAAGCTCTGTATGCTTCGTTCGCGAGTGATTCTGGAAAGGAGTTCAAGAAAACCTGTTTAAGGTTTACATCATCAACTCCATTGAGACAATAGAATCTTTTCGACATTCTATCGTAATGTCTCTCGAGATCTTTTTTCTAAAATGAACAACACTTCATTTTTAAAAACTCTTCTCTAGAATGGATAGTGTGCTCTACTGGGCTTCCGATGAATTCACTATAAACTATATGCATGAATTCTTCTGGAGAACGAGAATTCTTCTGGAGAACGAGACTGTTGAACTTGCAATTGTCTATATTCACCAAGGCTGAGATACCCTGAGGCGACCTTGTGTCCTTGTTAGAAACCTTTTGATGACCACATCTATCTCGTAATATTGGAGTTCCGCGGAGCACCATGTTAGCATTTCTATGCTTCTTTCCCGCCATTTCGAAGGTGGGATGTCATCAAAGGTGAATTGTTGCTTCGAGTCTGATTTTGGGTAGTGACCTCTCCTCTGTGGTGATGTCTCAGATCCGACATCTTCTGGCTCGAAGTTAATTTCAGTATCATTCTCTTCAATTTCCATAATTACATTCTTAAATCTCTCTCTCTCTGCACCATAATTATTCACATTCCAAAACAAAATCTCTCTCTCTCTCTCTCTCTCTCTCTCTCTCCCATGGTGTCACACACACCACCATCTTCTCCGGCGGTCTTCCACCCCTTCCACTCTTTCACGGTCACCGCCTCTATGATATCACCGTCAATGACGTGAACTGTGTACCGTCGCCGCCGAGAATCGCTTTGCTTGAACCATGAACCGACGCTCGCCTCCTCCTCCTCCTCTCTCTCTCTCTATATATATATATAGACACACACACACACACACACACACACACACACACACACACACACACACACATATATATATATATATATATATATATATATATATATATATATATATATATATATATATACTAGTAGAGTACCCACGCAAAGCGGCGAGGATGGTAATGATTTAAGTCCCACAATGTGTTTGATTAACAATATGAAATCCTTTAAAATAACACAGAAAAAAAACGGGTGTCGATAACATGTCATTTCCAAATAGAAATATCGTGGATGCAATACAAATCTTTGAATGACGATATATTGACATATTGTCAACAAATATATAAAGAATTTTAAATAAATATATTGTTTTGCATATTATAATCGAGAATAAAGATTTATTGGAGACCACGAATGTAATCTTAACATGAGTTCTCATTGTAAATTTCAAATTACTTTTTAATGCATTGAATTTATTGCTCTTTTTGTTTTAAATAGTTTTAGGTCTCATAAGAGTATAATTGAAACAATATAAGCTATAAGCATTTATATATGCTAAAATAAAAAGAGATCCAACATTTACTTTGAGGGTGGTGGAAGTATCCACAATAATAAAAAAATCATCTTTCTAACCACATCAGCATCGCATGAGCTTTTCCCTCTCTATTACCTTCAATTTAAAAAATACTCATTTTTTATGTCGATACCTTACCCAATTAAATTTAAAGGGAGTGTGACACAAGAGAGAAAAAAAGCTTTGAGTCATTCCGGTAGGGAGGCCTAAGGGTGTAAGGGGAGTATAATTTGAGGCCAATATGAGAGGGATGGTGTTCCCGTCAAGACCATTCAAATGGATATTGGCAAGGGGAAGAATGAGATTCCTTTGAACACCTTAAATGGACATTCATGAATTCAAGAACAAAAACATGATCCGAAAGACACATCATTTGATCATGTTAGAACTGTTATGAACCCTCAAAGCATCTCTCAAAGCTATTCTAGCCAGCACAATGATCGTGATGAAGATAACAAACCAACATCTGTCAACTCAATAAAACTATGTCTTTTTAGCAAGAATCGACAACATGAAGTTTTGGATTCAGCCATGATCGTGATCATGATAACATGTGACATAACAATCTACTACTCACTTTGTTGAGCTTATGCTTGGTGCTGCAAAATAAAGCTTTGTGATACTCTAGGTTAATAATCAGATACCAACACTATTCCATTCGGACAAACGTGGAATTAGTATTAATAACAAACTGTTTCCTTTTAGTTGGACATCTATAAAGCTTCACTATCACCTAGTTAAAACGATAGAGCAAAAAGTTATATAAAAAGCATCCTTGTTTCAGAATTCTAACCCATTCATTGCAGAAAACCAAACCACCATAAATCAAATTGATGAACCTTTTTATATTACTAAATAAAAAAACACTACTTCTCTACACCATTTCTCTTAGAATTTAGTGATCAACTAATTGCAAAAACACGATAAGTTAAATCCTAAACATATTCACATTCCCCTCCCTCAGCTTCTGTTGTTTCTGTTGTTTCCATTGTTTCCATACTGGTTAACGCCTAAACTCGAATGTCGTTAGCATTGCGGCATTGACATCCCCCTAATACGACAATTACTGCACCAACAAAAATAATCCAGAAACTTCCTTGAAGGTTCGTGTGTTTGCATTTAATATGAACGTGACGAAAGTTATAAACCCGAGGCCTAAAAAAATAAGTTGGTAATTGTAATACCAACATTACACAATGTGGCAAAAACTTTATATTGTGATTTTATTTTTGTTTCTCTTGCCCCCCCCCCCCCTCTCAAATATGAATCGGGAAGGAGGATACCAGTGTACGCTTACAGAATATATTTATACCAAGTTGAGCATCGATAGGCAACAAAAAGCCATCCACAAAATGTATTAACCAGGATGTTATGTAGAAAGTAATAGCTAAAGATAATAGGATGACACTGCAATAAGGGTCAAAAGCAAGAAAAATGCAACGTAAAGGAGTACGTTAGAAGATTAAGCTTAAATCACAAGTATACAAAGTGAAGTAAAAATATTACAAGTGGAAGTTTACAGAGTGGAGTTTTTTAGAAGCCCAGCTCGATCCTAATAACTTTTGAGAAAGTCTATAGGAAACAAAATAATGTTATTTATGCATGGTAGTTTGGAGTTGTGTGTGTTATCAAAATGAAAAACAAAAAAAAATCATCAATTGATTATTTCATGTTTCCTATGTTGTATACAATATGTGTGATAAGAGTGCCAAATATGTGTAATTAGACACCTCGGAGCTTTATAAAATTAATCCATGTAAAGAAACACCTCCATCTAAAGCAATGATGAGGATACAATGAAGCTTAGATCCGTCCAACAAAAATCACTACCAACTGGTTTTTCCCTTTGTAGCAATATTCATTGACTTAGAAGCATTAACATTTGTCTACAAAAATAAGAAAGAAACACAACAAAAACCAATACTTTGTAGCACTTTTGGAGTCAAAAAATTGCAAAACGGCTTAACACAAATGCTGTCAAAGCATATACACCAAATGTAAAAGACTGCAGAAAAATTTCATTGAAACACCAAACATTAAACTTGTGTTGCAAAATTCCATTTTCAATTAGTGTAGAAAGAAACAAAAATCTATAATATATGTGACAATGTGTATTGATCGGAAACACAAAATACTACTTACAAAGATAGAGCAGAAAATCATGATAGCAACAAACATATGGAGAAACTTTTGGCTGATGAACTCTCGTCTAAATATTTAGATTCACTTGTTGCTAGCTATTTTAACTTGAAGTTTTACAAAAGATTTAAAACAAAGAACAAAACCATTACATTAAAAATTTTCTGGCACATATGTAATTTTCAAATAATGCTAAGTCCATAGTGTGTAAAAAGGAACCCATCACATAACATGGGTGGAGATGTTTGGTAGATGGTTAGCAGTGATGCTTGTTAGATGGTGTGCAAGAAAAAAAAACTCAGCAATTACTATGGGGAAAAAAAATTCTTGATAGATGGAAAACAAGAATTGAAAATCGTTCAGAAATAAACATATATAGTTGTGTTTTGCAATTTCAAATAACTTAATAGTCCTATGAAATTTGGTTTTGACAACCAAAACCAGAACAACACCATAAAGAAAAGGTAAATAAATAAAAGCTACTTGTAAAGGTATAGGTTTTAGTAGTAAAAACCATCATGAAAGCTTGCTTCACAAGTTAATTCATGCCAAACATATATGTGTGGTATGTGTGTGTGACAAATGATACGTAGGAACATATGCTGCAATTTGACGCACTAAACTACTTTGGAAACATTAAACCTCGGAAGCAACTCACAATTTTGATGTCATTGTGAAAAAAGAAAATCTTGGTGGTTGATTAATGAATAACGAAGTAAACTACTTTAAGCTCACAGGGCATGAATAGACACATGGATATGCAAAACAAACAAAGGACAATGGTTATTACTGACAATCACAAAATTGGAACCACTTAGAACCTAAAAACAGGACTGGCAAATCTGACCATGGTCAACTAACTCAAGTTTTAATCAAAATGGCCAAAGAATTTGCAAAACCAGATATGGCAGTTAATTAGGCTCAGCGTCCAGTTAAAACATGCCAAAATTCACATCAGGGTACTAAATTTATGACAAAGTATAATGGAGTTAATAGACATACTGCAAACACACAAATATTAAGCAATAATTCCCAAGGGCTTTTCGACCAAAAACTGTTTCCTGTAGCTGCACCCTCTGAGCAGAATTTTTCTACAATGACCAATCAAGAAACAGGACACACGATCAGTCAAATGGTGTTAAAAACCCGAACAATCAATAAAATCCACAAAGCAAACCAATTGAGCACCAGAGGTCACCAAAGCTACTTGTAAGGATCTAGGGGTCTAGGTATATATATATATATATATATATATATATATATATATATATATATATATATATATATATATATATATATATATATGTGTGTGTGTGTGTGTGTGTGTGTGTATGCATAAATACTAAGTGTCTAAGTGTGTGCAGAAGTATTAGGCTCATTGCTATATATGTATTGTAGGATCTCTAGAAGAGGAAGGATTGTACAGAATTGCAAAACAGGAACCTTTTCAATAAAACTAGAATGTCCTTGTTATCTACAAACTCTATATAGCTCCAGTCAATTTCCTCTTTGGTGTATATTTCTTGCTGCATCTTGAACACATGCTGTTTAAAAGGGACAAATAACTAAAAAATCAACTATATGTTCGCAAAACTGCTCGAAACTGCAGCTTCTCATTAGTGAATATAATACAAAACTGCTCATAACTGTACATTTAAATAAAATGATGATCATCTCCATCAAGTAGATGAACAACCAGTCGTATCAATAATACCTATTGGTTTTAAAGCTTTCAAAACCATATATGTCAAGAACGTCGATCAGAGAATTCGACTTTAGATCTTGACCAATCGACACTTTATATATATCCACCAACCTGTAAATATGAATAAATAAAAGCTAAAGTTATCACTCAATTCGTTTGAACGCAAAGAAAAGCCAAGACCAAACCTTCTTGATGCATACATGAATATGGATGACACCTGACAAAGAAACATTACAAAAAACATCAATGAGCACAACCTGTAGAAACACATTCAAAGCAAAAGTAAGAAATAAAAACAATATTGTTGTACCTTTGTCAAGCAAAGCAATATAATTTCTCAAATAGAAATTAACAGTACACATAATCTTCTATGAATCTAATTACCTGCAAACAAAGATAACATTTAATTATTTAGTAGTCCTAAAATACAAGAGCCAAGCTAAAGCTTGTAAAAAAGCATAAAATGAATATAGTAACATATCTGAAGGGCAAAATGAAAGAGTGTAGGGAATCACTTACATCTCTACAACATATATGTCAGTGTGGCCCAACAAGACTACTTCATGGCGCAGGCAATGCTTGTTGATAATCTGAACCCTGAGACATTCCGTAAATTATGAGTGTTGGACCTGCGAGCAAAATTCCTACCTTGAAGAACTTGTGTCTGCCGCCAAAAATCACAACCAGAATCATGATGCCCTTCTCCGTCTCCGCTTATTGACAGAGTTGTGCGACAATACAAGCAGTACTATCAGGCCATGTCATATGACGATACACACTAAACTTAAATGCATTACTCTTATATATGTTCCTTTGGATTGAAAGCAGAATATGAAAACAAAACCTGTAGCTATTTCCGCAAAAGCAAAAATATGGAACAAGTTCTTATTTTTTTAGAAAGGCAGAAGATGAAGCAATTAAAGGATTCTGAAACTTAACATCCAGATTCAAGGCAAAGGGAGTTTCCCCCTAAATGCCAATAGGGGCACAAAAAACAAAAGACATTCCATGCATTACATGTTGGGAAAATGGTCCCGAAAACACTAATAAACTTTCACAGGAATTTGCACAGGATCGAAATAGTCAAACTAATATTCTTTAATTGATCAAACTGAATTCACACTTTACAATATTGAAATATGGTTCCTATTTATACTAGTCTAAGAGGTGCGACGAAAGGTTGCAACTCTTCATGGAACCCATTCACGAACGGTTATGTCTTTTCGAATAGACACACCCTTTCGGTTTTAACTAAGTGCTATTTTGGTCCTTGCACTTTCTATAATTACATAAACAATACAATACTTAAACTATTTACATAATAAATCCTATACTTTATGTTTTTGTCATTATTTCCAACATTCCCCCCTAATGACAAAAACAGTAATCCTTGAGCAATCTTACTCAGTGTTGATTCCTTCTTCTTCTTGTACTTCTTCATCATCTTTAAAATCTTGTAAACTTGAACTTGCAAATAAGAGAGTTGGCTCTAAATCTTCTTCAACCAAATTCGTCTCTTCTAGTCTTTGAAATCTTCAAGTTCCTTCACGGCAATGTGAGGCATAATGTCCATATTTATTGCAGTTGTAGCATTTTGTTGGGAAATAGTCTAAGTAGTTCAAGCTGTTAGTTAGACTTCTCAAACTGTTAGTAGAATTTCTATGTAACTACAAAGTTCTGCTGTTAGTTAAAGAATCTCGAGCTGCTAGTGTAAAAGTTCAAGCTGCCAGAGTAAATCAACTCAAGCTGCTCTGCTCAAGCTGTCAAGTGATTCAAGCTGCTCAACAGTTTTACAAACAGAAAGTGCTGATATTCAGGAAAAGATATCTACACGAAGATTCCAGCATATCTACTATCAGAGAAGTCATAGTCCTTCAAGGAAACAAATCAAGAAGCAATATAAATACATAGAATAGGTCTTTCTATTGTATAGGAGTTTTCTGCGTATTCAAGATTGTAATTGATTTTTGTTTGAGTTTTCATAAGCCTCTAAGGTTGTAAAACCCTAAGAACAGTTTGTGTTCTTCGTCTAATCAAACAGATTAGAGGTGATTGTAATCATTGAAGTCAGCAATACAAGCAATTTTGATTTACTTATTTATGTCTATTTGCTATGAGTTCTGAAAGCTTTTGTTAAAATAATTAAATGTTATTCCGCAAACTTCTAAATTAAACTTTGATTCAAAGCAAGATTATTGATTTATACTCTGATAAATTCAAATCAGTTAGTCTTGGTTAATTAATTTCAGATCCTGACAAGTGGTATCAGAGCCACAGGTCGTTCTTTGTTTTTCAAAGTCGAAAGCTTTCTTTTAAATTTTTAATCTTTTGCAATGGAATTTGAAAATAGCAGCAGTGGATCTGGGCAAGGACTCAAAGTGCCTATGCTCAAGTCCACTGAGTTTGAGAAGTGGAAACTCAGGATTCAACAGCATATTCAATTCATTGATTATGCCATATGGGAAGCTGTTGAATTTCCTCCTGTAGTTGATCCAGAACTTGATGATGAGGGAAAACCAGTCAAAACTCCTCCAAAAACTGAACTTGAAAGAAAGGCTAGAATGAATGAAGTAAAAACTCTTACACTTTTACAAATAACCATTCCTAATGCTTATCAACATCAGTTCAAAAAGTTTTATACTGCTCATTCTCTTTGGAATGCTTTAGAGAAAATGTTTGCCGGTAATGCCAGTACCAAGAGAAATCAAAAGGATCTTTTGAAACAGCAGTATGAGAACTTTTCTGGTGGCAAGAATGAAAACCTTACTCAAATCTTTGACAGGTTCAACAAACTGATAAGTGAACTGGAAAGTGCAAAAGTCAGCTTGGATCAAGATGAGGTCAACAGAAAGTTTCTCAGATCTCTTGGAGAAGAATGGACAGTTTATGCTGCACAATGGAGAACAAAAGACACTCTTGATGAAATAGAACTGGATGATCTGTACAACAGTCTGAGAGTGTTTGATGGTAACTCTACCGAAGCTCACTATGAGGCTTTTGTTGCCAATGATGGACTGTTTGCTCTAAATGCTGAAGATCTAGAACAGATTCATCCAGATGATCTTGAAGAGATGGATTTGAAGTGGCAACATGCAATGCTGACCATGAGGGCCAAAAGGTTTCTAAAGAGAACTGGTAGATCAAACTTTCAAGCCAGAGCAGAGGGAAAACCAGCTTTTGATAAGTCAAAAGTTGAGTGCTTTAAATGTCACAAACTTGGTCACTTTGCCGGAGAATGTAGATCTCAAGGTCAACAGTCATCAAGGACTCCACAGACCAATCAGACTTCATCATTACAAGCACTTGTCTCTCAAGAAGACAATGTGTTTGACTGGAGTGATCAGACAGAGGAAGAATTTCAAAATCAAGCTCTGATGGCAGAAACATCAAATGTCTCCTCCACTGAACTACCATCCGAGGTAACTTTTAAACTCTGCTCTCAATCATGCAAAATATGGTTAAAAAGTACAGAGATCATAATGAGAGCATGTGCAAAACTCTAGCTAAGATGGAAGAAAGGAGATATGAATACATGCAAGCCATAGAAGATCTTGAAAAACAGATCAATGACTATAAAGATAATGATATTCAAATGGGCATGATAGAACATATCATGAGTGGGAGAAAAAGGAGCTAAATAAGAAAATAGAATCTCTAAATAAAAAGGTAGAAGAGACTGAACAAAAGGTGTTTGAGGCTAATAAGAAACTAGAATCTTTCAATATAGATCTAGGTAATTTCAAATTGGCTAATCAAAAGCTGGAACACCTAATGGAAGTCCAATTTAAAGATAGGGTAAAATCTCAAGTTCATCCCAAAGAAGGCATAGGATACAGAGCTACTCCACCTCCATACAACAACAAATACATCCATCCAATGAGTGAAGTTGCTGACAGGCTTGTCAATGAACCATTAGATGAGTCTATGACTACTGTAGATCCTATCCTTGATAACAGTCCTGAATCTAAAGAAGATCAGATTCAAAATAGAGACTGTGAGTGTACAGTAGTTGAGCAAGAACACAAAACAATGAGTGCACCTATAGAAATTCAAGCCCCCAATAAGAAAGGAAAAGAAAAGATGAGTGTATGCAATGCTGCTCCACAAGTTTCTGTACATTCTAACTGTAACATTGCATCTTCTTCAAAGAATAATAAAAGGGGTAAAAATGTTCCAGTCTGCACATGCCAAAAGCATGGTGTTCAAAACTTTCCCAAACAACAGCAGGTAAGGGGAAATCAGAGGAACAAGAACCAGAAATTGTCAAATAAAACTGGTTCTCCAATTCAAACAGTCAAAAGGTGTTTTCACTATGGAAGGAAGAATCACTTGGCCAAGGATTGTTTTTATAAACCAGCTGTTGCAAAACAGACTGTGATTCATAAAAAGTCAAGTCCTACTCATGTAAAAAATTCAAAGGTCAAACCTTCTGCTACATCAGTTCCAAAGAAAACAGTTGATCACAGGTTTTCAAAAGTTAATAAAAAACAGTCCACACACCAAAAACAAGTTTTGGCAAAACCTAAATTAAGTTTTAAACAAATATGGTGTGTCAAGGACAAATCTTCAGATCAAACTGCTGATGCAAATGATCAGACTGCTAAGTCAAATTCTGAAGCTGTTAGTGCAAATTCTGAAGCTGTTAGCACTACAAACACAGGTCAAACTGCTAAGCATCAATCTGGAACTGTTAATGAATCATCTGAGACTGTTAAAAGAAAAGATGATCAAAATACCTGGATACCTCATATAATCACTAAATACTCTCCAAAAACTCCATCAGTGGATCTCACTAAATATAAAAAGTCAAAAAAAGTATTTAGTTATGTCAATGCACAAGGCCAACCCAAAACCAATTTGGTTTGGGTTTACTCCACTACTGACTAAGCTTTTATTTGTGCAGGGCAACCATTGGTCACCTCATAAAACAAGATGGCATTTGGACAGTGGATGCTCTAGGCACATGACAGGCAATTCTGAGTGCTTGTCAAATTTCAAAGGCTTAGATGGAGGATTTGTTGCATTTGGAGGCAACTCCAAAGGAGGTAAAGTTACAGGTAAAGGTACGGTTAATGCAGGCAATATGATTTTCAATGATGTTTTGTATGTTGAACAGCTTAAGTAAAATTTATTGAGTGTCTCTCAAATCTGTGACAAACAAAATATTGTTCTGTTTACAGATTCTGAGTGCATTGTCCTTTCAAAGGATTTTAAAATTCCTGAAGATCTTGTTTTACTAAGAACACCAAGAAAGGACAATGTATACTGTTTAGACACAGAACTTTTATTCAAATCAAGTACTTTAAGCTGTTTGATATCCAAAGCATCATCCAATGAGTCTGCTCTTTGGCATAAAAGGATGTGTCACATGAATTTCAAGTCCATGAATGTTTTAGTAAAAAAGAATCTGGTAAGAGGTTTTCCACAAAAGGAGTTCATATGTGATGATCATTGTGTAGCATGTCTTAAAGGCAAGCAACACAAAACTTCTCATAAGGCCAAAGAAGTAAATTCAATCTCATCTGCTCTTCAGCTGATTCATATGGATCTATTTGGTCCAACATCTGTTTTGAGTTTGAATAAAAGGGCCTACTGTTTAGTTATTGTTGATGATTTCACCAGATTTACTTGGGTTTACTTTCTTAGGTCTAAAGATGAAACTGCTGAGCTAGTTAAATCATTTATTCTTAAGATAGAAAACCAATCCAACTCAAAAGTTAAGGTGATAAGGTCAGACAATGGGACTGAATTTAAAAATCATATGCTAAACAGTTTTTGTGAGTCCAAAGGTATTGCTAGACAATATAGTGCACCAAGAACACCACAACAGAATGGTGTAGCTGAAAGAAAGAACAGAACATTAATTGAGGCTGCTAGAACAATGTTAGCTGATTCAAAACTGCCAATGACTTTCTGGGCAGAAGCTGTTAATACAGCCTGTTATGTTCTGAATAGGGTTCAGGTTGTTCAAACTAAAGGGAAAACTCCTTATGAGTTATTCCATAATAGAATTCCCTTAATAGCCTTTTTCAAGTCCTTTGGCTGTCCATGTACCATTCTTCACACTAAGACTCACTTAGGGAAGTTTGAAAGCAAGGCTGAAGAAGGATTCTTTGTAGGATACTCAAATCAAAGCAAAGCCTATAGAGTATATAACAGTGTGTCTAAAACTATTGAAGAAAGTGCAAATGTTGAATTTAATGAAAATACTGCAAATGTCAAAGGCACTGGTCCTGATTGGTTATTTGATTTAGATTCACTAACAAATTCTCTGAGCTTTGTTGAGTATAATGCAGAAGCTGATGCAAACAGGATTGAAGCTGTCAACACAAATTCTCATGCTGTCAATACAAATTCTCAAGCTGTTGGCACAAACTCTCAGGCTGTTACAGATTCAAATACTTGGGATGAATATACACCTATACCACTTCTGTCATGTGACCCTCCAGGGGTTCTGAATGCTCAACATGATACAAATCCAGACACTGAAGTGCCACTCCCAAGTCCTGAGAGAACAGCTTCACCACAAAGGGAAACAGTCCCAGACTCAAGTCAAGCTGTTCCAGAAGCTGAACCATCCACTGGTCCTGATGGAGATGATACAAATTGTGGATCCTCTTTTCAGACAGAAAGAGAGCCTACACTCAGAGTTCACAAGTATCATCCTCTCAGTCAAATAATGGGTGATCCACGTACACCTGTGCAAACAAGAAAATTGGTTCACAATGAGACTGCTGCTGCTGAACAAGCAGTTCCTGAATTCAGTCTAGCTGCTTTTGAACATGCCTGTTTCATGTCTCAGCTAGAACCTAAAAAGGCATCAGAAGCATTGAAAGATTCATCCTGGATTGAGGCAATGCAGGAAGAGCTGCTACAATTCAAGATTCAAAATATCTGGACACTGGTTGATCTTCCTAAAGGAAAGAGAGCAATTGGTACAAGATGGGTGTTCAGAAACAAGAAAGATGAGAGAGGGATAGTCATCAAGAATAAAGCAAGACTAGTAGCACAAGGGTACACTCAAGAAGAAGGCATAGATTATGATGATGTATTTGCTCCAGTGGCAAGAATTGAAGCCATCAGACTATTTTTGGCCTATGCAAGCTTCAAAGGTTTTAAAGTGTATCAAATGGATGTGAAGTTTGCTTTTCTATATGGGACAATTGAAGAGGAGGTCTATGTATGTCAGCCTCCTGGTTTTGAGGACTACAAGTATCCAGACAGAGTATACAAGTTAGACAAGGCTCTCTATGGTCTTCATCAAGCCCCAAGAGCATGGTATGACACTCTATCATCATACCTTCTATAGAATGGGTTCAAGAGAGGCACTCTGGACAAAACACTTTTCACAAAGTCCATCAAAGCTGCGATTCTACTTGTACAAATCTATGTTGATGACATCATCTTTGGCTCAACAAATGATTGCTTGTGCAAAGAGTTTGACGCATTAATGCATAAAAAGTTTCAAATGAGTTCAATGGGAGAACTCACTTTCTTTCTAGGATTGCAGGTCAAGCAGAAGCCCACTGGTCTCTTCATAAGTCAATCAAAGTATGTTAAAGACATACTGGAAAAGTTTGGGTACCAAGATACCAAAGCTGCAAGTACTCCTATGGATCCTCACAAGCAGCTTCATACAGACAAAGAAGGAATAGATGTGGATATTCATTTATACAGATCTCTTATAGGATCACTTATGTATCTAACATCTTCTAGACCTGATATTATGTTTGCTGTCTGTGTCTGTGCAAGGTTCCAATGTTCACCAAAGGATTCCCATCTGGTTGCTGTTAAGAGAATCTTTAGATATCTAAAAGGTCAACCTCATTTAGGCCTCTGGTATCCTAAAGACTCTCCTCTTACATTAACAGCCTACTCTGACAGTGACTATGGAGGATGTAACATTGACAGAAAATCCACAACTGGTGGATGTCAATACTTAGGAGCAAGACTGGTCTCTTGGCAATGCAAAAAGCAAACAACTGTTTCAACCTCATCCACTGAAGCAGAATATGTAGCAGTTGCAAGCTGTTGCTCCCAGGTAATGTGGATTCAAAATCAATTGAGAGACTATGGTATGAACTTCTTATCCACTCCTATTTACATTGACAATTCAAGTGCAATCAGCATTGTGCAAAATCCAGTGAAATTTCCAAAAACCAAGCATATATAAATCAGATTTCACTTTATAAGGGATTGTAATGAAAAGAAATTAATCCAAGTTACCAAAATTCATACTGACGATCAGTTAGCTGATCTATTTACAAAACCTTTTGATGTGGGAAGGTTCACTTTCCTGGTATCAAATATTGGTATGGCAAACATGGATTAATTTGTTTTCATTATTATCTACTTCATATGCTTATTCAAGGGGGAGTCACTGTTTCATTAAAAGATGCTTAATTTCCAACTAACAGCTTGAGTATTTTCTCAAGCTGCTAGTTCATTTTCTCGGACTGTTAGTTATTTCACTTGATCTGTCAAAGTGTGCAGGGTATTTAGGTAATTTCTTAAATGTGTGCGCGGGACCCAACCTTTTCAAAACCTTTAAAGGTCCCAGTTTCGTTCAGTTGTAACTACCAGTTACATAATCTCATACCACGACCTTCTTTTCTCTCTGAACGATTCACACACTCTTCTTTCAAACCCTAAAATCTCCGTTTAATCTTCCATGGAGTTTGTCAAGGAACACAACTGCCTACCCTACTCTCTAAAGCACTCTGAACTTCAACCCTTCCATGACATGATGGACTTTCTTAGACACTCCCATATCCATCATGCCATCAATATCAATCCCACCATATACATCTCTCATGTTGAGCAGTTCTGCGTGCTTCTGTGCAAACCATCAATGGAGTTCCTTCTCTGATATCCAAAAGTGATGGCACTCCCATCACAATAACTGAGGAATCCATTCGACATCATCTGCCTCTTCAAGATGCCTCAGGTATAACAGACCTATCCCTTAATGCGTTACATACTGGTCTTTCTGATATTGGATATAGGGGTCCTGCTGATTCTTTTACTTTCTTTAAAGCACACTTTTCACCTAAATGGAAATATCCTGTGCATATTATTCAGCTGTGTCTTAGCCCTAAAAGAACTGGTTGGTCAGAATTTTCCTCAAATATTGCCACTGCCTTAGTGTGCTTTTCAACAGGCCAACAGTTCAATTTTTCAAATATGATTTTTCAGGGGATGTTAAGGCATCATTCCCTAAAGAATGGGAAATTTTTGATGTATCCTAGATTTTTGGCAGAGATAATTGCAAAAACTATCACAACTTTTCAGATACATAGGAGGATACATGTTTCCCATAGGCACTCACTATCTTCTATTAAAAGGCTTTTAAAGCCAAGTGCCAATTTTTTGAGTATATATGCTCCATTGCCTTCTGCGATGATGAACATCATTCCAAGAAACAGAGGAGAGGGTCCTGAGCAGGCTCAGCCTAACACTACTGCTTCACCCCCAGGACCCCAACCCACTCCTCATGATACACAAATGCCTTCAGTTCCTTTTGTTCAGCCAACATCCCCACTCAAATATCTATATAAAAGGAAAAGAGGACAGGAGCTCCTTCCTCCTCAGTCCTCATACAAGAGCCAAATAACCCTGTGCAGGAGGACACTTCTGCACAGAATATCCAGAGGGCACCCATTGAGGAAACTCCCATCCTCAATCAGGAGGTGAACATCTCACAAGAGATTGTTCATATGGGTTCTGTGGCTGACACTACTGCTGCTTCTACACAAGAGGCACAGGACAGTGCCAACATCACTAAGACCACACCCATGGCAACAGAAGGTGTGCAAGCACCATCTGGAAGTCCCCAGTACCATGAACAGAGGGGCCCAGAGGTTTTCACTTCTGGAATTCATGCCAGTGATAGATCACAAGCACCAACTTCGTTTGCTGATCTTGAGGCTAGTCTGCAACTTATGTTATTAACGGATCCTAAGCTGCAACCTATTGTAGCAATGTTGGAATACCAAAAGTCCATCATTGTTGCACAGGAAGCACAAATTACTGCACTCAGACATACAGAAGCTGCTCAGAATCAACGAATGGATTATCTTCATAAAGGGTTTACCCTCTGTGAATATAAAATCATACAATTAGAGCGCATAATTCGAACCCAATTGGCAACGGTTGTAGGTCCTTCTGACTAAACCAATGCTTCCAAAAAGGGGTAGAATCAAGAGTTCCAAATCCCTGAATCAGTCCAAGCAGCTCCAACAGAATCAGTCCAAGCAGCCCCAACAGTTCAACATTCTAGGCTAGCAGTCCCAATAGCTTCTCAAGCTGTTAGCCTAGAAACTCAAGCTGCCTCTACAAGACCAACTGGAGTTGTAATAAGAGAAACAACTCAGGCTCCCAGCAGTTCAGTCCAAGCAACATCTCCTGCTACAAAAGATAAGGGCAAGGGTATTCTTATTGAGTCTCCAAAGCACAAATTTTCTACCAGAGAAGCCCAGATTGCTTTTGATGCTGAGATTGCCAGAAAATTAGCAGAAGAACAAGATCAAGAGTTAGACCAGCAAACCCAGTCCCCAATAGAAGATGATGAAACCTTAGGTGATTACCTGAGAGGGTTTGTGGTGAAGCAAGGGGAAAGGAAAAGGAAGATGCCAACAGGGCATTCTAAGGCTGAGCAAAGAAGATTTCTTATTAATTTTGCTTTTGTAGCAGGTATTCCAAAGAAAATGGCTCAGTCCATGAGCACAGAGAGACTACAAGATATTCATGACAAAGAGATGGAAAAACAAAAGAAAGCCAAAGTCTCCCAAGAAGTCCAAAGATCCCAATAACCAGTTCAAACTGGTACAAGTGATGTGCAAACTACTGCCAGTGCCCCTGCTCCTTCTGTTCAAGCAGCTGCTTCTATTCCTGAATCAGAGTCAATGTCACAAGCAAAGCTGGATCAGGTTAAGAAGGTGTTGTTTGAGCAACAACTGCAAAAGGTGATGGAGATAGAGAAATTGATAGACCATCATGACTTTACAAAACCTCCTATTAATTATTGGTATGCTAAGTCAATGGACAACATTGACTTAAGATTTCAGTTTGTAGTAAGAAGGGAATCTGGTCCAGAAGAAGAGTATAAAAGCATCATGCATATGGCTCAAAGGATGACCAGAGATGAGCTCACAAGAATGCACAATGTTGGGTCTGTAACACAAGTAAGATCGGCTCTACCACAAGTAAAGCAAGCTATCAAAGATCTGAAGAGCATTGTTGATCCTGAGTCTATAAGAAAAGATATAGAGAATGCAAATGCAAAGGGAATGAAGATCAAGCAAGTTGATCTGTTTGTCAAATCAAAGACTTACAGAATCAAATTTACAGATGGATCTGGTATGTTCTTCAATTTTGAATTCTATGATCTACAAAAAGCTATGCTGCTTCAGATGAGATCTGTTAAGATATCTTGTGATAGAGAAGATATGAAGAAAGAGTTTTTGAAGGCTGACAATCAGAAACTTGCACAGTTGTAAGTTTTTGAAAACCTTGGTTTGTAAATAACAGTTTACTTGTTTATTTCGTTATTTGTATAGAACTTAAAGTCTTGTATAAAGAATTTAAGTTAGGGGGAGATTGTTGGGAAATAGTCAAAGTAGTTCAAGCTGTTAGTTAGACTTCTCAAACTGTTAGTAGAATTTCTATGTAACTACAAAGTTCATGCTGTTAGTTAAAGAATCTCGAGCTGCTAGTGTAAAAGTTCAAGCTGCCAGAGTAAATCAACTCAAGCTGCTCTGCTCAAGCTGTCAAGTGATTCAAGCTGCTCAACAGTTTTACAAACAGAAAATGCAGATATTCAGGAAAAGTAATCTACACGAAGATTCCAGCATATCTACTATCAGAGAAGCCATAGTCCTTCAAGGAAAAAAATCAAGAAGCAATATAAATACATAGAATAGGTCTTTCTATTGTATAGGAGTTTTCTGCGTATTCAAGATTGTAATTGCTTTTTGTTTGAGTTTTCATAAGCCTCTAAGGTTGTAAAACCCTAAGAACAGTTTGTGTTCTTCGTCTAATCAAACAGATTAGAGGTGATTGTAATCATTGAAGTCAGCAATACAAGCAATTTTGATTTACTTATTTATGTCAATTTGTTATGAGTTCTGAAAGCTTTTGTTAAAATAATTAAGTGTTATTCCGCAAACTTCTTAATTAAACTTTGATTCTTGTCAGGATCTGAAATTAATTAACCAAGACTAACTGATTTGAATTTATCAGAGTATAAATCAATAATCTTGGTTAATTAATTTCAGATCCTGACAAGTGGTATCAGAGCCACAGGTCGTTCTTTGTTTTTCAAAGTCGAAAGCTTTCTTTTAAATTTTTAATCTTTTGCAATGGAATTTGAAAATAGCAGCAGTGGATCTGGGCAAGGACTCAAAGTGCCTATGCTCAAGCCCACTGAGTTTGAGATGTGGAAACTCAGGATTCAACAGCATATTCAATTCATTGATTATGCCATATGGGAAGCTGTTGAATTTCCTCCTGTAGTTGATCCAGAACTTGATGATGAGGGAAAACCAGTCAAAACTCCTCCAAAAACTGAACTTGAAATAAAGGCTAGAATGAATGAAGTAAAAGCTCTTACACTTTTACAAATAGCCATTCCTAATGCTTATCAACATCAGTTCAAAAAGTTTTATACTACTCATTCACTTTAGAATGCTTTAGAGAAAAGATTTGCCGGTAATGCCAGTACCAAGAGAAATCAAAAGGATCTTTTGAAACAGCAGTATGAGAACTTTTCTGGTGGCAAGAATGAAAACCTTACTCAAATCTTTGACAGGTTCAAAAAACTGATAAGTGAACTGGAAAGTGCAAAAGTCAGCCTGGATCAAGATGAGGTCAACAGAAAGTTTCTCAGATCTCTTGGAGAAGAATGGACAGTTTATGCTGCACAATGGAGAACAAAAGACACTCTTGATGAAATAGAACTAGATGATCTGTACAACAGTCTGAGAGTGTTTGAGACTGAGATTGATACTAAAAAGAAATCTCTTTCTAATAATCACAATACTACTCTTCTGTCATCTGAAAAATCTAATGGCAGTGATTCCTTTTCAGGTGGTGATGGCAACTCTACTGAAGCTCACTATGAGGCTTTTGTTGCCAATGATGGACTGTTTGCTCTAAATGCTGAAGATCTAGAACAGATTCATCCAGAAGATCTTGAAGAGATGGATTTGAAGTGGCAACATGCAATGCTGACCATGAGGGCCAAAAGGTTTCTAAAGAGAACTGGTAGATCAAACTTTCAAGCCAGAGCAGAGGGAAAACCAGCTTTTGATAAGTCAAAAGTTGAGTGCTTTAAATGTCACAAACTTGGTCACTTTGCCAGAGAATGTAGATCTCAAGGTCAACAGTCATCAAGGACTCCACAGACCAATCAGACTTCATCATCACAAGCACTTGTCTCTCAAGAAGACAATGTGTTTGACTGGAGTGATCAGACAGAGGAAGAATTTCAAAATCAAGCTCTGATGGCAGAAACATCAAATGTCTCCTCCACTGAACTACCATCCGAGGTAACTTCTAAACTCTGCTCTCAATCATGCAAAATATGGTTAAAAAGTACAGAGATCATAATGAGAGCATGTGCAAAACTCTAGCTAAGATGGAAGAAAGGAGATATGAATACATGCAAGCCATAGAAGATCTTGAAAAACAGATCAATGACTATAAAGATAAAAATGGGACATGATAGAACATATCATGAGTGGGAGAAAAAGGAGCTAAATAAGAAAATAGAATCTCTAAATAAAAAGGTAGAAGAGACTGAACAAAAGGTGTTTGAGGCTAATAAGAAACTAGAATCTGTCAATATAGATCTAGGTAATTTCAAATTGGCTAATCAAAAGCTGGAACACCTAATGGAAGTCCAATTTAAAGATAGGGTAAAATCTCAGGTTCATCCCAAAGAAGGCATAGGATACAGAACTACTTCACCTCCATACAACAACAAATACATCCATCCAATGAGTGAAGTTGCTGACAGGCTTGTTAATGAACCATTAGATGAGTCTATGACTACTGTAGATCCTATCCTTGATAACAGTCCTGAATCTAAAGAAGATTAGATTCAAAATAGAGACTGTGAGTGTACAGTAGTTGAGCAAGAACACAAAACAATGAGTGCACCTATAGAAATTCAAGCCCCCAGTAAGAAAGGAAAAGAAAAGATGAGTGTATGCAATGCTGCTCCACAAGTTTCTGTACATTCTAACTGTAGCATTGCATCTTCTTCAAAGAATAATAAAAGAGGTAAAAATGTTCCAGTCTGCACATGCCAAAAGCAAGGTGTTCAAAACTTTCCCAAACAACAGCAGGTAAGGGGAAATCAGAGAAACAAGAACCAGAAATTGTCAAATAAAACTGGTTCTCCAATTCAAACAGTCAAAAGGTGTTTTCACTGTGGAAGGAAGAATCACTTGGCCAATGATTGTTTTTATAAACCAGCTGTTGCAAAACAGACTGTGATTCATAAAAAGTCAAGTCCTACTCATGTAAAAAATTCAAAGGTCAAACCTTCTGCTACATCAGTTCCAAAGAAAACAGTTGATCACAGGTTTTCAAAAGTTAATAAAAAACAGTCCACACACCAAAAACAAGTTTTGGCAAAACCTAAATTAAGTTTTAAACAAATATGGTGTGTCAAGGACAAATCTTCAGATCAAACTGCTGATGCAAACGATCAGACTGCTAAGTCAAATTCTGAAGCTGTTAGTGCAAATTCTGAAGCTGTTAGCACTACAAACACAGGTCAAACTGCTAAGCATCAATCTGGAACTGTTAATGAATCATCTGAGACTGTTAAAAGAAAAGATGATCAAAATACCCGGATACCTCATATAATCACTAAATACTCTCCAAAAACTCCATCAGTGGATCTCACTAAATATAAAAAGTCAAAAACAGTATTTAGTTATGTCAATGCACAAGGCCAACCCAAAACCAATTTGGTTTGGGTTTACTCCACTACTGACTAAGCTTTTATTTGTGCAGGGCAACCACATGTCACCTCATAAAACAAGATGGCATTTGGACAGTGGATACTCTAGGCACATGACAGGCAATTCTGAGTGCTTGTCAAATTTCAAAGGCTTTGATGGAGGATTTGTTGCATTTGGAGGCAACTCCAAAGGAGGTAAAGTTACAGGTAAAAATATGGTTAATGCAGGCAATATGATTTTCAATGATGTTTTGTATGTTGAACAGCTTAAGTAAAATTTATTGAGTGTCTCTCAAATCTGTGACAAACAAAATATTGTTCTGTTTACAGATTCTGAGTGCATTGTCCTTTCAAAGGATTTTAAAATTCCTGAAGATCTTGTTTTACTAAGAACACCAAGAAAGGACAATGTATACTGTTTAGACACAGAACTTTTATTCAAATCAAGTACTTTAAGCTGTTTGATATCCAAAGCATCATCCAATGAGTCTGCTCTTTGGCATAAAAGGATGTGTCACATGAATTTCAAGTCCATGAATGTTTTAGTAAAAAAGAATCTGGTAAGAGGTTTTCCACAAAAGGAGTTCATATGTGATGATCATTGTGTAGCATGTCTTAAAGGCAAGCAACACAAAACTTCTCATAAGGCCAAAGAAGTAAATTCAATCTCATCTGCTCTTCAGCTGATTCATATGGATCTATTTGGTCCAACATCTGTTTTGAGTTTGAATAAAAGGGCCTACTGTTTAGTTATTGTTGATGACTTCACCAGATTTACTTGGGTTTACTTTCTTAGGTCTAAAGATGAAACTGCTGAGCTAGTTAAATCATTTATTCTTAAGATAGAAAACCAATCCAACTCAAAAGTTAAGGTGATAAGGTCAGACAATGGGACTGAATTTAAAAATCATATGCTAAACAGTTTTTGTGAGTCCAAGGGTATTGCTAGACAATATAGTGCACCAAGAACACCACAGCAAAATGGTGTAGCCGAAAGAAAGAACAGAACATTAATTGAGGCTGCTAGAACAATGTTAGCTGATTCAAAACTGCCAATGACTTTCTGGGCAGAAGCTGTTAATACAGCTTGTTATGTTCTAAACAGGGTTCAGGTTGTTCAAACTAAAGGGAAAACTCCTTATGAGTTATTCCATAATAGAATTCCCTTAATAGCCTTTTTCAAGTCTTTTGGCTGTCCATGTACCATTCTTCACACTAAGACTCACTTAGGGAAGTTTGAAAGCAAGGCTGAAGAAGGATTCTTTGTAGGATACTCAAATCAAAGCAAAGCCTATTAGAGTATATAACAGTGTGTCTAAAACCATTGAAGAAAGTGCAACTGTTGAATTTAATGAAAATACTACAAATGTCAAAGGCACTGGTCCTGATTGGTTGTTTGATTTAGATTCACTAACAAATTCTCTGAGCTTTGTTGAGTATAATGCAGAAGCTGATGCAAACAGGATTGAAGCTGTCAACACAAATTCTCATGCTGTCAATACAAATTCTCAAGCTGTTGGCACAAACTCTCAAGCTGTAACAGATTCAAATACTTGGGATGAATATACACCTATACCACTTCTGTCATGTGACCCTCCACGGGTTCTGAATGCTCAACATGATACAAATCCAGACACTGAAGTGCCACTCCCAAGTCCTGAGAGAACAGCTCCACCACAAAGGGAAACAGTCCCAGACTCAAGTCAAGCTGTTCCAGAAGCTGAACCATCCACTGGTCATGATGGAGATGATACAAATCTTGGATCCTCTTTTCAGACAGAAAGAGAGCCTACACTCAGAGTTCACAAGTATCATCCTCTCAGTCAAATAATGGGTGATCCACGTACACCTGTGCAAACAAGGAAAATGGTTCACAATGAGACTGCGGCTGCTGAACAAGCAGTTCCTGAATTCAGTCTAGCTGCTTTTGAATATGCCTGTTTCATGTCTCAGCTAGAACCTAAAAAGGCATCAGAAGCATTGAAAGATTCATCCTGGATTGAGGCAATGCAGGAGGAGCTGCTACAATTCAAGATTCAAAATGTCTGGACACTGGTTGATCTTCCTAAAGGAAAGAGAGCAATTGGTACAAGATGGGTGTTCAGAAACAAGAAAGATGAGAGAGGGATAGTCATCAAGAATAAAGCAAGACTAGTAGCACAAGGGTACACTCAAGAAGAAGGCATAGATTATGATGATGTATTTGCTCCAGTGGCAAGAATTGAAGCCATCAGACTATTTTTGGCCTATGCAAGCTTCAAAGCTTTTAAAGTGTATCAAATGGATGTGAAGTCTGCTTTTCTATATGGGACAATTGAAGAGGAGGTCTATGTATGTCAGCCTCCTGGTTTTGAGGACTACAAGTATCCAGACAGAGTCTACAAGTTAGACAAGGCTCTCTATGGTCTCCATCAAGCCCCCAGAGCATGGTATGACACTCTGTCATCATACCTTCTACAGAAT